>VXAY01004756.1:1000784-1017361 GCA_013399855.1 Oxyruncus cristatus | reverse complement strand
AAAAAAAAAAAAAGAGGAGTGTGCATAACAATAACTACCTCTGTCCCTTCTGTTTTTGTTCTTTTCATGTCAGGGAACTTTTTAGCCGTGCTGCCCGGGTAACTGCTCTGGAAGGTTGGAATATCTCTTGTTGAAGGAGGTTTGTGATTGAGGGCCCTCTGACACAACCTTTTGTTGCTCTGAGGTGTTTGATCCTCTTTCCCTTTCTTCTAAAACCAATCCCATCCCTTTAAAAAATGGATAACCAGCACTTCTTTTACTTATTGTCAGCTTTTGGAAAGTTACTGTGGGGGGTTGTAGAAGTTTAACTAGTTAACCCCTTGCATCCTGATAGCGGGTCGCTATTAGTCCTTCTTTCTCTCCCCTTCCCGGACGGGGAATATTCCCATAGCTGTGTCAGGTATGCAAATCCTCTTTATAAGGAGCCATGTGACGGGTTGGCTTGCGGACAGTTTGCTCGCTGATCTTTCTTTCCCCTGGCTCTGTGGAGCTTGCTTGGGAAAAGCAGGTTCAGCCAGGAGCTCTGAGCATGAGCAGGGACTGAGGAGTCTGTCCCCAAATCAGGACGGCTGCTACTCAATCGCGCTGAAATTTCAAAATGAGTCAGAATTTGTAGCTGCTGATTTTCTTCTCTTTCCTTGAACTGAAACTTGTGAGAGTCACCACAGGCGTAGGCTGATCTGATACACTTTTTTTTTCCCCTCTCTCTCTCTTTGAGAGCAGCTCTGAATAACAAGAATTCACAGAGAGTCGCTCTTCAAAAGTGTGCGGCCAAATCTGAAAGTAACAAAGGAAGAACACCTTAAAATGAGATGTGTAATAAGGGTGCTCGCTCAGAGCCCTGAGATTAAAAATGAGACTGTTTTTTGGTTTGTTTTTTCCAAAGGGAAGGGACACAACCCAAGCTATAGGAAAGAAAAGCAGCTTAAATGGATTATTTAACAAAAAGCAACTTCTAGCTCCTAGATAGTGACCTACATTCTGCACACAATGATGATGTTTTACGGTGGTGATAGGGTTAATAACCTAACATCATTCATGTAGTGTTTTTTGAAAATTGAATTTTACTGCTACAAAGTAAATGTAACAGCCCTCTGGAGACAATATTACAGGCACTTTATTGTTTGCTAAGCTGATGTCATCTTTCTACGGACTGACTTTAAAACAAAGGCAGAACATTTATTACAAATATCACTGTGTGAAAGGAAATCTACTGAAATACTGTTTAGAAGGTGGACTGATAAAAATGTATTAATACTTGGCTTTGATTATCTGCAAAGTTATGCCTGTGGAATGCTTTCTCGCGTGATCTGTGCTCAGCAAAAATGTTCGTCCTGGATGTTGCACCTACTTTTATTTTAATGTTATCCATCTCTGAGCACGTGTTACTTTTAAAATGTGTTTTATAATATACTCTACAGCTCATTTATAACTCTTTGCAGTTTCTTTGTAAGAATGTAAATGAGGTTTTGATCAAAACTTGAAATATTTTCCTTCAAAGCATTTTCATGTAAACAGGGCCATGTCTTCCTCTCTGAAATCACTGCAATTCTCACGTGAATAAAACCAATGAGACTTGGACCTCTCTCAGGGTCATGGTTTGGCTCTGATCTGCCTTTCCCAGTGTCTGCAGTTCCTGTAGGTTATGGGCCCTCTAAGCCCTCTATTTTCCAACCTGAATTCCCAGTCAGGTGCCTACACCAACATGTCCCAGCACAGTGAATATGCTGGAGACTGAAGAGTCAGTGCCTAAAAGTGACATGGGTTAAGTTATGTGGCGTTCACTCCTTGGAGAACCACACCGTATGTTTCTGTGCCCAGCCTTAATGAAACCACCAGGTTTGAAAATTTTAAGCTGGTTGTAGATGACCCTCAGCTTTGAGTTTTATCATTTCCAAGCAGCCTTTCTAAGCGGGTTTCAAGGCAACAAAATACATTTGTACATTTTGAGAAGTGGAAATGATTCATTTCGCAAATAATTTAGTGTCCATTAAAGTTTAAATTTCCTTTGTTTACTCACTTGCAGAGTAAATCAATGACCATTGCAAAGTAATAAGTACAACGAGGGAAAATACATTTTCCTGTATCACAGTGCAACTGTTGGGGCTTTTGCAGGTGAAGCATAAAAGATGTGAACAGCTTTATGAGGACGGGTGTCTAAGCAACTGATTAGCTCATCTCTGTTGAAGGAAGACTTCAAGAGAAGTGTAGGAAAGAGGGACAAATTTAGAAAGTGAGTAGTGGAGTTAGCAGTAAAACTAGTAACTTTGTAGGAGTCTGTGATATTAGTATCACTTCTGAAGTCTGTGTACATGTAATGCCCTTTGCAAAGGTGGACATCTACCTACACTCCCCAGCAGAAGTTTATATTCATACCCCCTTGTTACATATTTAATGCTGACAGGTTGTGGCAGCTTATATCAGTGGGATTAAAACTGGCAATCAGATGATAACAGTTTACTTTTAATATCCTCAGAGCAAAGTTTTCAGATTGCCAGCAATTATCAAAGGGTGTCTTGCCTGGTTTATTAATGCTAATATTCTCAGATGTTTGAATGTGATTTTGCACGTCAAGCCAATCTATCTGGCACAGTGCTGGACATGGGGCTGTGTGGCATTTTTTGTTTGATCTTTGGGATTGCTCAGATAAATTTAATCCTGACATAAGTAATACTCATTCTGACACCAGTAGGATCTGCAGGTAGAGCAGGGACAGCAGGTTCTATCAGAATGTTGGAAAGAAGTTATACTATTTAAAAATATAATCAGGAGCAGACTATTAACCTTTGGCTTAACCGAGAAGTGGAGGTTTGTCTTAACATGACTGAATACAAATGCCCTTGTATTTCTGTATAAAATACCTTTCAGAGTATTTATTCAGAGACTCTGAATGGGTCTGACCCAGCTTCTGCAGAAGTCACCTCAAAGCTGAGGTGTCCCAAGCTCCCTCTTCATTCAAAATTTGAGCCAAGACTTGGGGTGAGCCTAAAACTCCAAGGCATTAGAAGAAGAGAAGGTCTCCACGTGGAGGCTGTGACCACAGTTTTCTCAGGCAGATTTCCTTTTCTCTGAGAATTGGATGGGAGGGATAGGGGGCTCATGGCTCGTATCATTTGGTGTTTCATGATGAAAATCAATTGACTTTGTGGCTGACGATGCCATCTCTGAGTTTGACTCACATTGGCCACTATTCCCAAGGACTGCAAGAGAGCTATATATAACTACAATATATAATGGTTGCTGTTAAATGCCTCAGCTTTGCAAATGGATGCACTAGACATCTCCTTTCTGTCTCATGTACTACAATTGTTTCAATTGTTTGAAGTCAAGTGCTTGACGCTGCTGAGAAAGAAGCCTCTGTAATGTCTCCCACAGTAGATAAGGCCAGTTGTAATGAAAATAAAGGTGATTCTTTATTGAACCCTGGACACAGACAGGACTCTGTAGTTCTCTGGTTGCCTGACTGGAATAGTGCAGTCCTAATGCCACTGTGGAGGGCTCTGAGCACTGGCTTCAAGCTTGTAGTCTTGAAAAAGAGCCCCAAAACACAGAGCAAATGCATGCAGGAAGGGAAAATAGGTACCTTCATGCAGGGAAAATGTTGAAACAGCACACCAGGTTATACAATCAGCATTTCTTCATTATTTTAGTTGTACTCTAGAATTCAGAAAAGGTTTGGGCTTAAAAAAAACCCATCCCAGCAGCAACAATGGCTATAATCACACATTCGAACGTAAGAATTAGTTCTATGCGGCGCGCTAGAAAAAAAACCCCACCAAAATCTTGAGAACACTTTCAAAATAACCAGAGAAAAATAAACCATTCCTTATGTCAGTCTTGTTAGAGAGGGATTAAGAAACTGGCAATTATTTTGGCGACCTTAATTGTTGCTCTGCAGGAAAATATGTAATTAGAGCACGTTCACAGGCCTGCACACCTGCAGCACATCCTACAGTATAATGTCAGCTTTCAGTGCTTGCTGGTGCCAGGTTCTATCACAACCAGGCACAGTGATGCTCTGAGAACATTTCGGACTCGTGTAATGTAGCTTCTGTGTATGAAAGAAGCAGGCATTTACACTGCCATACAATGGAGTGCATTACTGCAACACTGGTTTCATTCTTTCCCAACGCCTACCTTCAGCGCTGCTCTGGTTTACTCAGTTTGAGGTTTTATTGTTACGGTATAATAGTCCTGTACATTTCTGAAATTCCCTTATTATTCAGCTTATTAATACAGTACTGGCTTGATTATCAGGCTGCAGTTGTGAAGGGGAAGATTCAGCGTGCTAGCAAAGTCAGAAGCTGGGTAAATTCCTGGGATAATGAGAACAATTGTTTGACGTGTTTGAGCCCAGCTCTGTGTGTGCACACAGCCGACGATGCCAATGTACATGTGTGCGTGCATGGGGTGCCCGGGCCTGAAAACAGAGTGAGAAACGTTGGAAGTCAGCTTTAATTTTTTGACAGAATGGAGGTGGAGGGGGGGAATAATCCCTCTTTGCACTGCTCCTTGCCTTTGCCTCCTCTCCGCGTTTCTCCTCTGGAAAACTGGAAAGCGAGTTAAAAATAAAGGCACAGTGGAGGGAATAGCTGTCTTCCAGCTAAATTCAGTAATCTGGCATGCTGATAGTTAACAGACTTCTCCCCCTAAGGGAGATACACTGTATTTTGCTATCTGACATGTTGTCATATATAAAGAAATCAATTGGTAATTAAATGATGCACCTTGTGAAGATGACAAAAGGCATTTGGTTGCGAAAAGAGAACTGGGTTGTGAGGGGTTTGTAATGAAGGCCTAATGACTATTCATAAGAGATTTTCAGTCCGTTGATCCACTTGACTGGAAAGTTCTGCCCTGGAGAGTTAGTGCTGTCAGATTCTCTCACCTCAGAAAGCCGCCGCGATCGACGGTGTGGAGTATGAGCGAGAAATTATCTAGTTGTTGCTTCAGGCCTGTCTTAGGTCACATGCAGAAGGCACACATCTGGCTTCCTGTAGGTGCAACCTCGGGACATAAACTTTGACTAATTTTTAAACTATAAATATGTAAGGCTGACACTGAATAAGTTACCTTTTATTCATGTTTTCATAAATTTTCTAGTGCGTTAAAGCCTTTAGTGGAGCTCCCATTTTGGACTTTTTCAGCTTCAGCTCTTCTTGCAACAGTCTCGCTTTCCTTTCCTCTGACAAATGACATTTTAAGAGATTTCTGTGGCGCAGACGCTGCCCACGTTACCTCCCCTCTTCTCGCCTACAACTGGCGGGCCAACCAGAATTGTTTTGGTAGGGTCACCTACGGAGAGGGCCTGGCAGAGATGTCAGGAGGCATTAGAGGGTCGCAAGACAGATTTTTGCCCCCAGTGGAGCTTCTTCTTGGTGTGTATTTCTGTGGTCACTAGCACTCAGGGTAATCACACCGGGCCAAGGAGAGTCTCCTCCTCTGAGATATTTCCTGATCTTTTCCGTTTACAGGATGTCCCTGGGATGGGGATTGCTTGGAGGTGACACACCAGGAGGTAGATACCCACAGTGTCCTAGTTAATCTGAGAGCTGTACCCTAATTGCTGAGACTACAGAGATGAGCACCTTTTGCACATCCATCTCCAACACTGCACCCTCTTGAGTGAATAAATCTCTCTCTAGCGAGTGGTATTTTATAATTAAAACTGAAAAGGAACAAATTGATTTCAGGAAGCTATTCCAGAGCGTGTAGACGTTTCCCCACGCTGATCAAATCCAGCACAGCTCCTGGGTGAAAGCTCCCAGCTCTGTACATGTTTGCTTTTGAAAAGTGGCCATCCACCTTATCTTATCAGGCAGCTCACCTTATCAAAGGTAAACATATTTACCACCTCGTTAAAGGTTCTTTGCACTAGCACTCAAAAGCTGTATTTGTGGACAAAAACCTGTCAAAGTCATTGTTTAAGACAGACAGGAGGACAGTTATGGCCAACTTTGGAGGTTTCAGCCTGTCAATAGTGGAGCAGCAAAGTAATTCAATACATTATGCATATTTGAGATGGCCTCACTGGTGTTTCCTTCTTGTGTATTGTGGTTACTGAATTTTGCTGATGTGTTTGCCAGAGCTGACAAGGTAGACCAAATGAATGGACAAATGCCAAAAAAACAATTATGTTTATTAATGTACATTGATTGCTTGTTTAGGGTATAAAACAAATTAAAAAATACATTAGTATTTAAACCTTCTTTTTATAGCTGGTCTAATGACTACACGTAATAGAGTGTCTAGTAAAGGACAATCTACAGTACCTATAACTCCTGACTTCATTGTCATATTATTTGACTTGAGTTTAAAAGGATGGTTCGCTTATCATTTCTTCAAATGACAGTTTAAATTTATTTTTTTTTAGATATATAGGCCTTGAGTCAACTCACTAAGGCCAGAATCAGCTAATCTCATTTACTTTAAAGCAAATATTGACCTCAGCTATGTGAGAGCCTTTTGGTTTTGTGTCACCCACCCACTCTTGGCCCAGGTGGGTAAAGGACACCGTAAAGCCAGTGTCCTCTCAAGTGTCCAGCAGTCTGCCAGCAGTTTGAGCCCATTGGAGGAGGAGAGGCGTACCCTTAGTCTTCCCCCTCTTCGCCCCAGTTCCCATGGATGGACCCAAGACCCACCACACACCCACCATCCAAACGCAGCGTTTAATGGGGGGCTGACTGACCCACGGGAGAGGACTCTGGCTTTACGGCCCAAGAAGTTGCTAAATAATTTTACAGTATCTCTTTTAAGTTCGGGCAAGAAAGTTATAGTGCTTTAAGTTAAGGGCAATATCACTCAGTACGGTCTTAGAAGTCCTGCCAAATAGCAAAGTGAAAGCCGTAAAGTAAACATGACTTAGCGACACCTGGACCTTTCAGGTTTTATAGCAATTGTTTATAATGTTGGACTGGCCTCTAAAATATGTCTGCAGAAACGGTGCTGGAGCTTTATTTCACCTAACTTGCTCACTTTTTATGTTCTACCCAGGTTCTACCCTTCATTATTTGCACTTATTTAAGGAGTTCTGCTTTCTTCCCTTGCTCTTTTACTTGGCTTTTTTATTCACTAGCCAAGGTGGTGACGTAGATTTAACAGCACGGTTTCCACATTTAATGGGTGGCTTTCAGAATTCCTCAGCATTATCAGCACATGTGGCTCAGAACATGGCTAAACTGGCTCCAAAATATGTTTTTACCATTTTCTGGTTCTCTTCTGAAATGAAAAGCAGTTAAGATTTAAAAAAACCCCCGAAAAACAAAAAAACAAAACCAAAGACCCCCAAAACAACAACAACAAAACCCCAGCAACAAAAACAAACAAACAACACCTCTACTCCACTCTCCCCTCCACCCCCCCCAATTTTGAATCCACAAAAGTTCCCTTAAAATACTGGTGTTTTTTCTCGCTGCTCTGTTGGAAACTCTTCTCATACAATGCCCCTATAAACCTACCTCGGCGTCACCAGGCCCTATTGGAACTAATGGGGCTTGACAGTTCTTCAGTTAAAAATTACACATGAGGGTCACTTTCCCTTAAATTATCTATTGTATGCCAGCTGTTCACAACTTCCTCTTTCCTCTTTCTTCTGTGCTTTTCCTTCTTCTGTCAGTTAGGTTCTCCTACCGCTGCCGCTGCAAGAAGAAAACCCAATTAGATATAATTCCAGTGGCTCTCCCGACCCAGGGGTGGGACGTGAGACGCTGGATCTGAATTTCACTGAATTTTTGATATGGGTTGGAACCAACTGACTGTGAGTGTGTGTATGTGTGCATGTGCAGGGAAGGACTGGGTCTAGACCTGCAGGCACATGGTGAGGCCTGCACATAAAGCCTGCTGAGAGCACGAGGCAGAGCCAACATAGCTGAGCCCTTGCAGAGCACACGGCATCACTCAAGGCTGTGGAGCTGGGCTGTCAAGGCAGACCTGCCAGGTAGCCCGCCCATGCCACACCCTTGGAGCCTGTGACTGGCGACAGCACACCCCACCCTGGCCTGAAGGGCACTGACCAGACATCCTGCCTGGGAGGGAAAACTACATAAATACACAAGGCTCCATGTGAGCTCTCTCTCATCTCTCCTTCAACTTGAACCACGTGAGCCATCAGATCTTGTCTTCTGCTGCCTGCACCACGTGAATCATCAGCTACAAAGGTGTTACTTTCTTCCCATTGCCCAAAATGGTTAGCTCCACCACAAAGCTGTCGTGACTCTTGCTGCAGGGAGCTTTTAAAGGCACCGCTTCATCCTAAGCAACACCTTGATGGCACTACTAATTTCAGATAGATTTTTATCAGTTCCAGGGAATGTTGGGAGTGTTCATTTTGCTTGTTTCGTGTCACAACACTTGAGTTATATCACAATTTCTCATTTGCTGCACAACTTTATTCTATTTTTATGCTTCTGAGTGATGCTGCTTTAAGTACCCATGAGTGGTACTTCCGGACCATAAGCACTGTCAGAGGCAACCTCAGGCAGATAAAACTCCTTGTCTTTTTGTTGGGGAGGGGAGAAAGGGTCATCATCAAGTGCTGCTTTTTTTTTTTTTTTTCCTATTTTATTCTTTACTTCTTGCCTATTAAAACTGAAGCTGCCACAGCTATTTTTTTGTAAAGGGAGACTACAGTTGGGTCATGCTTATTTCAGAATCAAAGCCTTCATCCTCAAATGTTTCTCATTACTTGCTGAAGGCTGCAGTGGTCATCTTTGCACAGTAATTAGAAAGCCTGACACTTTTAAAGGATGCTTGTAGAATAAAATATTCCTCAAAGTTTTTTTTGGGTGCCTTTTTTTTCTTCCCCCCCTCCCCCCGTCCTGATTTGAAAATGAAAAGCAACCAACTTTCCTGGTCTCCCTGATGCTTAAATAAACCTGCCACCCTTATTTCCATAGATTAATGAATAGTGGAAAATACATGGCAAAGGTTTATCCTCACACTCCTCCCTGCCTTATCAGGGGCATTCTTTTTAATTACAAGATAAGTGTGATTTAGTAGTTATTTTTGCAACCTGGCAGAGCTGCCACGTCTGTAGGGCTGTTTGATATTTAGCGTCTACTAGCTTTCTGATGATCCACGCTTCCCATACCTCCGGGCAACCAAGAAGCCTCCAGCAACACAACCAGTTGCAGTCGGAACCTGGCGCAGCTGCATATGGATGCTTATCATTAATTTATTTAAAAACCCGGTCACTGATCCACAGGCTGCGGCAGCTGGACAGGATCCCATATTGGTTGCAGTTACACGTTTCTCCCGCTCCATTATGTGATCTTTAGGGGTTGGGTGCATTAATATGCAACTGTTCTGTTTTCTTTCAGCTGGCTTGTAAACTCTTTAACCAGCCGAACAGAGTTTGCAATTGTTGCGGGGTTGAGTGGGTGGATAGGAGCCGGGGCTGCAGCCTTGTCCAGTTGTAGATGGAATAAAATTGACAATGATGCAATGGAGCTGGCATCTGGACAACTCCGTGGGATGAATGGCACTGCTCTCGCAGTCCCTCCGGTGGTTGTATGCCTTGTAATAGCTGGCGTAGGAAGGGTGGTGAAAATTGATATGCACTATTACTACGTGTATAAAACTTAACACTGGGGCCATAGCACAGGTGGGGGGTTCCTGTTTATTGATTTTTATGACTCGGTTAGAACATACGGCTAATGCTTTTATACTCCAGGAGCTCTGGGAGTGCTCACCTCAAGCAATAAACCTCTCCGTACTTTGCCGTAGTTCACAATTTCCATGTGAGTTTACGTCCCGCTGTACAGAGCCATCCCTCTCCCCTCTGGAATACTCGGCTGAAAGGGAAAAGAAAGCGACTTAAAGCGTTTTATTTCGGATTTTGAAAACTACCCGTTCCTGCGATGGAAAATGGTCCCTTATTCTAATTACTCATATTTCCAAGAAAATTAGTCACACAAACTTATGTTATGTGTTGTCTCAGAGGTTGAAAGCAAATTAGGTTTCCAATAAGACAGTACATCAAACAAAGTAGCATGTTCTTGATGCAGATGACTTTTTTTTTAGAATTATGGTTGGACACTTTTGGCAGACAGATTGTCTTTTACTCTATCAAAATGACAGTTTCTTTTGTAACTGCTACATTCATAATTAGAAGGAGAGAAGCAATCTGCCCAATTTAATATACTAAAAGAAGTTTAGTGTCTTGTGCTAGTAATTTCATTATTTTTAAATATGAATTAATTGTCTTAAAATAATATTGTTAGAAGTATAACTAGAAGGATTATGGAGCTAATTCTCTTCTTTTTTAAACAGAAAAATCAAAGCTCCTGTTAATGCACTTCAGGCTAGATTAGGATTTTAGGTTTATATCAGGTGTTCTGTTTGAAGATTCAGGGGAACAGGCTGGAGGCGGGGGAAGCGAATCCTTAATGTGAAATTCCTCTGTACAAAACCTGAGCTCTCCCAGGTTTACTGTAAGCTTGCAAAGCTTAACTCGGGGTAATGAATGAGGAGAGCTAGATGGTTTAGCAGCCTGGGAATAGAAGAAAAGGCCTTTCACCTCGGGTTCATGCAGTTTCCTCGGGGAGCTCTGTGCCAAATGGGCTGCTGCTTTATTTTTTGGGTTGTTGTGAGAGGAGTTTCACACAGTCCCTGGGCTTGCTTTGTTCCTGGTGTTGATATAATGGTTATTCTAGTGCCCAAAATTGCACAGGTTTGCAAACACAAGGTCTCTAGTCCCCATCAAAACTTACGGGTCAGCAGAAAGGCCTCCAAAAAATCTGATATATACTTTGTTCAGAAACAATATTAACCTTGAAAGTTTAACTTTCTCCCATGAAATATGATCCTGACACAGGCTGTACTTTGGTACTGCGTTAAAACAGTGAATAACTTTAAAGTCGGATCTTTTTTGTTAAAAATTCATATTTTATTTTCACCTCGAGGTAGGCACTGGATGAAACCTGAACCCACTCAGCAGCGTCCAAAGGATATTCGTATCCCAAAGCAACAAGATGAGAGTTTTGGGCAGGTACCTGGTGCAGCACATCCTCAGGGATAACTGATGTCCAGTTTGGCATATTAATTAGAGGATGAGGCCATCCTGCCTGGCCAGGTAGGACTCCTGCCAGTGAGGGAATTGGGGAAAGAAGAGTTTATTTCCCCTGGTAGTGGAGAGGTGCTGGAGGACCTGGGACACTCACGCTTCGCTGCAGGGGAGGCTGTGTCTGGGGTGCTGCTATTAATATCACATTAAAAAAAAGGAAAATAGAGAAGGTCAAAAGAAAGGGAAAATACTTCAAGGCTTGAGGTCTGAAGCCTCATTCCACATCCCTTCTTTTACCTCTTAACCACAGTCAATCCCTCTGAAGTTTACACACTTAAACCAACAAAAATAATGCACTTTTAACAGAGCTGTTTTCTCTGTTGGGACATCCCCCCTCTTGCTGCTGTTCCCTTTTGCTCAGTATCAGCCATGTCCTTGCCCTTTGCCATCAGCTCCATAGGAAAACAGCTGCAGAAAGCCTTATCCCAACCAGAATAAAATCATTATGACACAGCAAACCCAAACATGATATGTGGTTTCAACAGCCTCTTATGCTCAGCTCTGCATTTCCTTTTGGCTGCAAGGATAAGGTTGGGGACCAGCCTAATAAGAACATTTCAGCTGACCATGAGGCACATGCAGATAGGGGAAACTGAGCCATTTTAAGCTCAAAGTCTGGTGGGAAGCAGGCTCTGGAGGTGGTGTTACTCCACATACACACACACTAGCAGCCAGTAGTTTCTCACGTGCACAGCAACAAAAATCTATGCTGAAAGAGCATCAGTTTCAACACCAACTGGAGCATTTTTAGTGCTGCAAGGCGTAAATTTTGCCCTTTTTTGCATTGATCAGGATATATTGAGTGAGACACCTGGCAGAAAAAAATAAAAAAGGGAAATAGGCCATGGAAAATACAGCACCCTGTGCTCGATGGAGGGGTGGCTGGAGGAGCGCGGTTTATTTCTCGCTTCCCTTCTCAGGTGACTTGCGGAGGAGTAGGAAATCACAGGTGAAGAGCGCCGGGGGAAAATCCCACACGAGAGGGCACGGATGGGTTTGACGTCCCCTCTTCTTCTTCTTCTTCTTCTTCTTCTTCCTCCTCCTCCTCCTCCTTCTCCTCCCCAAGGCACGTCCCGTTTGGTCCCGCTGCCAGCGCGTGGCTGCGCTGCAGATGTGAGCGCTGGCACCGGCACCGGCTTGGCCGTAGGAGGGACGCGCGCCGTTATTAATTTGGTGTGTTACCACCGTCCTCTTGAGGAGCTCGAGCGGCCAAAGGCTCCCGGGCATTTAGGAGTCCCTGCCTCTGCAAAACCCATGGAGAACACCACGGGCATGCAGAAGGCGTCTCTCCAGCCCCAGGACACTGTCCATGCCATGTTTTGAAGGCTCACGCCGAACAATGGAGGTTTTAAAGCCGGTTACAGAGGACAATCAGATAATTTTTCCCTAACGGAAAATGCTGGTGGTTTAGATATATGGGTCACTGCTAACTCTCCCTCTAATACTTTCTGCTCGATACATACCAAAGGGGAGAGCAGTCCGAGGCATGTCTGTCCTTGGGACAGAGCCAAATGTTCATTTCAGTAATGCTATTTACTGGGAGACATCTTGATTAACAGAGCTTAATACTATGTGAAATCACTACCAGTTACCTAGTTCTAGTAATACCTATGCTGTTGGCCCTTTATTTCTGATTTTTATTTTTTTCTTAAAAGCATTTCTCCCCATAACCATCAGCTCCCATCGGGCATCCCACCCTTCCTCGGGACATCATGTCACCGCCGATGCACCGGTTGAGGCAAAACCCAACGTGAGGGTGACAGACACTGACTCAGAGGGCTGTTCTTACCTGTCTTTAAAGCTGACCAATTTTTGCATGTACCTCAAGAGTTTCACATCTACCATCTAACGCGGGAAAGGGTGAAGTAGCCTGGGTACTTTTTCACTTCTCGTCGGCACGGAGCTGCTCGGCTCCGAGGTAGGCGACGCACTCATTTCTGTAAATTCAGAAGCCGGTGCTGGTGGTGCAGTTTTTCACACAGCTTCTTCAGTGACCCCTAACATCTGCCTAACCCTTAAGCGTACACAAACCATTTCTGACTTGGGTTAGAGGGCAGAGGGATATTTTTGCCGCGCTCTTTTGCAAAGCATGTTTGTTGTAGCTCTAGGCCAATATTTTTTTTTTTTCCTAAGCGTTTTTACCTAGCGGATTTATGTACTCTGAGCATGTCATCTTCTCCCAGCAAACAATGCTGGATTTCCCCTCAACACTGAATGTATCCGAGGTTGGCTCTTTTATCACTCCTTCTCTTCTCGGTGTCCCAGAATTTCAGGGTCTTCCTCCTTTGTCTCAGAAAGGAGCAGTGCTGAAAGCATTTCCACCTGGATGTTTAAATTATTTAAGTTGCAGGAACCAGACCTTTTCCCTCCTGAGTAGTTGTGGGTTTTAAAGGCTAAAATTGCTTCATCATGCCAAAGTGAAAGTATGCATAAATTATTTAGTTAAACCTGAGAAAATACAGACTTTTCTCAGTGATCTTTCAAGGGCTGCCTACTTAAATTTCAGAAGAATGGGCAGGGGTTTCTCTCTCTCGCCTCTTTCTTTCTCTTGAAAAATATTTTAAGTACCTATTCAGTCCTTTCTGAGATAAAGCTGTGACCAAAAATTGGAGGGTTGGGTTTTGAGCAAGGTTCAGAATAGAAAGGAAAATGCTGTAGAAATCCTAAGTGCCCCTACTTCATCACGAACCTATGAATTCTCTCACCAGCGCAGGTAACAGGAGGTCGTCCTGCTCCTGATGCTTAGCAGAGGTTTGTGTCAACATTTCCACGGTGGCCTCTGTTTATCAGGAGTTTATAGCTTGACTGTAAAAATACAGAGGAGTAATTTGGGGGATTTTTTTAACTAACTTCCAGGGGGGTTTTAATTAATTTTGGGCCAGATGGTGGTATTTTGGTACTCTGCAATACAGAGAGGTCTTGTTGTGGGCATTAATGCTACCAGAAAAGTCAGGTCATGCTCCTCCTGTAGCAGAATCCATCCCTATTTGTTTTTAAGGTGCAATGATGCTGATATTAAAGTTAATGAGAAAGCTCCCTTGGCTACAGGGGAGTAGGAACAGTGTTTAAACCTTCTCCAGGCCAGCAGAAGGACCCACCAGCACGGGACCTGGTTCTGTCAACACGGCAAAGTTTACAGGACTCGTCCCCTGTGTAAAGAAATCTGATCTTTCCCCAGCTGATGTCAATATTTCTGTCACTGACTGTGGGATCTAGATTAGGGTCAGATATAAGGATGTTAAAGAGAGGGGGGAAAACCCAACATATTTAAGCCAGTTATTTATTTTACAGTGTTTTTTTTCATGTAGTCTGTCTCTCAGGTTGTGTATGGCGGTGGGAAAGGAAGGAGTAAAAAATACTCTTAGAAGAAGAAATACAGCCCATGCTCCATGGTCGAGGCTAGAGGGAACTCCACTGCAGATCGTGAGGAGTTATCAGAGGGATAAGATTGCTGCAGGATCCGTTTCTTCATTTTGCAAACAATTAATTTGGCCTTGTCGAAATTGAAATTAAAAATAACAAAAAAAAAAAAATAAAATTATCTGAACGAAAGGGCTGTGGTTTGGAGGAGGTGGCTGGTGGGGAGGGCAGCCAGCCCCTCGCCCTTTCCTTGGAGTCAGGGACGCTGCTGGGGGCTGGAGGGTGACAGCAGCCACGGCGGGAGGGTGAAGTGTCAGGGCTCCAACCGGGTCCATCAGCCGGTGATTCATTACGCGAGAGACGCCGACACCGAGAGTGGCAGTGACTCCACGTTTAGGGGATTGTGGCAAGCCCTGCCATGAATATGTATTTTCAGGATGAATGTATACACCAAAATCCCTTCAGTTTTTAGTCAATGGAGCCCTTACAATCAATCAGGTAGATGATACCATATGTGCAAAACCAACAGAGATCACAGAAATACCGATTTATCCAAGCTGGCCCTCGAAGCTGTTGTGGCAAGTCAGATAAATTTTGCATGTTTTCAAAACTGGAGCAGCGACGGGCAGAAACCTGGAAAAGATGTTAGGAGCTGGTTCCTGAAATAAATCCTGCTTAACTGCTGGAAACTCTTCCTAGTTTCTCCTACCAACTCCCATCTACTTTAATCAACAGTTTAGGGGGTTTATCTCTTTTGTGCTTTAAGGGGAAAAGGAGCACACCAGAAAAAAAAAGAAGAGAAATAACTTTTGTAGCTGTAGTTCAGCAAGAGAGTGGAAACACGAGTGGGGAAATAAATTGTTAAAAATCCCAGTGTGAGATGGGGAATCAGCTGTAGCTGTAAATCTCATTGCTTTGCTTTAGTTTCTGCCACGACCTGCACATTAGCATTTTCTCTCTCTGAATTATTGTGAAGATTTGTATTATATGTAATTACAATACAAAGAGGCTCTGCCAGATAAAGCTATTTGCTGAAGTACTGTTTTCAAAAAACATAGAGTCCTTTCACACTTTAGGTTACACCTTTTCATTACCTGCTAATAAAAGTACAGTGGATAGATTTGCCTAAACATGTCTCGCTAAGAACATTAACCCCATGGGTAACTCTGGCCTTTTGAGATACAAGCTTTCAATTTTAATGACGTCTCCTTAAAAGAGAAAAATAAAAGTAGTCAAGCAAAGATACTGAACTGTTAGTGCCCCTTTTTGCCAATGCTGTAAGTGTCCTTGTACTGTAGATAACAGAGTTAAGTATAGAAAATGCATTGTGGCCAGGCTCCCAGATTCACTACTGCCATGTGAATTATAAATCTTACAAACAGGGGTGATACATCATTTTTTATTAAACTTATAACATGACTGCTGCACAAATAGTGTTTACATAGAAGGGTATACATTTAATTTACTCTCAGGGAACATTTCTAAAGAATATAAATTGCATTTTGAAAGCTTCCCTCTCCATAAAGTTCATCAATTTTTTTTCCCCCTTTTTTTTTTTTTTTTTTTTGCATTTTAATTGGAGCATCCAAACTGCACGTCCTTACTCAAAGTATCAAAGACCAAATATCTGTTGTAAGGTTATAAAATCAACTCTAATTTTCTCCCTATGAAGCAGCAGATAATCAGCCTGTAAATTTTACCTATATTACTGTGGGGATGCGGAGCTATAAATTCCAACCCGTATGCAGGTTGGTGAAAATTGAGGTCTAGGCAGCAATGCATGTCCATAAACTTTTCTCAGGTTATTGGAATAGAACAAATCAAAAGCTGTTCCTGGTTGTATGATATTCTCTTTTGATAGACCGGGCTGCTTGTTGTTAGCAATCCAAGTGCAGAGGTTAGTCAGAGCAGAATGTAATTTCTAGCAATCTGACAGACCTGCGGATTGAAGCGGCAGGTTTTCCCTTCCGATTTCAGGGAATTGCTTCTTACTGTGACAAATGATTAGCTGTTATCTCGGACTGAATTTGATTTCTACAAGCAGCTGAGTCAGGTAACTTTGCGGTATTTGAGGGGGTTTTACAGGAAATGAAATCAGCTCCCCGGTCACATGCAGACCAAATGAAATCTTCCTGTTGGGGTAAAAATTGTGCTT
>VXAY01004756.1:993284-995784 GCA_013399855.1 Oxyruncus cristatus | reverse complement strand
AATCAGCCCTCCTTGGAGCTGTGCATGTGTGGCAAACTTTGGACCTAAATGTTGCAGAAATGAATTAATAAATGCAAAGAAGGTTCAAAAGTTGTAAAATTAAATATACATCTGTGAAAACATCCATCCAATTACGTGGCTGCACATTTGCAGGATGCATTTTACACTTCATGTGGAATTAAACTATTAGTAAAAATCTGTCTGCAAATAGTGACACTTACTTTAAAGGATCACATGGACTTATATTGTTTCATAATGCATCTAAAATAGCAGTTCCTGAAACATCACTTCCACTTTAACAAAATGTGTTACTCTCACACGGGCTAAAACTCTATTTTCCTGAGGAAGGACTATTGAAGTATTTAGTTGGGAAGGGTTGGGTTAATACATGTAATTTCTTTTCTTTCATTGGACTTCCTTTTGCCAACTTTACCTTGTATAAATAATTTTGCCTGTGAGAGTCTTTACATGGAATGCAGATTGACTATTACTTCCTGAATAGATTTAAATTTAACACCAATTTAGTCACCGTAGTATTCCTATATTGGAAATAACAGCTTCCATAGGACTTCTACAAAGTGCCAGAAATATGATCTCATATGTGGAAACAAATTTAAATGTGTTTTCTTTTACATGTTTTCTTTTCATATATTTTTCCCACCTATGTTTCCCTTGTTTCCCAAATTCTCTCCTGTGTTCCAGGGCTGTGAGAAATCTGGAAAATTACCCAGTGAAAAAGACCCTAGCTTTTAATAAGAATTGCCAGTCTCACAAGCATTTTTATGTTACAGTTGGGGGGTTTTTTTTGTGTGTGTGTGTGTGTGTGTGTGTTTTTTAAGCAGGGAATTTGTGCTTCCCAAAAACCAGATGCTTTTAAGATAAAACTGGGCTGTCCTGCTCATAATTTCTGAACTGAAACATGAATGAGGGGTTTGATCGGGAGCCTGGAAACCATTTATTTAGCTTGGATGTTGTGAAAGTGATTGGCTCCTGCTTCGGGAAGTGGCATTTCCCATGAGCTGCTGGGATAGCCCCAACAGCTGGGCAGGGCTCACCACCAGGGAAGGGGCCCAGGGAAGACCACGGCTCCTCACTGTGTCCTCTCCTTTCCATGAGGACATGGAGGGGCCAGGTCCTTGCTCTGAGATGTGTCAGATCACACTGGAGGGCAGGGTGGAGTTGTCACCTCACAGTCCCTGTGGCAGAGCTGGAGAAAACCATCCCTCCCATACAGCAGAAACACTACAGGGAGGGGACTCACTGTGACTTTCCTTGTTCTACCCCCTAATGTAAGGTTTAATATTTGCTTCCTTCTTTTTTTACTCAAAGAACCAAAACCAAATTAAAAAAAAAAAAAAATAAGGAAAAAAAAAGAAGAAAAAGCTCACCTCAGGATGAGATCATAGCTCAATGCATTATGGTTTGGATGCAAATGTACATTTTCAGTGGGTTCCTTGGCTCGTGTGTCAGGCACTATTGGAATTTTTCGAGTTATTTGGCAGTTGAATAGTACGGTTTCCAACTTCTTCTTCATCAGCTTTTGAGGCAAATAGAAAAGAGCTAATAATACACTTCAGTTTGCTCTCCAGGCTTGGAAAGCTAGCAAGCAACTTGCTGGAACTCTAACAGTCCTTCTCCAGCCTGCCTCCTGCTTTGTGTGGTCAGAAATCCCTGGAGGTGCAGCTGAAGTCCTCCCTCCACGGGTGGCAATGCCTTACCTGCTCCCAGGCAGAAAGAAAAATTGCTGCAGGTCAACAAGGCGACCCACCTTGTCATGAATATTGCCTTTAGTCAGCTTTCTGCACGGCTCTGCTTGCTGCTTTTCTAGGTAGGGTGGGCCTTGTCTGCTTCCCTGTCTCCCAAACCACCAAAGGAAAGTGGAGTGGTGTGAAACTCCCTGGCTGCACTGGGGTTTATCCACATTCCCATATTATTCCTTTGCTGTGGGTTTTACTGGTGGAGTTTATCTCTGCTAACAATACTAAATGCTTTACATGCTTCCTAAAGGTCGTGGGAAAAGAGGGATGAACTAGAACACAAGGAAGCATCCCGTGTGTGGGACAAGTCATCCCAGGAGCAGGAGAGGAGCCTTCTCAAACATCCCATGTATTCCTAGTGGCTCTGGTGCTCCAGGAGCCACAAAACTCCCAGTACTCCATGGCTCTCACACTCATCTACTGAGGACTGTGATGGGGGAAAAAGAGGAACACTGACTAAGAGATTTTCTGTCTGATGCTTTGCCTTGCTGCCTTTTCCCTCCTGTGGCTGCCCTCAAAGTGTCTGTGCTTCTTGGGACATCCAAAGATCCTTCTTCCATGAGTTTGATTATCCATACAACCAGGAGATCATAGAATCATAGAATAGTTTGGGTGGAAAGGGACCTTGAAGCTCATCTTGTTCCAATCCCCCTGCCATGGGCAGGAACACCTTTCACTAGACCAGGTTGCTCTGAGCTCCAGCCAACCTGGCCTTGGACACTTCCAAAGAGGGATGGGGCACC
>VXAY01004756.1:985784-988284 GCA_013399855.1 Oxyruncus cristatus | reverse complement strand
TACTTTTGGCAAGCCTGGCCCTGACAAAGCTGCCTTGTCAGGTAGGAAGCATTCAGATTTGTACTGAAAACTCAGCTCACGAGGTCAAACTATCATCAAGGATGAATTTGAATATTTATTTTTTTTTTTCCAAGAGTGGCCTTATCTCCTCTGAACCTTTTGCATTCCACTATATCTTAATTGAAACGTAGGGTCTGTACTTTCTGCTCAGGGATTTTGATAAGTGTTTGCAGACTGTGTAAACTTCTGAATAATAACTTTTATCGAGTCAGAAGGTTCCTTAAGCATCTTCAGTATCATTTTGTGCAGTAATATTCTGCTCCCTCAGATAATGCGTTATCAATACTTCATAAGATAACTTCTACCCAGGAAGGGCTAAAATTCATAGTTGCTTTCAAACTGTATTTTTTTGGGCTTTTTCAGGGTGTGGGCCATAGATCATGCAGCTGTCAGCAAGAAGATAATCTTGATGACTAAAATGAAACTGATGCAAGAAAAAAAGGTGCCCAACTTTTGTTTGAGGGAAGGAGGACATGGTCAATAAGCTAGAGCTGACAGGAGCAGTTAGCAAAAGTTGCTTGTTTTATTAAAAAAAAAAAAAAAATTATGATCATTTTGGGTGTCAGCTTGAGGAAAAAGTAGGATAAAAAATCTGATGGTTTAGGTTGAAGAAAATCTTCCTTGTCCCAATTTATTTTCCACCTCTTGGCAATTTGCAATGGGCTGGCATGATGTTACCATACTGGTGGGGTGGCAAAAAGGGAAAGTTTGTGAGAGGGGTGGAGGACTTTTGTTTCCTCATTTGTAGACAAAAAGTGATCATTTTTCAGCTCTCTCCCAAGGCAGAAGTTATTTAAAGCATTCTTAGAAAACAGATGACTCTCCCCCCCCAACAATTAAAAAGTGGAAAAAAAGGGAGCAGGAAAGGTTTGCTTACATTTCTAAAGTGTCTCTCCAATTGTGAGAATCACAAGGAAATTTTCTAGATGGAGCTGGAAAAATTAGGACCAAAATTGAGAAACCAAAATACATTAAAAAAAAATTTAAAAAAAAAAAAAAAGGAAGTTTTGAGGCAAATTGCGCCAAGAAAAAATGTCTCTGTAATGGAAAGTAGCACCATAAGTAATGCTCAGGAGTTAAATTTTTGGCTGTTTTCAGTTACCAGAGCTCAGGTTTAGGGTGAAAGCTTTGCTCAGGTGAGTAGTCCTCAGTTACCTGGGTCCCAATGAGGCCAGAACTCAATGTCACCTCCCACCTTAGCGCTCCTCAGGTGGAGCAACAGCTATTATGTACCTGATGACATGCAAAAGCACTGAATACTTTGATACGTTTGAAACACTATATCTCATCAGGAGAGGGGAAAGGATGGTTTGGGTGACGGGACACAGGGATGTGCTTTGCAGACTTGGGGCCTGCCCAGCAAAACCCTCTCAGTGTTCGTTCAAAGTTGCAAAACTCTTCACTGTGATTATTCTCCTTTCTCCTCCCCCCCCACCAAAAAAAAAGGTCAAGCACAGCACTGGTCAGCCTTTCAAAGGATGGTTTGTTTTATCAGTCCTAAATGCTCCAGTGCCTTTGAAGAAAATGTTGCTGTTGTGCTTTTAAAAAATAATAAAAGTTACGGGATCCCTTTGAATTGGGCAAATGTTGGCAACGTTGGCAGGAGAGACACGGAGCGTTTCAAAGTTCTGGTATGAAGAAAAAGATTCTGAATAAAACAATTTTATGTGATTTTGCAGGTGGTTTGAGCTATCATTTTATATGTACGTTTGTACCACTGCTCATTGGAATGTTCATATAATACTGACCTAATTATGCATAGAAAAAAGATAAGCCATTTACTTGATTCATTTCTTCTTTTTAAATCAAGAAAGGAACAAAAAGGCTCCTATTTTCTGAAAGAAATTGTTCGCTTTTATTGCAGAAAAGTAGCAGCTTGTGCAGAACTAGAACTGTAACAATTTTATATTCCAAAGGTTTTGTGTGTATTCGGTTAGTTACAGTAATTATACCCAATAACTGACAGCCAAAATCACGTAGGAGAAAGCAAAGGCTGTTTTCTCACACAGGCCCTGCTGCAGAACATCTGCTGAGAGATTTGCATATTAATTAACCCATATTAACTCTAATTATTCTGGGAAATTATCAAATAAATTGAATTTTCTAATTTTAACCTTTCTTTTACTTGACGCGTGTCGAGGCTGAGAGGACGCACCAGGCTATCTCACCTGGGCAATGAGCAAAGGATCTTTTCTTCCCTTTTTTTTTTGCCTTGCTCCCGCAGACCTGGGGCAGCCTGGGGAGCTTTTGTGTGCCTGGTGCTTTTTTGGCTCCCGCGCTCGGTCGGGTCTCGGCGCATTTGCTGCGCGACGGCACATGTGTGCGTGTGAGCACAGATGGTGGATTTATACAGGGGTGAGGAAAGGTGGTACCTCCGAACAGTTGAGCAAACCTTAAGTTTTTTTTTTCCCCTCTCTCTCTCTCTCTCTTTTTTTTTTTT
>VXAY01004756.1:976355-985767 GCA_013399855.1 Oxyruncus cristatus | reverse complement strand
TTTTCCCGCCCCCCCTCCCCAGCCTGTTGTTTAGGCCTGAGCAAATAAATGGGAGTTTAATTCAATTAGAGCCTGGCTTTAGTCAGTTGCCTCATGACAGAAATTATTCAATATTTTTTCCCCTCACATTGTTTGGTTTACACATCGCTGACTCCCTTGCTTTTGTGCTCTGTTTAGAGTGGCCGTAATGCGGTGAGCTTTTGTGTCTGCCATGTCGCCGTCCCTTTCACCGCTGTCTGGTTTTGTCAGTCCTGAGGTGCAACGATGCTATTTTGAAAACAGAAAGGTTTTAATGTATTAGGAACGGGGCCCGCGCTTGCACAGCAGCAAAATGTTGGAAACAAAGCTGGCGAGCCAGGACCGGCGACCGAGTCGCAGCCGGGGGGAGGATGCTCTGGGCTTGGGGGGAGGATGGAGCCCCTGGGGTCCCAGCCCAGCACGCGTGGAGCCCAAAGCCTCGCCATGTGCCGTGCCCAGCTCTGACAAAGTTCGTGGCATCAGCATCCCAGTGGTACCCAAAGGCACCCTGCTCCCAAAACACCCTCAGAAACCGCTCCCTGGGAGATTTTCAGCGTGAGCAACACCTCTGGAGGAAGGCTGTCAAGCCTTCATTTCCACCTTAATGGCCGTGATCTCCTCCCCCTCTCCTTGGAGCTGGGCAGGTGATGCCCAGTGGCGTTATCCCTGAGCAGGGCTGATGTCTCCCATTATTCCCGCTGATGGGCTCTCAAGTGGCGCAGTTACCTGTTAGACACAGGATTTCCTGTTGACACGTGGAACCAGGAAAAAACCAAAACCAACCCCAACCAACCCAGCCAGGGCTGCCAAACAAACAGGCAGAGATTTTCGAGGCAATTGTGGGGTGGTGGTTGTTTTTTTCTTTTTGTTTTTCTTTTTTTTTTCTTTTTTTTGGGGGGGGGGGTTTGGTTTGTTGGACTTTTATTCTAAATGGAGAGGCTAGAACAGCACAACGCTTTTGCGTGGAAGTTTGGAGGTTTCTTTCCAGAGAAGTGTGTCTTTGAGGCTACATCAGAGGAAGGTAGGGTTAACACCAAACTGTTTTCTCTCTGAACTTTGAAGGAGGAAAGAATTGCCCCTCCTGAGCTGAAATGCTGGGTTGTTTAGGCTTTAAATTGTGGGTTAAATGCAATATGAAAAATGAGTCAGATGTGTAGCTATTAATCTTTGGGGTGGAGGAGGATGAAATGCCAGCAGATACAGAGCTTCTTAATAGAAATAGAGGGTGTTACAAGGTTCCCTTCTTTACATGGTGGCATTACTCATTTTAAGGCACAAAATGACCAGGCTGAGATTTCTGAACCTTTGAATGCAGTCCAGCTTTTATTGACTTTCCACCTACTTCATGGTTTAAAGAGTTGAGCAACCTTTTTGGAAGAAGGTGGATAGACACAATATCTATTTATGCAAGGACACATTTCCCTTTTCTTTATGTTCTGTTTAATCAAGGTTTTGCTTCCAAGGTCTTATTACTATAAAACTTAAAGCGAGACAAGGTCTGCCCTCATGTCAGATAACAACACCAAAACAATTCTGATGGTTCAGTAGCTTATTATTTCATACTTCCAGGTCTTAAATAAATTACAGTTATTTTCACATTCCTCCTGAATATCCTTCAGGCATGATAATAAGTGCATTTTTCTGAAAAGACTGTTAATATTTCTTTTCTTCTCCCTGATTTTAAATATTTTGTTGAATTGTCATGTACAATAATAATTAGAGGGGGTCTTGCTAAATTTCTTTCAGTGTGATGCTTATATTGTTAAGCTTTTTGACATATTTTACTAATCATTGCTGAACTGTTGGCAAATAGATTGTAAATTACATCGAAACACAGAGGTGCACCAGCATTTTGAGCATCTTCTCTCCAGCATTCCTTTGCTGCAGCCTTGCAGATTCTTCTCTTTCTGTCTCTTTTTTTTTTTTTTTGTTCAATCATCAAAGGCAATTATTGGCTTGGGTTTTGAAGTGCAGATTATCAAGGTATTATTTCCTTAGAAGTGCAATACTGTGGATTGCAGAAAGCAAGAGGACCTGAGTAATTTTCTACAGAAGAGAAGGCACTAGTCTGAATGATTCAATGAATGATACACGTTTAGGGTTGTTTGTTTTTTTTTTTTTTTTCCTGAAGAACCAGTATAATGTTTCTCTCCTTTTTTTTTTTTTTCCCTGCATGGGTTAAATAAGGTAATCAACACTGTTAGAATTTTACTAGAGGGGAAGAAATCCATGTTTTTCTGTTTTGTTTTTTTAATATGTAGTTGCATAGTGGGTATAAAGTTACTATATTACAGCCCGGGAATACACAAATCTGGGCAATTTAAGGTCTGTCTGAGTGATGTGAAGGGCCAGATCCTGGTTCCACTAAAAGGAAGGAGTGCCAAAGTGCCAAAGTGCTTTTTTCCAATTGATATTGAAAAAAAGAAGTTGTCCCAGAATTATTTCATTCTTTTCGGTGCTTCCAGTAAAATACAGAACTCATAAAAATTATTTTTTTCCGGTATTTGCTTCACCCTGAATTTAAATATTATAACATGCTCAGGAGAATGCCACAGGTGTTCTAAGTCTCTAAGCACTCCTTGCTGGTACAGAGCCCCATGTTCTCAGGTTTTGGTCTTGGTCCTGAGGGCTCTCCCTCTGAAACCTGAGGTGAGAGGAATTGGGAGGAGGATGATCGCTTGTTTTGTTAGGAATACATCAGGTACCTTGGCATTCATTTCGAGTAAGTTCTTCCCACTTGGAGCAATTCCTGCTGCAGCTGGAGTTTTGCAGTGATAGGGATTTCTCCTGTACATGGAATGATGCTTGTCTCTGATGAGTCTGTTCACGAAGGATCTCCCCATTCCCTTTAGGTAACCAAGGTGCTACTTTTGTATTAAAAAGCATCTTAAGTGATAGTTTGTAACTCCTGCTCAATGGTCCACCATTCAAAGGAGGACTGTAAATCCAGATTTACATAGCACATAATGACAGCTTTGAAGAATAAGTCTCATTTGAGAGTCTTAAGGGATTTCAGAAAACTTTCATTTGAATTTTTTTTTTTTTTTAAATACTAAAATCTTCAACCTACAATACTTGGGTAATTCTACCTTTCCTCCTACCTGCCTATGTAATAGGCATTAGATATGCAGCAACCCCTTCTGCCACGGTGTTAGTCGTAGATTTGACTTCCTCTTGCTTGAGGGTGAAGGACAAACTGACTCATTTGACAAGAACATACAAACCACTGAGCCACAACCACTGAGCCACCATTCCAGTCTTTCTTGACCAGAAAGAAAAACAAATTCCTTTCTTGGTCTAGATTTACTTGGTGGGAATAAGAGGTGATTTTTTTTTCCTTGTTTCCATTTTTTAATACAAAATTCATCCTACTTGAATGACCTTAAGGCAATCGTACTTTTACCTAAGAATTCCACTAGCTGGGATCTCCCTTCCCAGGTGCTGCCACCTCCCTCATAAGGGTGGGAACCTGATAAATTCTTTGACACAACTTGGCTGGAGGAGAATTATTCTGGAGAATTAACAATTATAAAACTCTTCCAAGGAGACAGTGTGAGGCCTGGGTTCCTAAAAAATAATTATGTTGTAGCTCTAACCTGGGTGTGACAGCATTGTATGAGCTGTGTTTCAGGCCCTTCACAGCTAAAGAGCTAGTTCTCAACAGGCTGAAAGGTATTATGGTGGATAAATCACAATTTACTATCTTCCAGAAACTGCCACATCCGTATTTGAAGAGAAATTATTCTTTGCTGGAAAAGTTATCCTATAGTGTAACTAGAAAGAGACCAACATTTTTCTCAGGACTCTTCAAGAATGTAAGTTTCTGTTCCCTAAAAAGTCACACAGAAAAATCCATAGGTCTCAGAAAAAAAACCATATTTTTCTTTAGTTAAGAATCTTTTCATTCTACATAAAAGCTAAAAACAATAATGCAAATAGTGAAAGCATCTTTTGGACAAAAGATAATAGACAATGGTACACAGCTCCAACTCCTCTTTCATCTCCTCTGTCCCTCATCATCAGTCAATGCAGTGAGGAAGGAGAACTATCAGACTTGGAGCTGTTCTAGTCCAGTAAAAGCTTTGATTTTCTCTCCTCTGTTACAATTCTCAGGCGCACTGCATAGGAGTTATCACTCCTGTTTGCAAGCAGCCAGGAAAACAAAAGGGGATAAAATATTCACCTCCGAAGTCAGAACCGAATGAAGTTATGCATCTACATTTCTCTTTCAAGGACATCATCAAAACTCGTGGAGGCAAAGCCATGCACAGCAAAACCATGAGCTGTATAGATTTTAAGGTAATAAAGCTAATGTAACTGTCAGTCTCCAAACTGAAACCGTGGTAGCCCTTTTAACTAAAGAGAAAGTTATTTTTTCTTCTCTGAAGACGGTTCTTCTTCAAAGACCCTATTGATGGGAAGGTAGAAGGAAACCTGACATCATTTTGGATTCTTCCCAGCCTACCTTCAGGCATCTCTTTCTACTGCTTCTTTCATGGAGGCACTCAAGTCTTAGTGTGACAATTTTGAAAATATGAAGCCTCTGGGCTATTATGAATTTCTGTCCCCAGAGAGAAACACAGCACAAATCTGACACACGAGAAGACTCAGAGGAACGGGCTGTTTTCTGTTGTTTTGAGGGGGTCGGCTTGAGACTGAAGGTGGTGCTGTGTGTGGGGGGTGAAAGCCACATCAGTTTTCAGGAGGAGTAACTCCAAACTGCATCGGAGTAACTGTTGTAGGGATTTCGGAACCAGGGGGAAATGAGGGAAGAGGTGTAAGGAAGGGAAAGTGAGAAAAAAAGAAAGAGCGAGGTGATGGAGGATATGTTGGCAGAAGTCAATGGACAGCTTGGGTGATTCTGAGTATGACATGTGTTTTCCAGACAGAACAATGGCATCCAAACTGCTAATCAGAACGCAGGGTTGGCTCCGTCTCTCCGCTGTAAATCTTGCATTCTTCTGTCTTTGCTGGAGCCAGATTTTTCAGTTGGTCAGTTGAAAAAGCAGACTAAATTCTGGAGTGATCTGGAGCCTATTTATTGAAGTCCATAAAGTGGTTTAAAATTACTGTGAAAGTAAAAGGCGGGTTATTTAGTCAAAATGCAGGTACGAAAATATTAGTGATTTCTCCTAGAAATGTTGTGAACTAGGGACTCTGCAGCCACATCCACTCTGTTTTCTAGTTCCCCAACATCTAGAATGTGGGAATAAACACATGGATTTTGAAAAGCCAGAAAGATTATTTTATGTCTATTCATCAGGAGCAGGACTCAAATTGAAATAAATGGCATTGAACTTAAGACAGTCTCTCAATAGAGCTCACAACTGCTCTTATTCCATCTATTCTTCTTCATTTGCCTTTTCAGTCCTCAAAAAGATTAGACTATTCTTATATTTTTGAACTAATCAGTAGGATAACTCTGAGAATAGTTCTCTATGTATAAAGAAGGAGACAAGCAGGTTTTGGACAGAGAAAGAGAAGTTGCACTGTTAAGGAGAGAATTTTCTTCTGACATTTGATTCCTCATAAGATAATGTAAGTTCATGAGACTTGTAAAATATGTCCCTAAATACTTAAAACTCATCAAAATCATATCAAGGATACAGTTAAGTAACAACATCATCTTCTTGAACATCATGAACGGTAGAGACATGCCAATTCCATACTCATTTCAAGGAAAAGCTGAAGGTATATTGTTTTCCTCCAGGCTATGCTTTTGCTTCTCCTGTGAACAAGCTCTGTAATCTACCAGGAGAAAAGGCTATCTTGGAGGATAAATAAATAATCAATTATTTATATTTCTAAAAGCATTCAGCTGTGCTCTTACTGCTGTGTAACCATTTAAAAGTTTGTACTCAGCAGAGAAATTCCAGTCTGGGAATTTAGTGTATGTGATTTAATCAACACCCTCAAGATTCATAGGAAAATGAGTCTTCTCCTGGTCATCAACATCCAACAACTGGCCCCTCGCTGCAGTGCAGAGGTAGCCAGAGGGGTAGCAGAGACTGGTTGACCACACAGCTGCCAGAATTAATGTCTCTCAGTCAAGATACATAAACTTTGATGAATCCCATTGTCATTAGCAGGAACAAGGAAACAAGCACTTCCTGAGAAGAGAAGCCAAGAGAGAGCCAAGAGCCTCTCCAATGTGTAGCATATCTCATCTGACAGTGCAACTTGGGTAGCAGCCTCAGGACTCCAGCTGAAAATATAAATAGAAAATACGAAGTCATTTGCCTACATGGTACGGGAGTTTCTCTTTTTGAAGTTTGCAGTGGGGGATTGTTCTCGGCTTTCAAAATATTATCATAATCTCCTGTTGAAGTCTGTGGTGGGCTTGTTATTGGGGTTCAAAATAGTATTACAATTTCCTGTTGAAGTCTGTAGTGGGTTTAAATATTTTAACTAAAGGTATATTCCAGGGCACATGCATGTAAAGGCAACCTGGCAGGTGAGACACAGACCTGAGCATCAGCTTTTAGACTTCAGGATTAAGCAATACTTAAGGCCTGCATTTGAGATTCCTCTATTTTTACACCCTTCTAATATCACATATTAAGGACAGCTGAGGTCCTGTCTGTTGGCAAAATTTTATTTTTTAAATCCTAATCATTCTTATTTGTGGAGTTCACATGTTGGAGGTACATCCTGTTAGAGTCACCATTCCCACAGCAATTACAGTTGCCTGAGAAATCTCTAAAAAATGCATTTTTATTATCAAAGTACCTTCCCTGAGAACAGTGTTTATTCTGGTGGGAAAAGAGTGGGTGTACCCTGAGCTTCCTGTCGCATCACTTGTATCATCCTCATTCCTCTTAGGATGAGAGACACTCATTAGTAATAGAACAGAGGAGGTGCAATCACACACACACACAAAGAAGGTAAGGCCCTCTCTGTTTAGAGGCTGTAGCTGACAAAAGCAAGGAAATGCAGGGGTAATGCTATTACTTCATTCTTAGATCGTATCATTTGTACTTCATGTGCTCCAGTGTGTTGTGAACATTACGGGATTCTAAGAAAGCATAAAAAAGTGCTCTCTTATCTACATACAGAACTTACCCACATGCAAGTCTTTTTGCCCTAAATCGTATCTACACGCCAAGGCAGAATACATGGTCATGGTTTGGGAATGTCCAAGAACCAACTGGAAGGAACCAGTTTCTGCTTTCCTGTTCCCAGGCCTGCCAAGGCTGCAGGACGCTCCTAAGGCTTTTCCCATGTTTTCTCCTCTGGTCATCCCACTGGCCACTCCTGACCAGGGCTGTCTGCGCGTAGACAGGTCGTAAGGAGTTATGCCATTCTTCAGCACCCAACAAGAAGGGCGTATTTTGGTGCTTACGTGGATACTTTCGTTTTCAGCTAGCTCGGCGAATTGTCGCCGCTTTTTAGCAACCACCTACTTTTATGGTGCATAAAAAGCAGGGAGTGACACAACCTGACCATCTAGCACACCTGAAGGGACTGGGCATTCCTCTGAAGGTTAACCCTGATGCCATGGCCGAGGCTGTGCACAACGGGCCAGAGCAGGAGGAAACCAGTAGCTCCCATCCGGTGGCACGACCCACACCCTGCCTTTCCCACCCCTCATTCCGCAGGGAGCCGTTTGCATAAATTCCTTGCAGATCAGGGAGAAAATTGATCCCCTACTTTTCAGCTCCCTTCTTTTACTGGTTGTCACAACCTTAACAGTACTTGACATCAATGGGAGTTACATTGTGGATTGGGGGCAGTGTTTGGCCCTTAAGCGTAGTTTTTGCATGTTAATACATTAGCAACTGATGTCTTATTTGTTCAGTAACTGACAGAATAATGTACAGAGAGCACGTAAGTATGAAAAGGGGCTAGTTAGGTAATGTTGAGCAGAACATCTTCAAGACAACACTGCAACCACTGTATTTCAAATGTCAGGCTAATTATTGTCAACATTTAAATGTTAGCGTGGGCCATTTTTAATGGTGGAATTTTTTTCAGCAGGTACCATTTAGGGAAGAAAATGTCACAAGTAGTTCTGCCATCGCATTGTTCAGAAGAAAAAGTACATAATGCAAGGAAAGTCTTCCTAGAGACAGCAAAAAGAACATCTTGTTTGCTTAAAAGTGACTGTAAAATTAATCTGTCCGATGATAGCATTTGGGGTATCATGTATTTTAAGGAGGCATGGAGAAGGTTTGCTAGAATATAACAATTTCCACTGAAAATAGCACTCACCAGAGATAAAGCATATTTTTTTTTTTCTTTTGACACGCATACTTGTGCAGGTCCCAGTTGTTCTGGAGGCAGTTGAAGTCTGAGCTGTGCACTCTCTGGTAACCCATAAACTGAAAATGAAACTTGAATATGATTCAGCACAAAATGGAATGCGATGCCAATGATTCAGATACTTCTCCTCTGGTCTGATCCATGCCTTACCATGTAAACACAGCACTACCTGGCAAATACCACTACAATCCAGGGTAGTACCTGGGTGTAATTATGAGCAGGTTTTGCTAGTGTGACTTACACAGAATTATCCTTAATTTCTGTGGCGTTTTGGGTGCCAGCGGTGATCTCAACGTTTACTGCTGCTCTTCACTTGGCTTTTTGCTACGCTTTTGGAGTCAGATGTGAAATGAGTGGCTGTTTTGAGCCAGCCATCGGTGTGTTTTCCCTCCTGTTGATGGAGTTGCAGGGAGGTTTTCTTTGGGTGCTTCCCTGTGGACTTGAAGTAACCTGTTTTCGTACCATCTCTGTAGCTCCATCTCACACATAAGGTTTGGGTGAAGCTTGAAGTCGCTTGCTTGACCCAGTGGAAAGAACAGAGTCTGAAGTTCAGATACATTGTGTAGGAGGGCTTTCATTTCTCGACACTGAGTACAACTTTATGCATCATGAGTGAGAAAATAGTAATCAGCTTGAAATGCATTAAGCGTGCTTTGCCCAGTGACCCACATTAAAAGAAACTATTGTCAATTATTATAACAACAAAAAAAAATCCTTTTTGTTTTCCTGTAAAGGCAGAACTAGGCTGCTGAGGTGTGTTTGTGTGACAACACTTAACTTCTGAAAATGGAAAAGCAAAGGCTGTGGTGATATTGTATTGAATTTCACATGGCGAGGCCGGGTTTTTTTAAGTACTTCTATGTCTGATTTGACACACAGAAACAGCAAGCACACATAGTTAGTCACCAAACTTCACAAAAGTCTGAAACAGCGAGGAAAAATCCCCTGGCATGAGCAGTGCTGAAATAGGTGTAATTAGTGTGCAGAAGGATCCTCGCAGCCTTGTCTTTACCCACATGAATAATTGTTGCGGAGGTTTAAAATTGTTTTACCTGACTGAGGAATTACATCAAGGGGCTGCGTTGTGGACTCGGGCATCCTTGGCTAATGCAGCTCTGCAAAAGATGGCAGA
>VXAY01004756.1:943855-968855 GCA_013399855.1 Oxyruncus cristatus | reverse complement strand
TATTTTAACTCACTCCAAACCCCCGGGTTCACAGAAAGTAAACCGATCCATGATTAATACATAGTAAATAATTCTGCACATGTCATACTTATTTGCTTGTGAATTAATCCAATTTATGGCCATAAAGGCCAATTTTGTCAGTGCACAGAAGATGCAAACTAATAGTAGGGGCAGAGAAGAACTGCCTACAGTTGAAAATTTGTCACATTTCTGCACCAGTTGATATTAATAAACACTGTGTCTCAAATGAGGTTAAAATGATGATGACAGCTCAGATCTGTGTGACGATAGATAGATAGAAAGGGAGATAGAAGAAGTTCTTGTATCTTCCTTCTGTATTTGCATTTTCTTCCAGGTATAGACCTCACAGGGTCTGTTAACTGATTATTTCCTTCAAACATGTAATAGAAAAACGAACAAAAAAAATTCCCTTTTTCTCAACCACAAATTAGATTTGATATTGGGAAAAGCCCTTCATTGACTCCGAACAAACAGTTCTGTTTTCCACCACTTGCTGTCATGTTTAAAGTAAATAAGTTTTCATCCCTCCAGCGCTGCTGAACTCATTCACTTCCCAGAACAAAACCATTGTACAGAAGTCCACAACAGCCCTTTTCTCTCCTTCCCCGAGCGGGATCTTCCCCGGCACCGCAGTGTGCTCCCCAGCTTTGTAAGGCTTTCACTGATGTGCCCGTGCTAAAAGTGTGCATGCTTTATTTCACAGAAGAAATGAAGGAAGATTATGACACTATGGGGCCTGAAGCCACAATTCAGACCACCGGAAACAATGGTACAGGTAAGGAGGTATTGCATGATACGAGCACCCCTTCTCTTTGATCGCACGCAGAACTAGCTGAGCATGAAGTGTGAGAGTGAGAAAATCATTTATTACTTGTTTTGAGTTGGACAGTTAGGAAAAATGTGCTTAATTCTCTTGGTTTTTAGTTTCTTCCCTCAGATTGTTCACGAAAGTGCAGCCACCAACTCATGCAATGAGAGTCCTTGCTACCCCTCCCATGCCCTGCAGGGTTTTAGCCCCAAACTCCTCTTAGCTGCGTCCTGGTAAGATAATAGTTCTCAGCAGCATGAGGAGATGTTTTCCCAGTGAGGATGAACCTCGGATAGTTTAAAGTAGCTGAGCCAAGATACGGTAGTGTTTTAATGAGAGGGTTATAAAGAGCTTGGTAATGAGGATGGGGTGCACCCTCCTTGGCAGCCCCGGATCCGCGTGGTGCACAGTCTCTCTACTTCAGAGACTGAAAACATCTTTTCAGCATGACACGCATAAACCCCTTACACAGATACACAGACACACACACTTTAAATGCATATTTATGAGATTATAATGTTTCTGGCTAATCTTCCCCCCACACACACTTTCCGCATCTCTTTCTATCCCCTCCTCTTAGAAATCAATACATTTGGTGGGATAAGAAAGGGGATAGAGATATTTAGCAGGCATCACCTCTGAGCCATCTCCTTTTTTTTTTTCTGTGGCAGAGCAAACCATCAAAAGGTTTCTGTTACTATTTTCTGATCCAAACGAATTCAGGGGTTTACCACGTTCTTTCCAAAGGCCCAACTCCATCCTCAGCACAGCTGAATGCCATACATCACCCAAGTGTTTCTTCTCCATTTAGTCACAATTTGAGATGTTGCAGACAGATTTACACAATTAAAAGTAAGAGTTTTCGAGTGTAAGTACATTTCTATGCATTCCATTGTGAGATTTAGTTCAAAGGTAATATCCTCCACAAATATTACTGTAAAAGGTGGTACCTAAGTCTCACAAGCATTTTATTACTCACACTTTCCTGATGTTAGTAACACCCACATAAAACCCCAATGCTCTTATTAAGCAACACAAGAAATTTACTTCATCATTCTTGAGGGGGAAAATAATAGGAAAATAAAACCATGTCACTGCTTTCCCATTAGATTTATTATGCATGAAAGGAGGGTGGCACCCAGGCACAGTTCATCGTTACGTAGGTACTAAATGATGTTGCTGTGCAGAACTGGCTGCATATGTATTTTAAAAGCTTGTTTTATTTCCAAGAGATGGTAATAAAGTGACAAATTGTGCTTAGCACTTGGAGAAATGGGACTTTAAAAGACATCTGATTCAGAAATAAGACTTGATGCTTATCTGAATTACCATTACCAGAGCCTTTGAGGTCTCCTATCAGTTTGTGTGACTTCCTTTGCACATATTTTCCTTACCATAAGAGGCCTTGACTCTTTCATACTTGCAATGTGGTCTACTTGAAGGGGAAGACTTCATGTCCTCTTAGCCCCTTCCCTTTCAGTATCTGATGGCCTCGTCTCCCAGCTCAATGTTGGCCTCGCAACAATTCTCTGGGGCCAGGGTGTCACCGAGTCCCAGCATGATGACCCCTCTGCTAACCCTGCTTGGGGTCCATGGGGTGTCCTGCCTCTACTGAAACCAGTTTTCTGAGGAAGAGATAAGGGTTGTCCCTTGCCAGCTTCGTGCATAGCAAGCTCGTGGCTCAAAGAGTGCTTTGCATTTAGGTCGCCTGCATTTAAAATGCAAAAGCTGCTCTGGGTGTTGCACCTGGCAATTCCTTCCTTTCCCAAATGTCCTGTGCAAAAGTCTGAGGCTCCTCTTTACTCCAGCTGCAATGGGTGGCTTGCTCAAGTAACCATCATGAGCTGCCTAGTGCTCTGCTGTTGATTCAAATCTTTTGTCACTGAGGTGTTCAGAGCCTCCTGCAGCAGAGGCTGATGCCTCAGCAGGTTGGGTAGAACATATTTCTCTAATCACTGCTGTCTCCATAGTCTTTTAAGAGCAATGTCAGATCATTTAATTAAATAATCTGATAAACTAAAAGCCTTTGCCAGTCTGTCTATCTTGAGTGGAAGATGCCAGGTGACTAGGAGGAGCTGCAGCATCCTTCATGCAGAGTAAAAACTCCCCCAACTTACCTGTTGAAGTGCCCCATCCATTACTTGAGGAGGAAAGGAAAGAAGTCAGTCTCTGAGCCATTGTAGACCCTTCCTAGATAGTCTTGGAAACGTTCAAAATTTTCTGCTTCAGCCTCACTGTAGGCCTTGGGCCTGTAGCAGGTGTTTGGCCTCAATTTTTTCCTGCTGGTAGTAGGGGGATTTAATACTGATGTTCACTAACATAGCTCAGGTGAGGCTGAGATTCAACCCATGAAAAAAAATTGGATCAGCGACTCCATCTTCAGCAAAAGCCATTCCACAGTGACCTTCTGCTCTCCAGGAAAGCCAGTTAGGGCTTCCTACAGATTAACGTGGGTTCTTCCAGATGGGCCAAGGAGGTTACTCTTGTTCAGTACAACGTGCCTCTCCCTCTTGACACGAGATCTTGCACTGCTCCGTGACCTGGGCTGAGCACAGAGATAGAAGATACATTTTTAGAGTCATTCAGATACCTCCAACCACTGAGTTTCTGTAGGTGCATGTAATAATTGTGGTGCATTTTTAGCATCAAATTCATTGCACAAAGTCGTTAGCAGAGAACGAAAACTAAAACAAAAAGTCTCCATTAAATTATTCTGCTATTGTCAGAGTGGCCACTTCCTAGTGGTAAAGAGAAGTCTTGTTATCCATACATTAATCATCTGCATTTTTATAATGAGCCGTGGAGGCCTTATAGCAGAAATGCAAAAGTGACCATTAGAGTGAAAATTTTAGTCTTTGGTCCCTCTAAATGAATTTGTAAATATTTCTGGGGAGTTCTGCAATGGTGACTTGAAGAATTGGTATTTAGCAGAAGAGGATTTTAAAATGTGAATGAAAAAATTCTTATGTTTTATTTTATTCTACCTGTTATGGTTATTGCAAGTGAGATGTTTGCAGAAAATAGATTAACAAAATCCCTGTAAAAACACAGAAAATTGTTCCTGGTTTTGACTGCTAACATCTGACAGGCTTCGAGTAAAGATCTCTTCAATATTTAAAGAAGGGAAAGAAAAACTTTCAGGGGGAGGAAAACAGAAGTAAAACTTGGCAGGTTGGAGGACAGGCCGTTTTCAGGCTGTAATCTGCCAATGGGGGCCTCTCACTTCCTGGCTAATGAAGGCTGTGGTTTTATTAGCTTTGTTTGCGATTAAGGGCAGCTATCACCATCTCACAGGGCAAGTTCCCACACAAAATAACTGGTCTCCCAAGCTCCTTGAACCTCTCTCTCACTTTATCTTGAAAGGTCCTAAATGCCTCCAAAGATAGCTTTCCTTGATGTGTTTTAATTTTATGTGACACAGCCACATCAGCTCTTGGACCTGAAAATATTTCTGCTCTCCGGGCTCCAATAATTAATTAAAAAAAGACTTATTTGGTGAGGTCACACGCCGTAGATCAAGCTGAAATTCTTGCCTTGCAGGAGGGGATGTGCAGTGTGTGCACAGTGTCAGCCCATGAGGAGTCTGGGCACGTGGCTTTGTGCATGGAAAATAAATTAGGATATGGAGTGGGGAAGCAAGTCTTCCCCCCAGAAATCAAGAGAGAAGCCTAATGGTTATCAGATGGGTCTTTTTAGTAACACTGGGTGAGCTTCCAGCCATGTCTGAATTGTCAGTAACATTGCTGGTGAGAAACCAGATCCACACGGTCACCTTTCGCTATTTGTGTTAATCTGCAGCGTTGCAGCACTGGTTGTATTGTTTCAGTTAAGGATCTGTCAGCTTTTCCACTAAATCCCCTTGTTTTTAGGGGTTTATAGTGTAGACATAAACATTTGCTTTAGCTCCTGGATTGCATGCACAGACAGAGAAGCTACATAATCCAGAGAATTAGGAAGCCAAGGCCAGTAATAATCGCAGCAGTCCTCCACAGCCTGTTGGATCAGCCTCCAGATAGATTTGGGGGCAAGAAGGAAGAACCTCGTTTGGGTTCGAGTTTGGGATGGAAGCTCCTAATACTAGTTCAGGCCTTGCTCAGGGGCTTGAATCCCCATACTATAAATGCAGTTGCAAACTCCAAAACCTCACAGCTTGCCTGGAGGAGAAGGAGGACACATGGAAACCATCCCATGGAGCCATCCCACCCTTGCCCCTTCCTTCTCCCATTTCTCCTCTCTGGAGAAAAGCTGCCTTTCCTTGCTTCACAGGTAGCACTTACTGGCTCATGGCCTAAATTCGGTAAAAATAAACTTGTTTCCCTTGGATCTGTTGCTAAGCCAAGAGAAGGAGTGGAGAAGCGGTAGTGTTAAGGTGGATGATCTTGCAACACTTGGAAGACCTAGGCATAGCAAGGGGAATGAAAAGGTGGCTGTCCAGTGTAAAAAGTAGTGCCTCAGCTTTTTTTCTGATAAAAACAAAAAGTCCTAAACCTCCTCTGATGCTCCTGTGCATAAGGTGTACTCAGTAACCACCATTTTGCTCCCAGCAGCAAAATGGAGGTAAGGTACTCAACCTTGTTCTCCACGCTCACTCTCCCCTTCTCCAGATGCTGCTTTATTTTGGCGTTAAAGGGGTGGATATTGTTTCTCATGCTAATAACAAATGACAACAGGAGCTACAGAAGGAGCAAGAGGAGCTCTGTGGTGGTGTAGGTATTCCCTACAAAACCGCTGCAATAGGAACAGAAGTTTCTTTCCCCAGTCGGGGTCCCGTGCCCTGTGCCATTTGGTCACTGTCAGTAAAATGCTGCGGAACAGTTGAGAAGCTGCCCAGCTCATATGAAAAATAGGGCATATTTGTCTCAGCCAGAGGATTTGATTTTATCGGCTAAAGGGATGAGGTTTGCAGAGACGGATATCTACTTTTATCGGTGACGCCGAGATCAGCACTTCAAATCAGGCGCTGCAGGTTCCCAGTTGTGCCCCAGTCAGGGGTCACGTCTTGTTTTCACTGCCAGCATCACCTTGCATGTTTTTAGGAAACTGAGGCAAAGCATTTACCCGTTTCTAAACACCAAGGAGCTGGTTAGTCTCCCATTTCCAGTGGTTGCAAACCATAACCCCTTTGATTTCCATGAGTTTGTTCCATATTGCACCCTGGCATCACTGAGAGCAGTCGTGCCATTGAATATTTTACTTTTACATGAACTAAAGAATAGTTTATGGCGTTGCCTTGTTTTCTTACTTCACCTGAGCAGAAATACGTTAAAAATTTTGTCACTCATAAGCTGTTATTTTCATTTATGGTCGGTTAAAAATGAGTCTCATTAGTACCCTGCCACCACTTGTGTCTTCCAAGACTTGTTAAAAAACAAACAAAAAAACAATTTAGAGAAGGAAAACTATCGGCTCCTTTTTTTTTCTAGTATAATTATATTATTATTATTTGTCTATAACATCAAAGAGTTTTTAATGTCTTTAAGCACTGTTCTTACATGGAGGAGAAAAGCACATTTTTAGTAACAGGATGTTTTGTGGTCGAGCATATATTATGTTTCATGGACATTGCATGGACAATAAAAAAATTAGGTTTACATTTAAGGAAAAGAAGGAAAACTCTTGTATGGACTGTCAAAGTGGTTTGAGGCTTGGTATCCCTGTTATGGTCTCAAACATGTGGTTCTATTTGTAGAAATCCTGAAGCTATACTTTCTTTAAAAACAACCTAGTCTCCCATTGTAAGTTAACTTTTCAGGGAGGAAAAAAAAAAAAAAAAGGGTAGATGTGAACAATTCTCTTCTTGTGCCTGCCATGAAAGAGCAACCTGAGGCAGGACCTGGCCTTGGAGAAGTAGTTTGGTCTTTTACTACCTGCAGCTACCACCTCCCACGTGGGGACTGTCTTGGAGTCTGCGGGATCCAGGAGCAGCTGAGCTCAGTCCTGTAGGTTGAGCTGTGCTTATGCCAACAGCCGTGGGTCCCCAGGAGCCCTCTGAAGGTTCAAGTTCCAGCAATGAAAGATTACCTGCATTACCCGAGGCTCATAAACTTCTCCTGCTGCCCCGTAGAGCCCGTGTTCCTGTTAATTTAACTGCCTGCCCTTACTTCCATCCACGCTGGTGGAAAGCCCACATTAATTTTATTAGGAGCTGGAGCAAGACCGATGAGAGCAAGGATCCAGCTGCAGCTCCAGCCTTGTAGCTCAAGCACATCAGCTCAACCTGTGCATAATGTTGCTGACCAACCCAAGCTCTTGGAGAGGATTCACTCAACCCCCCTTTCTTTTCCCCTTCTCTCATTTTAGTGAAGAACGCAAATTGCACGTCGGACTTTGAGGAATATTTTGCCAAAAGGAAACTGGAGGAAGGGGATGGGCATGCAGTCAGCATAGCGGAGTACCTGCAGCGCAGTGACACAGCCATCATTTACCCTGAAGCCCCCGAGGAACTGTCTCGCCTTGGCACTCCAGAGGCCAATGGGCAAGAAGAAAATGGTGAGGCTGTAATTCATTTTTAGCCAGTATCCTGACCTCGTGCAGCTGTTGCAATTATAAATGCACTACATGCCTGGGTGTTTACCTTAAAAATTGAAGAACAGCTGCAGCGGCATGGAATTTCATGAGCAAAGATTGGGGCTGTAATTTCAGTGTATTGTGATTTTTCAGTCAGCACATTTGTATTATTTGGTGGGTGAACTGAAGAGCTGAATTTAAACGGGAGAAAGGCTGCTGCTCTACTTGGGAGTTTGGGGAGTTTTAATAGAGTTTTAATGCAACAGGAGACAGGGCAGCCGGCCTATTGCTCTCCGATGCCTTGATAAATAATTGGAGAAGCGTCGGTAGGAAGGATTTGGTCAATGGCATGAGTAACGGAATGAGCTGGGACTGGAATGCAAACTGCCAATTGATCAGGAAAAGTGTTTCTTAGTTTTCCAGCCAGCCAGGTCTGCAGGAGGAGTGATGCCCATCATTAATTTCCCGGAGGGGTCCGGAGTGGGCACCGCGAGTCTGCCGTGGGCGTGCGCGGGTGCCGCTGCCTCCCGCTGCCGGTTGGAAGCGCCGTCCCTCCCTCCCGGGCAGCAGATTGCGGCGATTCCTCTCATACCATCCCGGGCAATCAGCCCATGAGCTGCCATTGATTTGCTGACCTTTTGGCCTGCCTCTCTTCCCCCCCCCCCCACCCCATCCCGGGGCACAGACCTGCCACCTGGAACTCCAGATGCCTTCGCCCAACTGCTGACCTGCCCCTACTGCGACCGGGGCTACAAGCGCCTGACGTCCCTCAAGGAGCACATCAAGTACCGCCACGAGAAGAACGAGGAGAACTTCTCGTGCCCTCTCTGTAACTACACGTTTGCCTACCGCACCCAGCTCGAGCGGCATATGGTGACACACAAGCCAGGGACAGATCAGGTGGGGGGCTGGTTTTAAGTGATTTCTTTCTGTAATAACCCCTTAGAGAAACGATATTGCTTTGATTGGCAATCATTATTAATTTTTCATGGCATTTTGAAGATGCAGATCTTTTAATGGTAATAGCTTTAATTGAGGTCTAAATGATTTTTTGATGGTCTCTTCTAATATGATTTAATAGTCTTATGTTCACGATCGAATGAGTGTGTTAATTTCTAATTTAGAAATTTTATTTGCACTTTAACTTGACTTTAGTTTCGTTTTTATGTTCCTCAAAAAGTGAATGAAACTGTAGCATTTTAATTATACATTATTAAACATCTCAGCAATTTTAATTCCATTTTTCACCTAGTTTTACTTTGCAGTGTTGCAGATAGGAACTCCAAGACGTGCTAAAAGATCCACTAATATTTTTTCATTACTTTTTGAGGAACCTTTTCAATCACATGAAATTACGCGCATTTTGTATAATCGTTTGTTAAACATAATTACACATTTTGAGAAGTGCTCTTCCTGCAGTACATATAGGCTATCATTTGTGATTGTGCCACTGGAGTTGGGCATGCCTTTCATCTGTATAGCCCGGCAGCGTATCTGCAATAAATCAAAGTAGTTTTTTCCTCGATGGGATACGTGTAATATTATATCAGTGCCGCGTTTAAGGAAATCCTGGGTGTCTCAAACAGGTGACTGATCTTCCCTAGTGCTCCTAAATGGGCTGGGGATAGACCTGTGCCACAAAACTCTTTACACACCAGTATGGAAGCTACTCCTCGCTGGAGAACTACTTCTGAAAACCCATCTTGAGGAGGGCTGTAATGGAAACTCAAATGGTGTGGTTAAAAGTTAAATAAATAGATGCGTGCATTGTGTCAAATTATAAAGGCTTTATGCAGTATTTATTTTTCTTAAAAAACTGAAAATCAGGATCAGCTGTTTTTCTCTTGGTAGGTTTTTCCCAGCATAAGGTAAATGCAGTTAGGCAAACACACATCTTCCTAATCACACGATTTTTGCAATTAGCATTTTTAAGAGAACCGTATCTTTTTCTTGATCTTAAATCAATACAAATGATTCCAGAGCGCACTTTCTCCTATTCTTTCCTTCCCATAGCTTTTCCAGTAGACAAACACATGTATATTTTTCCCAACCTGATCCACTGTAAGGTTCTTTCTTTTGCTTCGTGCCATTAAAAACACCAGGGGAGGGTAAAAAACCCGCCTCGATATTTATCCAACGTAACGGCCTGAAATTTCACATGCGAGAGCGCGCTGGTGCTGGCGCATTATGAATGGTAGCTTTGGTGTTGAAAAGTCCCCTCATTTGCTCATGGCATTTACAATTAGTAAATTAAAATGATTGTATCATATTAACAGTGGCACAACTAAAGTTTATAGTAGTCCTCGGAGGGCGATGGGGGGAGACAAAACAGCTGTTGCTGTTTGTTTATGCAACTCAGCAACATATGAGCGCGGGTCCCTCAATGGCGCGCGGCGGGCTGGGCTCTGCTTGATCTTTGAAGGTTGCTGCTGTTTGAACAAACCTCCCTGTGTCCCATGTAACACCATCTGTCTCGCCAGGAATGTGGGAAGAGGCAGCACACCCTCGCAGTTGTCATACCGTTTCGGCGCTGCCTTTTTTTCCCCCCCGCCTTCTTTTTTTTCCTTTTCCCCTTTCCCCCCCTCCCCCGCCCTGCCCCTGCGAAAGGCTTTTGTGCCGTGGCTGCCTGCGAAAGGCTGACCTCCTACCTTGAGCATCCAGTGCGGTTGGCTTCGTTGTTATCAAGATAATAATTATTTTTTTAATCAATTATTTTTTTTTTTTCCTCTCCAAATTCAAAGTCATGGGGCTTTTCTTGCTTGTTGCAAAAAGGTCAGCTGCCTTTGATTGTATCTTTACACCACTTTTAACTTTCAACTTTCCCTCACCCCTTAGAAGAACACCGGGGGAAAACATGGCACAAAAGGTAGCTCAAATCTTTCCTGCTGCTCTGTGATTTTAAAAAAACATTTCCAGCAGCAGCTCATGCCGAAGATGCAGTCTCCTCTGCTTGATAATGAACTAAATCTTACACGAAATGCCACTAACGACAGTGTTTCTCTCTTTCCTCCACACGCAGTAAACAGAATTTTTAAACAAGCCGAGTCCCACATGTTCAGAATCTGCTAGGAATATTAAGAGCCACAAATCTTCTTATAAAACTGTTTCTCTCATCGTAAGATACCTTAAAGCAACACATTTCTGATGAGAGACTTAGGAAATAATTCTAAAGCAAATATCGAATGCTCATGTGAAAGTACTTTCTCATTTGTTTCGGTTTACTGCCAACATTTTGATTTTTATTGCAACACTGATGAGACAAATAAATGTTCATGCAGACCTTTTGGTCCGCTTGACGAATTCAGAGCCACATTAATTTCATTTTTGTTTTTTAAGCTTGAAAGTCATGGTTTCTCTTGCATAAAATTCATGTTGGTATCTCTTTTTTTTTTTTTTCTTCTTTTCCTCCCAGCACCAAATGCTGACCCAAGGAGCAGGCAATCGCAAGTTCAAATGCACTGAGTGTGGCAAGGCCTTCAAATATAAACACCATCTGAAGGAACACCTGCGAATTCACAGTGGTGAGTAGCGGAGGTGCTGGTGTGCTCATTTGCATTTTGTTTAATTAGCTGAGTTTTAAAGACTGCTTAAAATTTACACAGTTCTGCTCCTGGCTTCTTGGAGCTACTAAGGTATTTCATAAGTGATATCTGAGTCATCCTCATTTGTCATGCTGTTAATACCACGGTCTCGCTGAAAGATTTGGAAATAGTAAAGCTTCCTGCAAATAATATAGATTGTTTGGCAGTTGGAGTTCAGAAGCGCTCATTCATTGCCGTGCAGTCGGAACCTGAAGAGTCCATTATATTTTCCAAAACAAAAAGTCCCCCCGAGTGAAATACAACTCATATTCTCGGATAACGAGAGAGAGCCAAGCGTCTCAGGTTGAATGACTTGGGCGTTTTGGCTCTCCTGCTTGACACAGCACTCAGCACACAAAATGTCACCAGGCTCTGCCCAAGCACAAGCTCTACCAGTGCTGACGTGGAGGTTCTAACAGAGGGACTCAGTTTGTCATGCCGTGCTCGTATCCAGTGAAAATTCCATTTTTTGCGAGAAAAAGGAAAAAAAAAAAGAGGAACGAGTCTGAACATTCTTGAATTGATTTTACTCCCTTCCCCACAGGGTACTCACCTGTGACTTGCCTTGGTCAGTCTGGAGCCAGTCTCACACCTTGATGGTCATTGCCAGCTGGAGACTGTGGGTCCAAACTGACCTCAAGACCCATAGAAGGAGGAGGGTAAAGCAGTGGTGGTGTGTTGCCTTATCCCTAGAATTCCCTCACTATTAATCAGTGAATACACAGTCGATCAGTTAGACGTCAAATGCTATCGCTTGCAATTATGGCAGCAACAATGATAAGTAACATTTGGCTTTAATTATCATTTTAGGTGAAAAACCATATGAGTGTCCAAACTGCAAGAAACGTTTCTCCCATTCTGGCTCCTACAGTTCGCACATCAGCAGCAAGAAGTGTATTGGGTTGATCTCTGTGAATGGCCGAATGAGAAACAATATCAAGACGGGTTCTTCTCCTAACTCTGTATCTTCCTCTCCTACTAATTCAGCCATTACACAGCTGAGAAACAAGCTGGAGAATGGCAAACCACTTAGTATGTCTGAACAAACAGGCCTACTGAAAATTAAAACAGAACCACTAGATTTCAATGAATACAAGGTTCTTATGGCCTCCCATGGGTTTAGTGCAACTAGTCCTTTTATGAATGGTGGACTTGGAGCAACCAGCCCCTTAGGAGTTCACGCTTCTGCTCAGAGTCCAATGCAGCACTTAGGTGTAGGGATGGAAGCACCACTGCTCGGGTTTCCTGCGGTAGGCAGTAATTTAAGCGAGGTGCAGAAGGTCCTACAGATTGTGGACAACACGGTTTCCAGGCAGAAAATGGACTGCAAGGCTGAAGAGATCTCCAAGTTGAAGGTTTACCACATGAAGGATTCATGCTCTCAAGCCGAGGAACAAGGAGTTACCTCCCCCAATATTCCCCCTGTGGGTCTTCCAGTAGTAAGTCATAATGGTGCCACTAAAAGTATTATTGACTACACATTAGAGAAAGTCAATGAAGCCAAAGCTTGCCTCCAGAGCTTAACCACAGACTCGAGGAGGCAGCTCAATAACATTAAAAAAGAGAAGCTGCGAACCCTAATAGACCTGGTAACTGAAGACAAGATGATAGAGAACCACAACGTATCCACTCCATTTTCATGCCAGTTCTGTAAAGAAAGCTTTCCTGGTCCCATTCCGTTGCATCAGCATGAGCGTTACCTGTGTAAAATGAATGAAGAAATCAAGGCAGTCCTTCAGCCTCACGAGAACATGGTTCCCAACAAACCTGGAGTGTTTGATAAGCAAACCCTCTTGCTGTCATCAGTACTTTCTGAGAAAGGAATGACTAGCCCCATCAACCCATACAAGGACCACATGTCTGTACTTAAAGCATATTATGCTATGAATATGGAACCCAACTCTGACGAACTACTGAAAATTTCCATTGCTGTTGGCCTTCCTCAGGAATTTGTGAAGGAATGGTTTGAACAAAGAAAAGTCTACCAGTATTCAAGTTCCAGGTCACCATCACTGGAAAGGGCCAGTGCCAAGGTGGCGCTGGCTGCCACCAACAACACTCCCACTAAAGACTCTTTGTCAGCCAGATCTCCAATAAAGCCTGTGGACTCTATAACTTCACCATCTATAGCTGAACTCCATAACAGTGTTACTAATTGTGATACTCCTCTCAGGCTAACAAAACCTCCTCATTTTACCAATATTAAGCCAGTTGATAAATTGGACCACTCTAGGAGCAATACTCCTTCTCCTTTAAATCTTTCTTCCACATCTTCTAAAAACTCCCACAGTAGTTCTTACACTCCAAACAGTTTCTCTTCTGAGGAGCTTCAGGCTGAGCCTTTGGACTTGTCTTTACCAAAACAAATGAAGGAACCCAAAAGTATTATAGCCACAAAGAACAAAACAAAATCTAATAGTGTAAATTTAGAACACAACAGTGTTTCTTCGTCATCTGAAAACTCAGATGAGCCGCTAAACTTGACTTTTATCAAGAAGGAGTTTTCTAATTCAAATAATCTGGATAAAAGCACTAACCCAGTATTTGGTATGAACCCATTTAGTGCCAAACCTTTATACACAACACTTCCACCGCAGAGCGCATTTCCCCCAGCCACATTTATGCCACCAGTCCAGACCAGTATTCCTGGGCTGCGACCATACCCAGGACTAGATCAGATGAGCTTCCTACCACATATGGCCTATACCTACCCAACTGGAGCAGCTACTTTTGCCGATATGCAGCAAAGGAGAAAGTACCAGCGGAAACAAGGATTTCAGGTAAATTGTTGCGAATGTTTTTCCTTTGAAAGGCTAGAATTTAGTATTTTGTGATATGTCCTCTTACAGAAGAAAAAGCCCAAAGCTGTAGTCAACATTTCTGACAAAATTAGCAGAGTTTACTTAAGTCTGAAATTGCAAAAATGTGGTGAAGCAGGAAAATAAACTGCAGTTACCTTAAAAGTACCTCTGCTTGGGTTCAGAAGCAGTACCAGTAACTTTGAACAGGCATGATAATGCTTGATGGTTTTATTCTGTTAAGAGTTCAGCTGTTTCTTCTTAGATTGGTATATAAATAGAAATAATTATAATAATGTCCGTGAAAAATCCCATCCTAGAGAGAAAAAAAAAAAAAGGCAAGAAAACTTTATAGGGAAACTTATCTCTTCAGGGCATAACTACATCTCACCATGGGGAAAAGGAGCAGTGGGAGACCCCCTGGGTTTCATTCCCACACTTGGCTGCAAAGCTGTATTACTCTAAGCAGAAGTCCATATGGCCTCATAGCCACTGTATTCCATTGAAAGCCCTCAAAGCTTCTTTCTCCATGTTTTTGGGGGGTTGTTCACCCACTGTGTGCGGGAAAGGTGTTCTCTCTTCTCATGAATGTCTGGGGCATGAAAAAAGTTGACCTGTAGCCCCTTCCTTCAGCCCACCTGCTGCCCTTCCCAGACTACCAGTCCTCTAATCCTGCCAGTCATCTGGAACAGCTTTGAAAAAAGGCAGAGATTAAATGAAATTATTTGGAGAGGTAGCAGCCAGGGCCCTTAATCGCAGACAAAGTCTTTCCCTGGACACATAATCTGGGTCAACACTTCTTCGTGGCTGGGTACAGCCCTTAATCCTTCCCTCAGGTTGTCCCAGAGTCACTGCAGGTGTAGCAAAGGATTTTGTCACTTGCATGGCTACAGCAAAGAGCAGCTCCACAGAAGTCTGATACTTTTATAGCTTTTTACTGGGTGTATTCAGATATAATGTACAGAGTGTAGTTAAATGAGATTAACTGATTATAGATTAATAATTTCTTTTTACATTTGCGCCTGTTCCCCTATGTCCTGTTACAGTCTATTAGCAATTTTACTGACTAGTAAATGTTTTATAGCTTCAAATGTGAAAATCAGGTATGGTTTTACATTACAGACTGTAATCCCTCTTTGCACAATAGGAGCATAAATAGCACTGCACCTCCATAACAGCTGTTCCACTATTCCAATTTACAGTACATCTGCCCTCTTTGTAAATGTATTTAAGCCTATTTAATCTTCTCTAATATTAATTAGTGCAAACCTAGTCTAAGAAAACTGAACTGTGTGATAGCAAATGGAAATGTATGTTATCATGCAAGTTTGCACTCTCTTTGGATCAAGACAAAATAAATATCAAGAAATTTAATAATTTACTGATCCACATTCATTATTGCTTAATGCTGAAGGCTGTTTTAACATAGATAGAACATTGATAAAAAGTGTTATTAATATTCCCTATTTCAAATTACAAAATTAAATATAAAAATATGGCTTGAGGCCTTTAGTCGGGAGACATACATTTAAATGGATTGCATAATAATAACATTTGTACCTAAATATAAAATTCAATTAAAACCTTTCCACAGATACAGAATACACCCAAGTTTCAGTGTTTTGAAAGGAGTGATCCCTTAGCTGTTGTTTGCACCTACCTCTGTAAAATATTGCAACACCTTTTGGTGGCCATGAAGAGCCTCCACGTTGCGCTTTCTGCCCCTTGAAAACATTTAGTGCTGATGAGGTAAAAACGCTGTAGGTTTGTGTAAACCACGTTGTTGCAGAGTGCTCAGAGTCAGAACGTTGGTTTGAGGCATGGAAGTAGAAAGGTCTTCGTTACTTACACAGAGTTTCATTGCCGGTGGGTCCCTAAGCTCAGAGGGACCACCATCCTAAGGGGACAGGATTTTAATTTCTCTGGGTGGTCGGTTCCTCCGTGGGAAGGAGCGGTGGTGGCAGCGGTGTCGCTGACGAGTGGTTCCCTCGCAGGGAGAATTGCTTGATGGAACCCCAGACTACATGTCCGGCCTCGACGACATGACGGACTCCGACTCCTGTCTGTCCCGAAAGAAGATCAAGAAGACGGAAAGTGGCATGTACGCGTGTGACTTATGTGACAAGACATTCCAGAAGAGCAGTTCCCTGCTGCGACACAAATACGAGCACACAGGTAGGGCGGCCGCGCGCGCCGAGGTTGGGGGGGTTGAGGTTCATGTTGTGTTCTTCACAGTCTTTCATGAGTACGTTTGTGCTGCTAAGGGTTTGGCAGGTGCTGAGGCTTTCAAAAATTCTTTTGCTCAGTTCAACTTACTTTTTAATTTTCCTTAATGGCTGTTTCTTGGTGAAGGACAGCTGGATGCGATGGGGTGAATGTCAGTACGTGCTAAGCAAGATTTCAGACTGATTGTGATGGTAGTTCTAGCATTCAGCATCTCTCTGGACAAGCCTTCTTGGAATGAGACAGGCCCTAGCACTCAGAAAGAGCTGCAACTTGGTCAGCACAGAGCCTGGCATGGGAAGGAACAGTGACAGCGTATTTCTCCTTTCTTAGACACTATCTGACTGCTCCATTTAATCCTGTAGAAAAACTTCCACTGACGTTAGCAGCAAAAGAGCTGGCTCTGGCCGAGTTATCTGAAAATAAACGGCTCGGGGGGGTTTCTCTTGCTGTGATTTTGCAAGCCAGTGGCACAGGCAGGTTGCAGTTCACTTTTTCACTTCCCAGTTAATGGCTGGGGAAGGTTCCCCTCTTTCCTGAGTAGGAACTGATTTTTGTCTAGTTCGAGGAAGTTTGGCAAAGCTCACCGCGGATTGTCAGCTTAAAAAACACTTTGGTTTGAAAAAGACCTTCCATCACACCTATGCTGGCCGTGGTTCCCCTTACAGGCAGTGCTCCCTTCCCCACTGTCAGCCAGGGCACAGCTCTCCGAGGGGGACACATCGGCTCAGCAAGTTTCAGTTAGGGGAAAACGGGACCGGAGCTTCCCAAAGAATAGAGATATCAAGTTGTGTTAGACAAAGAGAATGTGAATTATCATGTGAGTTACTGTGCAGCAGGACATAAACCAAACTCCAACTTCCTAGAGTTAGAAAAAGCTCACTCAGGAGGAAACTTTCCTTAACTTTGAAAGCTGAGTCCCTCTTCAGGAAATGAAGCAAGTCACATCATCCTTCAATCTCACCATGTGACAGTAAAAACCTTATACCTCTCTATTAATACATCTTCCAGGCCGCACATAATCATTTGGCATTTCACAGATGAAAAATTTACAGTTCAGAAGTGGACTGTGCCTTTAAAACAAAATCCTTTACTTTGTTATTTTTCCTTATACTTTTCTTCCAAATTCTAAGCTAATCCCACAAAGGAAAACACAAAAGGAAGTTAAAATACACGTGGGATTAGGAAAGAAAATTAAAAGCAACATTTTGGACTAGATCAGCCAGTTCATTGGTGGAATGTGCTTCCCACTACATTATTCAGATCAAATTGTTTATTCAGGAGAAGAAGCTTTGAAGGCTTTACGTCCCTGCACCTTTCCTCTCCTGAATGATTTTATTACAGCCATCTGCAAACATTATGGTTTACTACACTACTACCGTAAAGCTCTTATGTTAGAACTGGCCTTCATATATATCGGGATCTGGACATATGGTTGAATCCCATAAAGTTGGTAGTCCATAAGGTCGACAGACATATGGTTGAAAGGCTGAAAATTTGACAAGCTGAAATGTGTGCAATCACCTTGATTTGCAAAATAAACTGCATTCGTAAAAGCAAAAATATGTTATGGTCTTGAAGTAGCACAGGAACCTACTGCCTAGAGAGATGCCACACAGCTGCAACTCTGCAGCTTCTTCTCCTTCTCTCCTCTGTCCCTTTTGGTTTCTCAGCTCTATGTCCGTCAATTTTATGGGACTCGGCCTTACGATCCAGAACGTGTGTGTGGTGTCACATTCAGTACAACAGGACTGCAGCACCTCATCAAGCCTGAGCATGGCATTCCGAGGTGGGAAGCACGGTCTTGTGGCAAAGGCCCAGGCACTGGGGCTGAGAGCGCCGCGCTTCTCCCCTGCCTTGCCACACACTTCCTCTGAGAATCACACCGAGTTGCTTCATCTTTCTCTCACCTTCGCCCATCTTTGAAACGGGAGGGAAACGATACCAGCCCGTGTTGTAAATGTGAATTCATGCAGGCTGAAACCCTGCGATGGAGCTCGCTGTGTAAAGTGGGAAGCGTTATTACGGATGTGTTCGCTCTCGTGGAGCCTCCACCCATCGTGTTAGCGTCAGGTAGAGGCGGCTGGGAGCTCTGAAGACCTCCGTACCTGATGCACAGCCTTCAGGAGGCACACTGCACTGGCACTTTGGCTAATGGCTCAGGTGCATCTTAAGAGAATTTCAAGTTAATTTGATAGTTTCAGGTGAAGCTTGTAATTGCATTAATAACACAGCTGTGAAACTGCAGGAAGGAGCGGAATTGAAAGTAACACCATCTTCTGCCTTTGGGGTCATTGTAAGAGCAGGTCCAGGTTTTCAATCAACTTTTTGACACCTTAAAAAGAGAAAGAGCTTCTTTTCTGAGGGTGTTTTTTGACCAGCTGATCATAATCTGTAGTAACTTCACTAAAAACATGTTTTAGGAGGAATTGGAACACTTCCTTTCCTTCCTGAAGAAGCACAGTGGATGTTTTCCTGTGTAAAAAGAATCTGTGTGCTTTCTTAGGACTTTTTTTCTGATATTGGAACAATCAGATTTTTATTTGTCACCCCTTCTCATGGTCCACATACCTATTACAACCAATGCCTTAGTTATCATTTATTGTTAATCAAGTGCTTTAAATGAGAAAACAGGAATGTTTTAGCTATTGCAGTGGAGATGAGTTTCCCTGCCAGGGCAAGAAGAACAGGATTTAGCTGGTTCTCTGTGTCAACTCAAGACCACGTGGCCACGGAACAAGTTGCTCTGTGATCACCTCTGTACACCATGCCTGCCACAGCTTGAGCACAGTGGAAAAAGGGCCCTAAATTTCACAATCCGTGGGTTTTAATTTATGCAGTATTGGTGGTATTCTGCAATGGTAGAAGGAAAATTCATTGTGTTACTGCAATGAGTGAATTGCATTGGTTTTGGCTCATCTGAAATTTAGTGTAGAGGCCACGGCTTGTTGCAGGACCAAATTCTGCCAAACTAATTCAGGGATACTGTTTAATTTTAAGAGATGTTATGTGCCCCTCTTAGAGTTTGAGCTTCACCAGGTCCTATTTCTTTAAAGGCAGCACTGTGATTAGGGTGCAGAGCATGGCAGGTAGCACAGGAATTCAGTGCTCACATGATCTTCCTGTGAAGTCTTATGGACACGTCCTAATTTGGTCAAGCTGAAATTAGTTGAGCCAATAGGGCATGTGTCTAATCTCAGATTTTTCCAAGCTGCTTAGCACAGGGTTCAAGACACTTTCCTTATGAAAGGTGAAGAAGTTGGTTGCCTTCGTGGCAAAGCATCGGTGCTCTGGCAAGCAAGAAAATCTTTGTGCTGCTGGTAAGGAGGGAAAACAGGAGTGTGTGAGTGAGCAGGAGAGCAAAAAGAACGGAGCATCTAGAAACAGAGAAATATCCTGGCTCCTGGTCCAGTCCCCCTTGGTCACCAGCACTGATTCAGAAGTAAGGTGAAGGTTAGCATTTGTTCTGCCGTCGCCAACGCCTGTGTCTGCCACACACCAGCTTTATCGTAGCTTCACAAGGGAACTCTTAGCGTGCCTGCTCTGCAACAAAAGCTGGAAACAGTTTTTCAGAATCCTACCTAGAAATTTAAAATCCTTTCATTGTTGTTCTATATTACATCATATTCTATTTTATTACATGTGTGGGCTGTCGAGGGCCTCATAGCTGTGCTAGTGCTTTCATCCTTTCCTTTTCCACTGTATATTTTATTAAGACCTCTTTTTTATTTTTGTAGCTTTCATGCTGATGCAAGCACTAGTTTTATTTCCAGATTGATTCTGTAAACTAAATATTGTTCTTGAGCCTGGTAGCAAATCAGCTCTCTCTGGCTAGTATTTTGAATTCCCAGCTTGGGAGTTTTCTTTATTTAGAGCTTGATTCATAAAAAATTTACATGCTATTTAAAGGTTATTTTTTCTTGCTTTACTCTGATACAAGTTTTGAATTCCCCATTTTACACTCAAATAAAGAAAAAAAAAAAGGATGTATTCTATGCTTGTGAAATTCGTTCTGTAGACAAGGTCTCCTATTGAAAATGGAACAGGTGCAGCTTGGGCAATTATATATAAATTGCATTTATCTTGCACCTTTGACCGCTTTGCTGTGCTCTGGCCACTGATCCATCTCCATTGGGACTACATCTAACATTCAACCCCCAAAGCAGCTTCAAAAGAACTGCCTCTAAAAAATAAAAACAAACTGTCACAAAAATGTTTCCTTCTTTCCTCCAAAGGGTGAGATTCCTGTTTGTCCCCCTCCAGTTGAAAAAAGACCCACTTGCCTTAGGCAAAGGGTGGGTGATATTTAGTCTGGGACCAGTGACAGCTTGTGATCTGATGTCTTGTGACTTTTATACCACTACAAATGGGAAAGGCAGAGCTTTTCAGTCAAAGACTTTTAGCCCAGGAAGATTGAGAGATACTTACTGCCAGAGATTTTTTGTTGTTGTTGTTTCATTTGAACAGAAATGCAATTTCAGAGATTTCGCAAGCAGATTAGGAATCATTTCCCCTCTGTAGATTGAGCGTGGGCCCCTGTGGGAACCTCTTTTGTGCAATAAAATGAAAAAAGCCCAAACATTTCCTTTAGATATTTGAGAGAGATTTATCATTTAGTTTCACTGCAAAATGTGGCATTTACATCATGCATCCACTCGATGAAACACAAGTGTTTCGTGAGCCCTTCTGGGAGCTGCTTTGTGTTCCTCTCTCCTGGTTCCATCCCCCATGGATGACACAGGTGCTCTCAGATGAGACTGGGAAAACCTGTGGAGTGGGCTGTTCAATCTGCTTCCTTTTGACTTCCCTCTGCCCCACTGATGTTGTGAATGTTGTGACACTGCCTGACAGGGCTCAAGGACAAGGGGAGACGGCTTCAAACTGAAAAAGACTGGACTTTTTCAGGTGTTAGGATATTAGATATTAGGAAGATATTATTAGATATTACTGAGAAATTCTTGACTGCGGGGGTGGTGAGGTCCTGGCAGAGGTTGCCCAGAGAAGCTGTGGCTGCCACATCCCTGGAAGTGTCCAAGGCCGGGTTGGACAGGGCTTGGAGCAACCTGGGATAGATAAACTTTAAGGTCCCTTCTGACCCAAACCATTCAAGGATTCCAGGACTACCTAAAGCTGTAGGTTCTCTCCACCCACCTACAACTGTAGGATCTCCACGTCCACCTACAATTCTAGACTTATCCCCATCCCCAGTGTAAAATACCTTACTTCAGCTTTATTTTATGGCCTACTAACACACTGTAGGGATTAAAAACTCCTTTTAAATGGCTGAAATACTGGGGTTTGCACACTGGGGGAAGAAAATAATTCTTCTGCAAATGTTCGGCAACCCGATCCATTTGAAAACATATTTCAATTAGTGTTGTAACAGCTGCACACTGCACACTGCTAAGGTATGTTGTGGGGTGTCTGAACAAAGAACTTTGCTCAAGCTGTCAGGTTCCCTCAGATCAAAACTGAGGCCTTGGTATGGATGTGGTAGACGAAATAGCTCTGTGGCCTTTTTAGTACTAATAAATTAATATGAAAATATGAAGTATCTAATTTCTAAATTAATTTATAAGATACGGATGATTCCCTGCCAGGCCACCTCTGTGCTGCCTGGGGGGAGGCCTCAGGTAGCGTGAGTGGGAGGTGCAGTGATGAACAAATGCCACGTGGAAGGGATGAGCAAAGCAGGCAAAGACTGAGGGGCATCACCCAGCCTTGGGGAGGGTGGGTGGAGGCAAGTCTGGGTGAGAAGCAGTGGAGGTGGTTGATTTCTGTTTGAGGAGAGGAAAAGTGATGGATAACTGGATGGAGCACAGCTGTGGAGGTAAGAATCCTGGAATGGTTTGGGCTGGAAGGGATTTTTAAAGGTCATCTAGTCCAACCCACCTGCAATGAGCAGGGACATCTTCAACTCCAGCAGGTTGCTCAGGGCCCCATCCGATCGGACCTCAAATGTTTCCAGGGATGGGACAGAGAAGGGTGTAGTGAGCATCAAATGTAGTGTGCATTAGAAAAAATAAAAAATCAGGGAATTTGAAGTAATGGAGCAGGAGTGGCGCTGTGGAGAAATGGAACAAGGCAAGGGTTGGGCTTGCTGATGTTAGGGAAAAGTAAGTCAGAGGGAGGGACTTAGACAGAGTGGGCAGTTCAGTGTGGAGGACACAGAAAAAGGTGCTGAGGAAAAGCAGAAAGTCTAGGAGCACCAAAAAAGGAACAAAATTAGCAATTGTGGAGGTATTAGCAAGGGGACATTAACGTGCTGCTCTGAGGGGGGTCAGCAGGACAGCTGGGTCTTGGCAGGGCTGCATCCCACTGAGTGGTTGGTAGTGTTGGGAAAGCTCCCACCTCACCCGTGAGGGTTTTCTGCTGGCAGTGCTGGGGTGTGAGGAGGGGCTTAGGCTCAGAGTGATTTGGGACTTTAAGCTAATTTGAGTAAGTGACTTGATCGTGCTAAAATCTCCTGAGCTAAGCCCGTGGGATTTCCCCATCGTGGCTAAACTTGTGCCCTGAATTGCAGGTAGAGCTGCCTCAGCTCTGGATTTGGTGCACCCCCAGGTCAAGGCTGGAGGTTCAAAGCCAGAGTATATTTACAGCTCAAAGCCCAGAGTTTTCTTCAAGCTTGACTTTTAACCGACAGGTTAAATTGGCAGAAATGCGTGTTTAGGAAGCAGATCACACAAGCAATACTGCCAAAATTCAATATATCAAGCTTGAATTTTCAATTTTGCTGTAAAGGGAAACAAAGGGAAAAAAAGAAACCCTGTATGTGTGCAAGGTTAGGAAACTCTCATACAAAGAAATGCAGTCTGAGCCCTAATTTCCAGGCATCCACTAATTTCCCTGTCACTTATGTTACTCTATCTGTGGTTCCTCCTGTATTTTCCCTGCTGCCAGATCTCCCCTTCATTTCATAACACACAGTTTTTGACTTCCTTGAGCATTCGTTAATCACACCTTATTAAATGTGAACTTTCACAGTGGGACTTGAAGGTAGCTGTGACTAGATTGGGGGAAAAAAATTAGCATAATCCTTGGTATTCATTCTTAACAACTTTGCTATGGAAGTGGAATTTTTTCTGTGCCTGACTTTCTGTGCTCTCGTATCCCAGGGGAAAAAAGCAGATCAGGTTCATAAAGGAGCAGCTTGAGTTTTCCTGGAAGTTGAGACCCTTCAGTGGTTTGAAAGCATTTACATTTTTTTCCTGATGGATTTCCTTCCACACTGGCACAGCCACTGACCGTCTTCCCAGCCCTTTGCTCTTGGCTGGTGTTTTCTCCACTGTACTCATCCTCTCTCTGCACTTGCTTCTTTAGAAATTAAAGAAACACCAGACTTTTACAACTGGCAGGATGGGAGGGCTCTGGTGTGAAGTTTATTCCTGTTCTGGTCACATGCTGCATGAGCTAAGTGTGATAAATATGCTCAAGGAATCAGGCCAGTTCGCTAATAAGTTCCTAACGATCTGCTCTAGCAATAGGACATGCAAAGCAGGGCTCTTCATTTGAAGCACCAAACACCAGCGTTTTAATATGCATAAAAATAGCATGAAATATAAAATAATGGCCAACTGGCACCTTATCTGCCTGCGTGGTTGCACCACTCTGGACCACTGAGCTGAATGACACCGAGATTATAATTCGACATTTCTAAAATAAAAAATAAAAAAAACCTCTGGCTGTAGGTACTAATGTTTGATTTTATTTTTTGCCTTCTGCAATCTAAGTTTGGTGATCGGTCTTCACTAATTCCAATCTTTGCACCATATGTTATGTCTGGATATCTCACGGTTGCATCATGCTTTGCTGAGTTTTGTCGTGTGGCATCATGCTGACAAGTATTTTTTGTCAGCTCTATTTTGGAATTAAGCTTTCAGTATGGCAGTTCTGGAAGGTGTTGAAGGCATTCCTGTGCTATTTGTGGCCTGGGATCAACCAGATGTGTTTAGGCTTGGCACTGGTTTTGAGTTTCAAACATTGGTTCGAAACTGTCTGAAATGCCAAAGGAAATACTGTTTTCTGCAGCTTAACACCACTTTAGCACTCAGCGAGTGGCTGACAACATTTTATTTAGAAACCCCTTATGCTTTCGTGGCAGATGTATGTATTTGTATTTGCTCACGTGGTGGGGGAAGAACGTCTTCCAGTCCTTGAGGGCTTCCTCCTGCAGGCTGGAGGAGACGACCCCTGTGGTGGGCTGGTGTGGGTCCAGCTCGGCTCCTCCTGCCAGCAGCAAAACCCTTATGGACTCAACGAGCCCCAGCTCTCTCTCGCTGTCACTAGACCTGGCAGGCACATCCCAAGGGAAGCCTTGATGGGCTCACCTTGGGGTGCTGGAGGTGGGGAAGGGTTGGCCAGCGGTTGGCTTGCGGCTGCGCGGCACCACCGGTGAAGGCACAAAGATAGGATGTTGGCTTCCTGCTATTCATCGGCAACATAACAAAGAAAACTTTAAGAAACAAAGGTCTTCTCTATGGGCTAATCTCTTCAGCAAGGCAGGGAAAGAAGAACAGCGTGTATGTGATGCTGTCAGCAGAATTATTTATAAATAGGGATATTTTTCGAACATTTTCATGGGTGTCAGCTGCTCGCTAGAGCTGCCAGTTTTCCATTGATGCTCTCTGAGTCATTTTCTTTATTATCCTGAGCTGCTTGAGTAAAATTACTACAATCAACACCATCCAAACTCTTTAAGTTGTAGCATAAATGTGGGGTGGGTTTTTTTTGTTTTGCCTCTGCAACAGAAGAAGAAGAAAGTGGGGTGGGAAGAAGAAGAAGAAGGTGGGGTGGGAAGAAGAAGAAGAAAGTGGGGTGGGAAGAAGAAGAAGAAAGTGGGGTGGGAAGAAGAAGAAAGTGGGGTGGTTCAGGCGTTGCGTTGCTTGAGCACATTAGAGAGTGGATGGGGAATGGGGGTCAGAGAAGTCACCCATCCCTGTTGCTGTAACCTGTGTGTCCTCTTGTCCTTCCCTGCAGGAAAAAGACCACACCAGTGTCAGATTTGCAAGAAAGCATTCAAACACAAGCATCACCTGATCGAGCACTCACGCTTGCACTCCGGG
>VXAY01004756.1:908855-938855 GCA_013399855.1 Oxyruncus cristatus | reverse complement strand
GGGCATTTAACAATTTCAGTCCCGTGTTGGACTTTGGCTCTATACTCAAACCTTGAGCTTGCACAGCTCTTGGTGAAGTTCCCCATGTTTTGACGTGGGAGAGTCTGAAGTTAGGGAGCTGTGTTCTCGAGTCAGATGTGCTTTTTTCCAGCATTCTTACAAAAGAATGCAAAAAATTACACCTAAGCTCAACTCAAGCACATGAGTAACACCAGGGGATTACTTAATGTCTGATTTCAAGACTTTGAATCACCAAGGCCTTGATTACCACAATGGCAACTGCGAAATGTCACAGCCCCAACCACTGCCGTGGCCACACAATGCTGCTCTTTTCTTTCCCTGTTAAGAATAGGTTTGCTCATTCATATTGCAAATAAAGAAACATCTTTAGGACACAGTCTGCAAACAGTGAAGTCATTAAACAACTGACTTCAGGTCACATGAGCAACGTTGCTTGCCTGAATAGTAAAAGCAAAACCAGTGCCTTAGTGAACAACCCACCGTGATCTCAGGGTGACAGCACCACAGCCAGTGGTTTGTAGGTTGAAGTGAAACACAGATGAAGACATTATTGAGTAGGTGTCCAGACAATGGGTGTAAGGATACTAATTCTTAACAAAGATGATTAAATATTTTTACCCAATACACTATTCAACAAATATTGTGCTATTTTGAAGCACATAATGAAAAAGTCTCTTTTATACCAGCTCTAAATGAGATAGGAGCCTTCAATGTCTTTTGGACATTTAATTGACAATTAATGCAGCCGGAAGAATTTGCAAATCCTGTACAGTGCATGTGCAGTCCACTGGCTCCTGACATACATCCACAATCTGGAGTTGTGCAGCCTGAAATAAACACAGCTGTGTTTATCTGAATGTGTGATCCCATGTACATGGGAGAAAGTTCAAATAAATGCACTCGGTGCGGCGATGCCGTAAATGCAGCAAGTGCATTTGTCAGATGTGTGATGATGCAGTCTCTTAAATAAACAGACTGACCTGTTTGTTTGACTCCTGAGCTACAGAGACATAAAAATATATGTACATTAATTGAAGCCAATAAAATGAAATCCAAAACAGCTATAAGGTCTTAATTGAACCCTAGCTGAAAATTCACTTGTTGTCCTCATACCCAGAGTAAACAAGCTCTGTGTGTTGGTATCAAATGTTTGGTGTAAGTTTTAGGCAGTAAGAGACTATTAGAATAGCTAACCATCAGTTCTGGTTTTAGTGGACCAATCCTGTTTTTTCCTAAGATGACCCATTGTCCAAGATGAACTCTAGAAATTCCCAGAATCATAGAATGGCTTGGGTTGAAAGGGACCTCAAAGACCATCTCATTCCAGCCACCTTCCACTAGACCAGGTAACTCCAAGCCCCAGCCAACCTAGCCTTGAATACTTTCAGGGCTGGCATCCACAACTTCTCTGGGCAACCTGTGCCAGGGTCGGTCTCACCACCCTCCGATTAAAGAATTTCTCCCTAAGAAAAAGAAATTGTGGGATATCCCCAATTTTTTATCTCAGCGAGCAAAGCAATAACTCTATTTTGCAGACAAAATATCTTTATTTGGGATGTGTGGTCTGCTCAGTACTCAAAAGAACCAACAGTCTAGAGGAATAAGTTTCTAATGAGCTGAAGAATATGTGAAGGAAAGAGAAAACTGAATGAATGTAGATGCTATCAAAGCTGTTGTTTTACTCAGAGTTAACATTGGCTCAGCATTTCACTATAAACTCATTCAGAACAGCAAGTTACTGGAAAAAATCCTCCACTTGAGAAATATGCAATAGTTACTGATGAGTCAGAAGTTGGAAGTAGTGACACCACTACACTATTAAAAAGTCCTACTTTCCAGTACTGTCTGACTGCTCTGCAACCCGAAATAACATCACTGCAGAAGCACTGTAAAGCTTTTTTTCATTTGTCTTAAGCATATTCCCTTGGAAAACACAAGCTGTACAAATGGTCTCCAGAATGGTTACTGTGGAATTAGACCATCAAATTTCTTGACTTATGTGCTTTAAAATCTTGCCCAAAAGATGGCACTAACATTGTTTTTAGTAACATATATTGGATATAGATTTAATTCTTCCCCCATGTGAAAAGCATCTTCTAAATGGTCACAAATATATGTTGGAAGAACGTGCTTAATATGCACTACTATGCCAGCTGACAATTGGTGTATAGAAATTAAACTTCCCTCACGCTTGGATCATCAGGCACTGCACAGAAACTATTGCTGGACCAGCAGATGTATCTGTCAAAATACAGAAACACTGAGCTATGAAACCTTCATCCCAACCAGGACTATTTAAATCTATGTAATATGCCATACACTATACCAGAACAGTATCATACATTTAAATCATGCACTATTAAATCTCTTGAAAAGTATGCTAAGACTAGATCAACTTCATTGAACAATTTATATCTGATTTAAAATATTCAAAGAAGTATTACACTGCTGAATTTTATTATCAGTAATTTATTTCAGGGTTTAAAATATTTAAATTAGACACCTTATAAGGGATGGCAAATAGTTTGTGTGTCTCCTCAAGCAGTGGAAGCACCTATTTACAATGCTTTTAGGGTTTATGTTAATATGGTTGTGTTGAGTATGTGCAGAGACCGTCTTTCTTCTTTTCACTGACCAGGTCATGTCAGCAGGCTTGAAGAAGGTGGGTCTCAAAAGAGCTAAAAATTTGCCATTGATCTGGCAAGAACAGAGCATTTGACAGGCAGAAGGCTCAAGTGGGGCCACTATAATTTACAGCAGCACTGGGGAGAAAGTCCTGCTGGCTTCAGTCTTGCTCCAGTTGAAGCCAGCAGAAGAAAGATATGACCCAGCTTTCAGTATTGTGATCTTCTTCTGAACATCTGGTGGTTTTTATTTCCATGTCACGCTCCTTCCATAACAGAAAAACTCATGCAAAACCCTCAGGCACATGTTAAGATACTGTGATAAAGCTGAATGCTAGATAAAACCAGAGCAAGTGACATACAAAAATAATGAGACAAATGGGTCAGTGGGATAGGCATGAACAAACTGTCGTCAACTCTTTTGCAAGCACCATAAATGAAGGATAGATTTCAGGGGCAGAGAGGAGAAAGTTTTAAGGAGGAGCTTCGAAACTGTTTATAAAGGCAACAGATAAATGAAAATGAGAGGTAAAGAAGGACAACACCATGGTAGGTCTTGAATGAGAAGTCCAACAGCTTATGCTCTATGCACTCAACACAAGGGATTTTGGAGCAAGGAGGGAGTAGCTGTGGGTTGAAAATGTGTTAGAAAGAGGCAGGAGAGGAGGCATATGGAGAGTGATGTGCTGGGAGAGGAAAGCCACCCACAACAGAGAGCCAAAGGGAGATGGAGCAATGCAGGGAAAGGGGTACATGGCCTGGAGGCACAGAGGAGAAATGAGGCAATGGTGGAATGGAGAGATGTCAGAGGTGAAGAAATAGCTCAGACTGGTGCAAGGAAAACAGTGAAGAAGGCAAGGAGGACCCATATGTACTGGGCTTCTCTTGGTGGGAACCACGTGGCAGCTCCAATCTGGGGATTGTGCACTTGCTTATATTGAATTTAGCCCCAAAATGAGGAAGAGAGCGAGTGTGAATTATGCTGACATGTGTATAGAGCTTTTCACTCAAAAAAGGTGTACCACAAACAAGGAGGGTGAGAAATTACAGGAGCTGCCCCAAAGCACATTTAATACTTAACTCCACTTCTTTATGAAGTCAAAGTAATTTATGTCCCCAGCCTGCTGCCCTTCTGCTACCAAACCCCTCCTGAAGTCAGCTAGTTAAAGAAAGGCAAGGAAAATGGAGGTAAGCTTTTTGGGGAGGGAAGACCTTGCCACCAGCTTTTGCTTTGTGTTTCACTTTCCCAGAGACAGAAACAGGTTTCCTTCTATACCTACATTTTTTTGTTGTTGTATCTGGAGCAAGCCAACCTTTATCCCTCCACACCCTTAAACTGCATTTCTCTTTGTGGGAGGAATTAGTCAGGGAGAAGAGAGAAGTGAGGACCGATGGCTGCACCACAAAATAGTGGCAGACGCATCACAACGAAATCGGGGAATTCACAAAAGGGAAAAATTAGATGCAGCTACTGAGACCCCAACCATAGGTGGGTTCTCTCATATTAACATAAAACCCCTCAGTTAAGGGGAGTCAGAAGAGCACGGCACCAATTATTGCAAGCTGCCATCGCCATTCCCGTCGAGGCTCTGTTCAGTCCATAAGAAAAATCTCACACCGTGTTTGAAGGGCCTGAAAATCCCCGAACCATTGCTGGGGGACTCCTCACAATACTCCTGAACACAGAATTTTGGGGCTTTTTAGTTCTGCAACACAGCTGATCATCTGAGTACAACCAGTTGCCTTTGCATAAAAGTAGAGGTGCTCATCTGGTTACAAACCCAGCGAGCCATCCTGCAGGAACACACCTGGGGGAAAAATATCTCCTACAATAGGGTGCTGGACCATAACAGGACTCTGCTGCCCCTTCCACTCCCTCGCTTAATGAATTTTTCAAAAACCAAAGGGAACTGCCATCCTAACAACAGGAACTGGACAATTTGCAGTAGGTGCTACGCATGGTAGTGCTAGTAGCAGCAGGAGTGCCATGAATATGGAAGTGAGGAGCTAACAGGAGGAAGAGACATTTGGAGAGAAGTATCTTGCTCAGCTTCTCATAACAAAAACTAGTTTTAAAATCTTCAGCAGTGAAGCAAATGGGTAGGGTGTCACCAGTTCAGCTGAAAACTCACTTGCACCTTATGGTCACCATCTGTGGTGTGGAACGTTTTCAACCTTGACAAAGCAGATTTGTCCGAGGATATTTCCACTCTTTGAAATAAGAGAATTAGCTGTGGTAAAACCGGAACCCGTGTTGGCACATCTACACTCAGGCGATCTCTGGAACTGAAAAAAAAAAGAAAGAAAAAAAAAAAGTATATCATTGCAACAAGCGTCTGGTTGCCAACCTGTAAAAAATAACACCCCGCCACCCCCGGCCAGCTCCAGCTGTGTCAGTGCTGAGCAACACCAAAGGCCACTGGCTCTTCCTCCTCCTCTTTAAAATATCAAGTGCCTTTTTAAAAGCCCATGAGAAGAAAGGCACATGCAGCAGGTGGTCACATCTGTGCCCACCTCCCTCCACGCTGAACAATTTGCTCCTGAGTGCTCCCGGTGAGGAAAAGGATAGAAACTCCGGGCGTGAAAGGAGGATGAGGGTGGGTGGGACAAGGGACAAGGGTACGCACTCCAGATCACATCTCAAGGAGAAACAGAAGCTCTTAAAGCCCATGAGCTGTTCACCCTGTTTCTTGCCCTATCTCAGTGTAACCACTGTGGGAGAATTCCCCAGAGCCCAACTTGCTGACAAGCACAAAAATCAACATATGTTTGAGACATGTATGCACAGCCATGCTCTCTAACAGTGTTGAGATGGAAGAGACCGCAGAAACATAAAACATAGATGGTTTTCTTTTGATTTGCCCTTCATTTAAGGATTCTCCATTGGCTGTAATGGCACTCATAATACTGCCACAGTTGTGTGTTTTCCAAAGAACTGAGTCAGTAATCCAAATGATGGCTCCAGCTCTGGACAGCGCCTTTAATTTCAACTCGTTTAACATTTTAATAATTCCTTAATGCTGTAAGGTTCCTACGACAAGCTGTAGAGGAGCACTGCAGACCCACGGCTCCTTTCTGCTTCTGCTGGGATTTCCCATAGTGACTCCAGGCAAATCATTTAATCACCTCTGCCTGCAAAAGAGGGATCAACTGACTTCCTTATCTCCAAGGTATATTGTGAGGGTAAATTTGTGCATATACCTGCAGAGTGTGCTTTTTTGGGGGGCCAGAAAATACTTGCCCAAATAGGTAAATCCAGTAGTGCATCTTAAAGAGACAGTGATGCTCTGCTTTCTCTGACCACCACCCTGAAGGGCCAATCACTGCTAGAGCTAAGCATAGAAAGTTCAATCTGTTCTCTCCAATTTTAATATTTTTTATTCCCTGATTCTTGAATTTTATTTCTTCCCCCAAGTTCTCCCAGTCCTCTCATGAAGAAGCGGAATCCCACACTTGAGCAGAGATGGGCAGCATTGTTGGGCTAATTAGAATCCAATTAGCACAGTCAAATGTAACCACTTCACTTTCAGTTCTGGTGGGCAATGTCACACGCTCCAGTGACACAGGAAGTACTGAAGTGATGTGAATTAAACATCATTAGCTACTGGCAACCAGTAGAGGCACAGGACAGCATCGTCTGCCTGCAGAAACCACAAGAAAGAGCTCAGCTCTCACCATCAAGAGCTTCATATGTAACTCTGGCCTTTAAAATGTGCGACAGTGACTCAGAATGAGGAACACGAGAAAATCTGCCGAAAAAGCAGTTTGTCACAATGTGGGATTCGTTTCTTCAACAGCTATAACCTCAGTTTCCTGATTCAGCAACTTTGATGCCTATAAATTAAAGAAATGAAGTGAAATGGCATGGTGTTTGCATGGGCTGGAGGTAAAACTGGATCCAATAGGAAAAGCACTTTGGTGGTCAGGAAACACATTGTAATGTGCCTGTACTCAAAATTAGTGTCAGCAGTGAAGTTAGGGGAACCCTTGTGTGATCATTAAGCTTATCAAAGCCTTAGTAATAATCAAACATGGGTGAAATATTGGCCTGATTGAAGTCAGGGTGATGCTTCCAACCTCTCACCACACTTTTCTAAAGCACCCAGCACTGGGACTGAAAAGCAAAATCAAAATAGAACAGATAAATAATAAATTAAATAACATAAGTTAAAGCCCCCTGGAAATGAAAACTGATTAGCCAGATTTCACAGAGGGTTTCAATTAAGTCTGTTTCTCATTTTTGTTTATCTATATTTAATACTGATAAATAATGTTATTTCATTACAAGTCTCTGACGGGTGTTTCTAGCCTTTCTTAAAGGGATAGTTAGGCTTAAAAAAACCCCATCACCTACGGAATCTGGGTTAGTAAAATGGAAAAAGCACACTTATCTTTCTTCACTAATGATGTTTGCATGTTTTTTTGCACTCCTGTTTCTCCTCTGACTTTCCAGACACTAGGAATGGAGCTCTACCAAGTGTTCCCATCTTCTTCCTGTGTTGAAAACCTGGAATATTGGCTGTGGCTAATCTTAAATGCTGTGCTTCGTGGTTCATTTATTCACCCTCAAAGACAAGAGAGGAAGGCCCAAGAGGACCAGTTCAAGTGCTTCCCATCTCACACAGTCCACACGCCCCTGAGACCTGAGGAAGGGAAGGAGGGGTTCAGCCCTGATGTGCACTTTCCTTCCAGAGTTACATGTGCTTACACCCGACCCCATAAAATGCTTCTATTTACAGAGAACGGATGATAATATGGAAAAACCACTTCCAAAACTATTAGGAAAAGGTGACCACCACTAGCAAGCCTTTATCCGCCACATGATGATCCTGATCCTACCCATTCTTGCATAGCAAGCAGCAGAACTTCCCTGGTTTCAGCTGCTGGAGATCAAATCCGTGTCCTAGAGGCGACCAGGTGGAAACCTCCCTGGTACACTTGTTCTTTAATTAAAAATGGTTAAGGGGAAAAGGGGCAGTGCATTAATGAGCATTTCTTTTTATAGTGAGGGTAGTAAAACAGTATTACAGGTTGTTCCATCCCTGGAAGTGTTCAGGGCCAGGTTGGACGGGGCTTGGAGCAACCTGGTCTAGTGGAAGGTGTCCCTGTCCACGGAAGAGGGGTTGAAACTAGATGAGCTTTAAAGTCCCTTCCAACCCAAACCATTCTGTGATTCTGTGATACTGTGATTCCCTTTAGATGAGGAGATGGAGCTTTACACACACAGCAGCACACAGGTGAGGCTTTTGGCTTCGAGCTCCTCCCACAGACCATCCTCCCACTCCCGAACAGTAATTTCACAGCCACGTACCATGACTTCAGTAACACAGAAAACAGCATTGCATTTCCTAGAGCAGCTTAACACTGTTTAATTGTGTTAATTTAACCCAGGTGGTCTCTGCAGCAGCCATAGCCTTAGGCCTGAAGAGAAGCAGGGAGGGGAAAGCAGAGAATTTGCTATGTTTGTGCATGGTAAGAGCTCAGAAACTCCATTTGAGATATTCAGAAACAAGGTGTAGCATTTGCATGCTTCAAAACAGCTCCTGCAGCATCAGGGGAAGGTCTAAGCACAGGCATCCTTCCAGGAAAGCATTCTCCTCTCCATGGCTATACCAGTCAGAGCACTGGGGAACATCCAAGGTGCTGATGGAGGAGTTAAAAGGACCTGTGGAGGCTGGAGCTGGGTGCAGACTGGAGATGTTTCTTCTGTGAAGATCATGTTCAGAGCCTGTGTTTGGAAAAGCGTGTGTGTTTTCCAGGCAATGCACCCATTGGTGGTGGCTTTGAGGACTAGGATGCTGTAAACTGTGGAGACTTTTTGCTCACAGGATTTTGGGATGGAAAGGATTAGGATTCTTTTTCAGAGCATCATAGAATTTTTTGGGTTGGAAGAGACCTCAAAGATCACCTCATTCTAACCTCCTGCCATGGGCAGAGACACCTTCCACTATCTCATGTTGCTCCAAGCCCCGTCCAACCTGGCCTTGAACACTTCCAGGGATGGGGGAACCACAGCTTCTCTGGGCAACCTGTGCCAGGCCTTCACCATCCTCACAGGGAAGAATTTCTTCCTAATATCTCATCTAAACCTACTCTGTCTCAGCTTAAAGCCATTACTCTTTAATTTCTGAGGAGTCCAGGTGATGAATTATCGTGTGTTATAACTGTGCTATAACCACCAGCACATCAGAGAGATGCTTTTTTGGAGCAGATGTGTGTGCTGAAGTAGGAATGTTATGCCAGAAGTCTTTTACTTGAATAACTATATGAGAAGGAAGATGGATGGCCTTCAGGACGGAGGCAGGTAGCGCTGTCTGGAGCTGTGTGGGGTGGCTGGTGTTGCCAGACCCAGGGCTGCAGGAAATCATGTTGCTGAACTAGGATGACCTTGTTACTCCAAGTGGAGCCACTTTTTCTGCCCCCAGATTTTATCCAATTGTCTGTTTGTTTGGCAACCTGAGCAGAGCAGTGTCTCCAGCTGGGCTGCTGGATGTCTGAAAGACTGAGGCTGTCTGCGAGCAGATGGGAATGTTCCCGTATTTCTGTCTCCAGCTCTCAGGGACCTGACTGAGACTCACAGTGCTCAGAATGCTGAAGGAGGGTGCCCAAAAAATGCCATTGCAAATGCAGCTGGAAAGTCATCTTTTTTTATTCACTTTGATTTCTCAGGCTGTTTCTCAGCCTGAAACCCAGGTCTGGATCTGGCGATGCACAGAGAGGAAGGGTGTTGGGTGTCTGCTCATGTCTCTCTGTCCTACTTTTCCTGCAAGTAGGACATCTGGGATTTATGGTCACCTTAGTCTGAAGCTTCGATCTCCTCCTGCAGCAAGTGCCTGCAGCCCTCAGAGCAGAGGCTGAGCTCCAAGTCGGGCCCTGAGCACTTTGCACTACTGCTGAAATAATTCCTGTGACAAGGGAGAGAGAAAGCAAAAGGAACTTTGCAATTCAGTGCTGAGGGCACTCACCAGGGCAGAGGAGCCCTAAGCTGGGATTCCTGCTACCTTCAAAAGTAGTATCTCCCCAGGTACTAAAAACATGTCTATCTTGGGAGTAGTTTCCCTATTTCCCCACAAATTTCCCTATTCCTAAATGACTGCAATCCCAGCCATGCTCCCTTACTGTTGTCCTGTGCCATTCCAGTCACAGGCATCATGAGCTGTGCAGCAAACATCACCACTCAAGCCTAGGATAGACAGAAAACTGACTAAAGAAAATTAAGCTCCACCTTGATGTCCCACTTTTCTCAGGCTATGTTTTTGCAACTTCGTAGCAGATGGTATGTCTTAGGTGTATCACTTTGGAGATGCCAAGTGATGTCCTATCTATCAGTGTTTTTGTTTAATGAGGAGGGAAATTCTGACTCCTACTTACACTCGGGAAGCTGCAACAGGGAGACAGGTGTGATGCTATTTCATACTGCTGTATCATCCACCCAGAGCTCTTAACAGCTATTTTTAATCTGGACACTAAAGGAACTATTAATTAGGGAAACATATCCTGGTGCCTAATAAGAATTGTAGAGACTCTAATGGGGTATTAGAGCATCTTAATTTTCTTCAGAGACTACAATTAGCAGTGAGTTGGTCTGCAGTACGATGATTTCTTTTTTTTTTTTTCTTTTATCTGACAAAACAAAGGATGAAAATTTAGGGCAGCTGAGTCATAATAGGAGAAGGATGACATTCCAGCCCAAAGTGCTTTGTGTGTGTCCAGTCAATACGTTTAAAAAGGAGACATTTTAGTCAAGGTGCAACTGATTGAGGAGACAAAATGCAAGTAATTGAGGTGTAGTGGCTGTTTTTAAAATGTGAATTAGTTGATAATATTGCGCAGAACTGCTCACAAACAAAAGTCACAGTATTTTGCCATTTACATATAGCCAAGTCCTTGGTTTTATATCTCAGCTTTATCATGGCACAATAGCTTCCATTACCTGCACATTAGATTGTAGATGTAACATTTTTGGTAGGCTTTCACTGTTAAACAGATGCAATCCAAACTTCCTGTTTCGAGGGATCACAGAGAAGGATGATTATGTTGGTGCAAGCTAACTTGATTTTCCTTTTGACATCCTTTTTTTTTTTTTTTTTTTGAGAAACTAGGCTTGTAACATTACATAGGACAATATTTATTAGTGAAATAAATTCCTTCTTGATTATCAAGTCAGCTGAAATCCATAAATATTAATTGAAGATGAAATACTGATTTCTTACATGTTCCTCCGCCACATTTGATTAAAAAAGTGTGAATTTTTCCTCCCAAAGGAACCTGGATGAGGTTCATCCATGTCATTCTGAGGAAGCTGATGATGGTGCTGATTTTATTTGGTCTCTACAACCAGCAAGCAAGCAATCTCCTCGCAGTGGCTATTTTTCATTGGAAGAACATAGCAGAAAGGGCAGAAAAAGTAAAGAAAGAGAAAAGGGCCAACAGGAAAACACTAAAAAGTTGTAATCAACTGAAAGTGCTATGTGAAGAGATCATGCAGCTGATGACCTTAAAAAAAAGCCTTAGCACCAGAGTGAATCACATCACTGCCATCACTGACTATACCTTTCATTTCCTCTCCACAAAGCAGAGGGACAAGGCACTGGGAAGCAAGACAAAAGCATAAGCATCGCTTCTGGTGATGTGGGTGGGGAAACCCCCTTCTGCCACACAAAAATCATCACACAGGGGCTGTTGTGATCGTGTCCTCATGAGAAAGAAGCAGAGGGTTGACTCCACCTGGCCAGCTCACAGCTGGCTGGATGCTGTGGTGCCCAGTGCCCGCCAGGATGCCCACATGGAGAAGGCTGTGGCAGGTTCTCAGGCTCGCCACTGCCTCTGTCAGTACTTCAACCCTGTCCCTCTCAAAATCCTCACCAGCTCCACAACCATAGAAACCGTTTTATTTTAGTCTGGGAGCCTCCAAAACAGATTGTTCATAACTTATGTTTCTAAATGCAGTTAAGAAGGCTGATGAATGAAGGAGGAAGTGGCATCTATCTGAGGCTATGCTCCCCATTTCCCTTTCCTTAAAATAAAATAGAGAAAAAAAAGCATAAAAATAAGCAAATGTGTTGATGTGATAGAGGCTTTTTCATAAAAGACTCAGACTGACCAGCCCATAACCCACTTCTCCAGCAGGAAAGCCTGCTCTGTGGCTCTGCTCCCTGGGGGAGGGAGCTGGAGGGGCACAGCACAACTCAGGCTGCCTGCAGCGCCACGTTCTCTTCTTGGAAACATGGAAAGGTGATTATGGATAAGCTGGCGGATTTTGGCCTGAACCAGAAGATCTCAGGGACACTTAAAGAGGTTTAAGTAGCTGAACGTCAGCATTTCCCTGCAGCCTGGTCCTGGGGTGGGGAAATAGCCCCCCATACTTTCATGGATGCCTGCAAAGATACGGCTCAGACCCAGCGAATATCAGAGACTTGGCATCGTGCTTTAAATTCATTCTCCAGCCTGTACCTTCATCTGCCATGGTACAAATGAACACTACAGGGTGAACATTAGATATTTATGTTCATCTAACAACCTGTAATAAGCTATCAGGGTTGATTTTGACATGTACATTGAAGTTATTGCTTTTTTATCAATATCACGGTACATTTGTCAGCAGAGAATAATTGTATTGCTATGTATATAACCGATCTTGTAGTGTGACAGTCTCTACACTGTGCACAAATTGAATACATTTCATCTTAAATACAAGCCTATTAATTAAAATCAGACAGAAATAGAGAGTTTTAAACTGCAAAGAATGGAGCATCTCTGAGCAGTGTCTTCTCTTGTAACTTGGAGTCTCACACCGTCACCTTCTTGTCTATTTATTTGTTTGCTACAGGATGCCAGAGGAAACGCAAGGCCAGAGGTCTGGAATCAAGGGCACAAGGGGTAGGATGAGGCTGCTGTAAAAGCATGAGAGCATATTTCTGGATTTCAGCAGCATCTGCTGTAGTTATGGCAGCAAGAGGAGCTTTCGTTCCGTTCCTTGCTTTTCACACACCAGTAAGTTGGACAAATGCACTGCATATGTGGACACAGGTAGTCATCTGCACTTTTCACAAGTGTCCAGCCAACTCTGAATTTTAATTACTTCTAACTTCTATATTAATTTCCTTCCAACCTGGCTGCTTTTTTTTTTTTTTTTACAGCCAATGCTGAGCTGAAGATGAGGCCAAGTTTCAAGAAATAGTAAGTTTAAAGCAAGAAACCCTTTTAAAATGGTGAATCTTAACTCGCACACATTTGAATATACAGGATGTTATGCACAAGGAAGAAAAAAAAAAAAAAAAACCCAAACCTTAAATAAGCCAGAAACAGTACTAAAGATCTGGGAAGGATTTCTCTGCCAGAGTTTAATGGAGATCATAAGAGAGAGAATGAGTCAGACCAGATTTAAAAACTAATTGCCCATTATCCAGGTGTGATGATGGTTGACATTAAGATGTTCAGGTTACAGAAGCAGTGAAATGTGGTTATTTTTATCAACTGACCAAAGTGTAATAAAATTGTAGTAAAAACTCCCTGGGAGAAGCTGTAATCATCAATGTTTGCCTCTTCTGGCAGAGTACAAAGAAGAGGAAAAGGAGCCATGCCTCATGCCAGAGTAAAAGTCAAAGTTCAGGAATTTTTTTACGGCATATAAAATCTCTAGGCCACAGCATAAAACAGGGCAAAATGAACTCTGGTAAGAACAAGACCAAATGGTATAGGATAAGAGGCCAGGTATTAGAGAACCTCTAGCCTTGTAATCAGCTAAAGGCTTAGATTTCATATTACAGTTAAAAGTTAAGATACAATATCAGTATTAAGACCAGAGATAGGGCAAAAATAGTATGGAAGTAACCTCCAGTCTTACCAAACTTATCAGGATTTTCTCATAGAAACAGGAGATGGACCTGCATGAATATGTTCCTGAAACTTCAGCAATATTGACAACAAGCGACAGGACATTGCACAGGCCAAAAAGGGATGGGGAGAGTGGGAGGAGCATCCGGAGAGGCTAATCCTCTGTTGGATGTATCCATACTGTGATTGGAAGTAATTTCTTTCCTATTTGTGTAAATGTCTTACCATCCTACTTTTCATCATAAATGTTATTTTCTTTTCCCCTTAATAGTTTTGCTCGTTTTAGCTGTAACCTCATGTTTTGCAGAATCTCCTTCTCGCCGTGGAAGGGTGCTAAGGGAAAATGGTTGGCTTTTCTCAGCTTCGAGCATCTAGATTAGGTGATGTTTATTAATTTCTGAAGCATCTCTTGTTATCAGAATCCCCCCACCTCTGCTTGCAGCGGTACCTGTCACAAAGGTTCTGTGACATGAGCCCAAACCAGTGCAGTCAGCATCTCGTTGATTCCTACTACAACAAGTTCTCCGTTTACTGATAACAGCACCACAGGCAGCAGTTGGACTGGTTTGTTAGAGAGAGGCAGATTTTTCTGCCTTTTCATTCCCATGCACAGATGGAGACAAAAAGAGGCTTGGTTTAGCTTTTAAAACATGACAGTGTAGCTTTTCAACTCAAAATGCCTGTACCTCCTCTACATATTCTGCAAGTTCTAGTGCCTAAATGGGCTCCAAGAGAGCTGGAGAGGGACTTTGGACAAGGGCCTGGAGTGATGGAACAAGGGCAAATGGCTTCCCACTGGCAGAGGGCAGGGTTAGATGGGATATATGGAAGAAATTATTCCCTGTGAGGGTGGTGTGGCCCTGGCACAGGTTGCCCAGAGAAGCTGTGGCTGCCCCAACCCTGGAAGTGTCCAAGGCCAGGCTGGACAGGGCTTGGAGAAGCCTGGGATAGGGGAAGGTGTCCCTGCCCATGGCATGGAGTGGAACGAGATGGTCTTTGAGGTCCTTTCCAACCCAAAGCATTCTGTGATTCTATTAAATGTATGTGACCATGCTTCTATATTACTCTGTATTATATTCTGCACTAATAATATTGTCATTTACAAAATACTCTTTAGGTTATCATGCAAAAAAAAAGTATCAAAGCTAAGTATAATTTAGGAAAGGTCCCGTTCCCCTAACAACTCCACAAACAGCCATGTGTAATTTTTTTCCAGAAGTGACTCAGAGGATCACTTGCTAATCCACTGGCTAGTACAAAACAGCTGCCATTAGGTAAAACTCACAGCAAGGAGCTCCAAAAGGGCACAGTGTTGAAGAGCACCATGGGCTTTGCTTTGAAGCCATTCCTTTCCTCACACCTGCTAGGCTGGCACAGCTGAGTTTTCCCATCCTTGTCAAACCTTTCCCGTTTAAGATGAGTAATAGTGCCAGGTTTCTGAAGTAATACACCACTTAATGTTGTATTCGCTGGTAAAGATCCGCTTAAACACTTTTATTTGCAAAGGTTACTATGACAGCTGTTTGGCTGAATATATCTTCCAAATGGGTATTTATGTTCTTCCACAGCTATTTGAGTTCTTCTCTTCCTTCATGTGTTGTATCTAAAATAATTTTTTTTTTACTGAATTTGGAATGTGATTAATTATTTAATTTATCAGGACCATTCTGTTTAATTGTAAAATTCACCACATCTTCTGTAGGGTACATCCATCTTCTACCTTCAGTCTTTAATTGACTGTAGTTTTATTTGCAGCACCTTTTTCGTCGTTTCTTAATTGTGCTGTGACAGCTCCTTTTGAAACACCAATGAGAAAAGGCAAAATGTTTTGAAAGGCAAAAAGAGTTTGAGGCCATCACAGTTCTCCTGCCTCCCACCCTGTGTGGGGCAAATCAGAGACATTTACACAATCTACCTCAATTTTGAGTTATTGAGTCTGCAGCTCAGTCACTTGCGGTTGAGTTGGAACATCTCTTCTAGGAAGTTTTCCAATTTCAGAGGCTTCAAGTGACGAAAATTATCCCACATCCCATGTGCAGTATCCAAATGTTAAATAGTTCTAACAGCTGAATTATGTGCAATGTTAAAAATTTACACCTCATTTCTGATATAACTTTTTCAGCTTCAGTTTATAGACAGACAACCATTTTCTGCCTATATCTTTCTTGTGAGTAAAAGGACTTGTGGAATTGTGTATCTTCCCTGATTTATTTTAATGGGCCTAAATGCAGGCTGAAGTAAGTGGGTATATAACTGCAAAAGGATTTTTAAAGAGATAATTTAAAGGCTCACTGGACACTTATGAAGGCAGCTAGTGAACATGCAGCTGGGTTTTAAATACATATATATATATATATATGTATGAGGGTTATATAGTTATATATATATATATGCTACAGATGTGGTGAAGGGACTAGATAACCAAGTTGGGAATTTCTGCAGGAAATCTCTCATACCAACACAGCTGTTTAAAGGCTAGTGAGTCCAGGGCATGATTAAATTACTATCTCTGCTTCCTTCCTCTTCTTCATTTTCTCGTAGGCATCTTGGAAATTGGTCTTAGATAGGGAAGGTGAATATAGCAGGCATTTCTTAAACACAGAGGGAAGAGCAGGGTAACAGAACTACAGGCTGTGATGTTTCAGGGAGTGAGGGAAATTACCAAACACTTCATGAAAAGTCTTTTTTTTTTTTAGATTTTCCTTAGTAGCTTGGCAACATATAATTCTTTAGTCTCCCAAACCCTGTCATCTAAGTTATGTTAGGATTCAAACAGCTAGCAGACTGTAAACAGGAGAGATTAGTCATCCTCAGATCCCCAGCAATACCATTTTGGAAAGAGGGAGAGTGGTTCCTGCGCGACCCCCCGCTGTTTACACTGGGGTAGCAGCAGGGAAGAACATGGGAAAGTCAGATATAAATGGCACTTTAGGAAAAAATTGAAAACATTTGTCAACACTGCGACCTACTACGTAATAGCTCCTGAGTGGTGCTCAGCGCTGTCTCACAGATGCCCTTCAGTAGGATGAACTGGAGCATCACAGTCTAGTGAGCAGGAGACAGTCTGCTGCTCTGTTTGAGCTGAATCCCTCTTCACCATGGTGACCAAGGGAGCTATATCTGACCTGCTATTCTGGCAAGGTCCTCCAGCATTTCTCTGTCTTCTCATCACAAGCCTCCTCATCGGAGTTTTCCAAGAAACCTCAATCACTGCACCTGACAGAGCTGGACTTCTTTCCAGCAAATGAACGCAAGGACCCGACACCATCTATGGGAAAATATGTTTTTCCCTTCTGGAAGGGTTCCAAAGGGCAGGCTATGACAGCAAACACGTTCAAGGACCAACAGACTAACAGTAGCTGACCCAAGGCTGTGTTTCAATTTATGTATACTAACAGTAAAATAGAGTAAGGTGTATGGGATTAGTAAAGGTGCGGCCTTTTCAGTGCTTAAAGGGGGTTTATAAGAAAGATGGGAGCAGACTTTTTAATAGGGTTTGTAGCGCCAGGCGAAGGGATTAAAGCTTTAAATTAAAGAGTGTAGATTCTGGTAGATATTAAGAAGAAATTCTTGGCTGTGAGGGTCCTGAGGCACTGGCAAAAGTTACCCAGAGAAGCTGTGGATACCCCCTCACTGGAACTGCTCAAGGCCAGGTTGGAAGGGGCTTGGAACAGCTTGGGATAGTGGGAGGTATACTTGCTCATGGCAGGAGGTTGGACCAGATAGCCTTTAAAGGTCCTTTCCAACCCAAACCATTTAAGACTCTACGGTGCCATTTCATCGTGCATTTGAGCACCGACTTTACAAACACATACCAGATCATTTTGAGATTTCCAGCTCCAACACTGTGATTTTAACTTGGAGTGATGTTACCTTCCCAGTCTCAGAGGTGCTGTAAGAGTCATCCAAGCCCTGTGCTATTGTTCCTGCTGCTGTGTTTTGTCTGGGCAGACCAAACTCTTATAAACAGGAAACCGGAGACTTCAGATGATTTCTCCACTTGAATGCAGATTGGTACAAGTAGTGGAGACTGCTGCCCTTTTTCCAAACAAAACTCATTTATATGAATATTCATAGGCAATTAAACTGTCGTGACTACTTAAGGAACTGCCTGGACTTACATATAGATTAATGCGTGTGTGTTTAGGCTACAGGTCTTGCTCCAGGACCTACAGATATCAATCTACGGTTCAGTCCTTAAGCTGCCAGCGAGGCACGTTTTTCTCCTGAAACTCTTCTCCCATAAATACCAAATAAAACTATAGTTTGTGCAATAGTCCCAGAGATATCGGTTGACCCAGACTGTATTTGTTTGCATGAGACATCTTTACAGCACCCTGGGGAAAAACCAGAGTTTCAAAACCAGAACATCTATCCTCAGACAAATCTGCTGAACCGTGGAGCCGTATTTCCTGACTTCCAGGTATTTCTTTTGGAGTAGCTACAGTAACACTTGTACATCATTGTGAGTCACTCCTTGTGCATATGTGCACATTACATCCATTTTCTCCTGCGCTGACAGAGCATTGCCAAACGATTTAGTTTAGATAGAGCTGGCTCCTCAGCATAATTTTTCACACACACATTTTAGCGCACTGAAAGCTGAATTCTGATTTACAACCTTTTTGGAATTTGTTTTTCGCCGTGGTTTATGCCAAAGATGTTTTATTCATATAAAACAAATGCCTGACATTTGTTTCATTAAGATATTAAACTTGTGCACCGTTTGCTCTCACTGAAGATACCAGCCATGTAAAGGATTGCCAGGCCAGGCTCTGGCGTGGGCACAGCTGAGGGACTTGGAAAATGCCATGTGAGCTCATCTTTTGCAGCTCTGACTAGGCAAGCCCTGTTCAGAGCCCTGATTCAGTGGCAATTAAATAAACCAGAAAAGCACCCAACCCCACCCTTTGCAGCTGGAGCTTTGTCTGAATGTGATAAGAGATCATTAATTTTCAATTTGACCTCAGCCTATAACGTTCAAGTGGCCTCTTTGTTCTCATAGTGATGTTACAAGCAAGGTCTGAGTCAAGGGAACCGGAAAGGAAATATTAAAATAGTCCTGAAAACCTCTTTAGCCTTGTGATCTTGCTCCTCCTAACTTAACCGTGCACACCTTATCCATCGGACCATGACGGCCCCGTGGCGTGGATTTCCCCTTGGGGACTGCTTTTGCCCAGAACAAACAGCACTGGTCAGCCAAGGTGAGTGGTTGTGCAATGGTAATAATGGATATCGAAACGCTGCAGCGAAAACATGTTGTGAACCAACGGTCGGGGCAAAGTTTATTTATATCAAACGTCTGTGTGCAGCATTTGCAACAATCTACAGGCAGAATAAAAGCCGAAATTCACTGATTAGAGTGTTCGCTGTGAATAGCTTGTACAGCTCTGAATTCAAAGACAGACTTGAAGAAATTGTTATTACAACCCACTGCAAAAAGAGCTATTGTGAACCTATGGGCACATCAACAGCTGTCTATGGAAAATTATTATTATTATTAGAGAAGAGAAAATGTCCTATTTTTAACAGATAATCTGAGATTCTGGGTAGAATTAGAATGAAGGAGACCATCTTTCACATCCTTTTTCATTCAGGCATTTGGCAGGCCAAGACTTCACACAATGCCATGTTTAAATTGCTGTTTGTTACTGGTGGTTTCTTATTGTAGCACCTGAAGTGCTTCAGGAGAGGACCTAGGGCTTGGGTCCTTCTGTAAAGACACAGCTACCTACCACAATTGTTTGGTGCTTTATCCTAGTTAGGGTTAGTTTAGGGTTGGAACAGGGTTGTTTTAGGGTTGTTTTAATGTTTAATGTTTTTAAGCAAATCCAGTTTTCCCGTGACTAACCCATGATTTGCACTGAAACAAACATCTGAATCTTCCTCTCTCTCTCTGACAGAATTAACAGGGTTGGACGGCACCAGAATTGGGACCAGCACTTCTTAGAGACTTCGTTGCCTCTTCTCTGTGGATGTTCTGGAGGAATAAATCCTGCTGGGGGATCGTCCCATCAAATATGAGGAAAAGGGGTGTGTAAGACCTTGACTGTGTCTTCAAAAACTTTCACAACAGCCTGAGACCTGCTCAGAAATCTTTGGAGCCTCACAGGGAGGAAGAAGACACCTTATTTCCCCCCCCTTTTCCAGACTTCAGGTTTTATAAGCGAAGTAACTGACCTCAAGGAATATCTTCCTTATAGATCTGAACTATTTTATGCAATTTTAAGGGTAATGGAAAGGGAGGGATGATGGCTAAACCAGCTAGTAAGATGTTAGGTGACTTCCTGTCAGAGGTAAGCAGAAAAACTAATGAAAAAATGTTGAGTTTTTTTATGCTGTCTTTAGATTTTAAGTATATGTAGCCTTTCTGAGAAATAATAAAAAAAAAAATCAGTGTGGATTTGACAAAATTTCAGCTTCCTGATGATACATGCTCAGACACTCAGGGAAAACAAGCAATGTTATCAAGGTTCCACCACATTACGTGACCCATGTGAACAGCTCAGGCAGAAACTGAGACCTGGTAACAATTTATAATAAATATCCTGATGGGGAAAAATATTGTGAAATACTTTTACAGGCAAATGTTGATCTTGAGCAATTTTCTGCTGGTCAGTGGGCTTTCAGGAACTCAAACTTGAACCCAGCACAGGTTTTAAGTATTTTTGCTCTATTCAGCTCTGGTATTAATCTGCAGCAGCATGTCACTCTGTGCTGGAGTGATTTTCGCTAACTGATGGATGTAACTGCAAATACTGGGAAGAGTTCTTCCAGATCTGCACTTTGTATTGCAGTTGTTAATATGTTTATTGCTTTTCTTATCCAAATTTTAGCTGTCTGAAGGTCATATTAATTAAACAAATTCAGAATGGGTTAATTCAACAACTGGAAGGCTTATATTTATCATTGTTCAGTAATACTACCCAAGTGTCAGCTCTTAGTTTGAAAAATTCCTCTGAACTAGTAAACCAGAGAATAATAAAGATGCTGTAATTTTCTTTCACTAAAATAAACAGAATATTTTCTTAGTTAATTGTTTACATGTCTTACTCCTGTCACTTCTTTCCTTTCATCCTTATTTTTCTTGTTTTCCTTTATTCACATTTCATCTCTTGAACTCCTTATCTCTCTAATCCCTTATCCTTTATGTTCTTGTTTTATCTCTCATTCCACCATTTTATTCCCTGTTTCCTAAGCCTATCTCCCGTTCCATGCTAGGCTCCCCAGGCTTTAAATGCCCTCTGAACCCTTTTTCCCTTTCCCCCAGTTCTCTACCTTTCTCTTCTCTTTCATTTCTCCTTGCAGCAATTTCTGCAGAACAATACTAGAAGTCGAGCTGGCAGGCTGACAAAAAAGAACAGTTGGAAAGAAAAGTTTACTCAAAGACAGGCACACTTTTTTTTTTTTCTTTTTTTTTTTTTCTTTTTTTTTTAAATCTATAGGAAGGTGTTGCCAAATCATCTGCTTTTTCAGATGTGAAACTTTTAGCAAAGCTCTTTGCAGCGCTGATGTGAAGGAAGGAGCAGGAAACACTATCAGGTTGCCAGATGACTTGAGGATGGTGAGGTGGGATTCTTAAGTGCACGTGACAGCAGTAATTCAGGATATTATTCCTTATGTAAAAATAGCTATGCAAAATTAACACAAAGGCTTTGGTATAAAAAGATAAAAGCCAGGAAACTCAGAGGCTGTGCAGCTCTTTTTATCTCATTTCATTTTGGTTAGAGGATTGTGGGGAAACAGCAGAAGAGATAGAGTGTTTACACTGCAGCATCTGGGCCAAGGTGTAGTCATGACAAAAGGTTATTGTATTCCTGCCTGGAAAACGGGGGGGAAGAAGACTTGAGTGTAAAGGTGATGATCTTAGGCTGGGGGCAGACAGGCAGAGATGGGAAAGGTGAAAGGCAAACCTGGAACATGACAGCAGGTATCTACAGATCAGTTGGTGGGTCTATGAAGGACAGAAAATTTCAACTTTGACTTGTACAGGAGTGTGCTTGTTACTGGGGGTAGAATAAACCACTTCAGGCTTTGCATCTTATAGTCTCAGCTTTCTAAAAGCTCAAAGAAATGTTCTTTTCCTGAAGCTGGAGCGACTTCAGTTGGCAAATATCTCTTAGATTGCATTGCTTTATTCTGAATTTGAATTTTGCTCCTGGAAATAGCACGGTGATGCGAAGAGAGCTGTAGACAGGATTTCTTTCCCCTTCCCCACCACCCGAGCCGATGACCCCAAGCCTTGACTTGCATTCCTAATAGGATAGGCTTTCCTTTGTAAGAATTCTTTAGCACCTGTAGGTTATGTGTTCAATTAGCATCTATATCCTGAGCCGAGCCGAGTCGCACAAGCTTTGAAAAAAGTAACAACCAAATGGCTAATTAGGTCAAATTTGGGGCGTATCAAACTTGACAGTGTCTGGCTTACATCACTGTGGATTTACATAATGGAACTTAACGGCCCTGAAGAATCTGTTGTGTCTACCCTGATGACTCCATGGAAGCTTTTTTCCATAATTTTCTTTAAAATCTAAAATATTTACTCAGGAGAATGTCTTCTTGATAACTTTTCTGTTTTTCCTGTGTAGTGCAGGGCTTCAACTGCTCATTACCTGGGCTACAAACACAATAGTATTGCAATCAGTTATCTTATTTTTCAGAAGTCAGTAATCAACGTCAGCAACCAATTGTTTAACAAATTTCCTTTTAAAAACCAAAGCTATTTTTCAACTGTTTGTTCAACTACAAAAGCCTGGGAGAGATGGCAAAACCCATGAGGACTCAAGGTAAAATGCTTCTGGTAGACTTTTCCAGAGACACTACCTACCAATGAGCAATAGTTAAAAAAAAGCAAACTAACCAACAAAATCTTAAGTTAATAAAGTTTTATATTCTTAGCGTGGCTTCCTCTGTCTTCTAGCAGCCCATCCTGTACATCAAAGGTCACAAAGAACACAATGAGTCACTATCAAAACCCAAAGAATGCTTCGTGAACAATTACTATACATAAATTGCAGCCTGGTATTTCATTTCTGTGCCAACTCACAGTAATACAGCCCATTTCCTCTTCATTTTTTTTTCCCCTGCAGCTTTTGTCCATAATAGCAAACAGCTTTGTTAATCTGAGCTTGAATTTTTCTTTTATTTTGGTGTACTTATACCTTTGCCTGTTTGAGAAGTGGGCAGCAGTGGTATGAAGTCCTTTACTACAACTCCTAAGGCTACGCTTTGGTGTCAGAGTCCCCAGCAACTCTATAATGCTCTATAAAGCTTTGTAGCCAAAAAAGTCATTAGGAATACTGAAAAGGTCCCCTTTGAAACCCAGAATCAAAGCATCCCCCAGAGAGGAATCAGCTGTACATTAGCTCATGCCTGGCAGAGCAAGTGAGCACCGTGCAGCTCTGAAACCTGCGAGGATCCCTTAACGCATCCACTGTCTGGAGGACCTCCGGATCCATTCACCCTCTTCAGCAAACATGGTACCTTGTGCACATTTCCCCCCATGCACGTGGGACAAAACAGGTCTGTTTGAAGTCAGCATTATCTTAGCAATCATTAACCTTGGCTTTTCATCCTGCAATTCCCATTTTCCCCACTTTTGGCAACACCTTTGTGTCCATGACTCTTGCTGCGATCCCCTGAAAGAGAAGCAGAGGTGTTCGTTCCCTGGTATAGTTTAACATCCAAGAAATAAAAAAAAAAAAATCTCCGAGAAATTTGCCGAACAAATATCATGAAGACAAATAAAGGAGAATTATTTTCCAGAAGGTATGATTTGTGTGTGTGTGCATGTGTTGGTGTGCAATTAAATAATGAAGGCAAACCCAGATTTATAATGTCGTTGTGTTATTACCTAAGCACTCAAATTCTGCATGCTGGTCAGTTTTTAAGTAGTCTGCTGGTTAATATTTATTGTCTTTAACGAGTAATATTATGGACTAGAAAGTTGTGATGACAAGTAGTAACAACTGGCATTCTCTCAACAATTCCACAATAAGAAAAGAGGGAAGTAAGATAATATCAGCCAGCTTCCTTTTGAAGAGGTTTGGTTAAGTCAGAATTCTTCGTTTGAGAAAATTACAAAGCAAAACTACTTCAGACTATTCTACCTAGCATGGGAGGAAGATAGTAGATATTTTTAATGTTCCTAAAATAATCACATCCTATTGTACCCTGCTCTAGTAAAAGGTATACTGAAGTAAAACATTGCTTTTTTTTTTTTCCTGCTGAATTGTGAGAACTGTTCAAAGACCCTTTGCTTCAGTTCATGATAACAGAAGTAATCAAATGTGTTTGAGGGATGTATACTATACCCTGGGCATACACTGAAACACAGGACACAGTCAGGCCCAGGGCTTTGATTTCTCTTCAAAAATATTCATATCAACTACTGACATAAAGGTGACTCCAAGAAGGGTTTGTGATTTTCATTACAATACACTTGACAAGTTTGGAGCCTAAATTTTAATTCTTTACTCCATTATTAACCTTACATGTAAACTTGCATGCATTTATCCATGCAGTTTCCAATTTTCAATCTCTAGAAAGGAGATGGTAGCACTTGCATATCTTTGAGGATTAAGATCTAATCCTGGAGGGGCTCCAGGCTGGCAACATTTTATACTTGTAAAAAACACCACTACAGCAATTGTGAATAAACACAGGTACCAACAGCTCCTCTCAAGATTGGGATATATTGTTAAAATGCCATTCTGGGGCAATAATATTATCACAAAATCTTTAAACCATTTGGGTTGGAAGGGACCTTAAAGACCATGTCATTCCAACCCCCTGCCCTTGGCAGGGACACCTTCCACTAGACCAGGTTGCTTAAAGCCTCATTATCATGTAAATCCTATAAGTTATTAATTATTAATAGAAAAGTGTATTTAGCATCATTGAGTGAAAGCTGCTATAGCAGGCTAATTCATAAATCTTTTTTTGAGCCAAATTTCAACAAAGCATTTGTAGTTTTTGTACATTCTTGGTTGATTAATTCTGCAAAATTGCACATACACATATAATCTCCATTTTGCATATGCATACGTATTTGTTTATACCTATCTCCAAATTACAAGTGGCATAAGCACTGTAGAATTTGCATACATCCAAACAGAAGACTCCTGCAGGAGAACTTTCAGAAATGTGACCTCTTCTAAGTTACACCAGTAATATATAAAAAAAATTCCCTGTCACTTATGAAGTGGAGCAAAATGAAAGCAGAGGTGATGAAAGTGCTTGCTTGTGGCTGAGAAAACAATACATTCTTTGGTCCTTCCCTGCAAAGAAAATATTTCTGCTTTTTTTTTTCTTTTTTTTTTTTTCCCTTCCATTTTCCTTCTTCTCTTACACTAACTGAATGTGGGTGGGAAACAGTAGAAACAGAAAGGGTCATGTTTGCTCCTCAAAATTTGAAGACGGTGTTTTTTTCCTTTGCCACAGATGCTCCGTGCTCATCAGTTGCCGTGTACTTCTGAGAGAGAAAAGAGAGAGAGAAATTGCCAATAACATTGGTAACCTTAAGTGTAGGCATGCATAAAAATTTGCTGAAAATTGGGTTGTGGTACGTGTTCTTATTTTAGATTTGCCCTTGTTAACGTCTTTTTAATAAACAGGTGCATACACTTCCCCAAGCTGTCACTGTTGTTTATCCAGTCTGCACACTTTATAAATCTACTAATGGAATAGACCCAATCATCTCAAGGATCTGTGCTTTAATAAGCTACAGTCTCAAAGTTTTCAGGAAAATACTTTCTGGCACTATGGTTCTGCTGGATACAAGCTTCACAAGGTTTGTTTTTCAAGATAAAAAAAAAAAAAGTGACACAATTTCACTTTTCAGCACAACGTAATAGAGAGTTTCGTACATGCTTGACATTAAGATTAGCAACAAAGTGGGATGGTGGAAGGAAGGGGAAATAAAAAGGTGTAAGAAAGGTGGAAAAGGCTTTTTTTAGTGAAGTTTGAAACCAAGAGGATGCTTCCCACTGAGAACCTGGATCAATGAGGTGTAGACTCAGGGTTACTGTCACTAGGCAGCATCAGCCCCACTCCCAAAGTTTCATTCTTTTCTCCAGCTCTTGACCCAGGGCAGAAGAGCTCCTCACCAGACAACAGAGACACTGTTTTAAATTCCTACCAATTCCTACTTCTAATTTCAACTGAAATCTCCCATTTGTTTCACAAATGCTTGAACCATTAGGCTGCAATGCAAATCTTGGCCTTGCTCACACAGAGAAGGAACAGCTGACAAAGGCTGTCCTTGGAAAAGGATTTTACATGGTGGAAGTTGAAGGGATGCAGGAGCTTCCTCTCCACACTGCAGTCTTTCATTGTAATCACAGTCTCACAGGTCATTCAAAGAGTCACCCCAACTGCTTGACCACTCCCTCAAGAGTGCTCAGGCACTCAGTTGTGTTGATGGAATGTGAATATGTTGGCTTAATTTGGGGTAGGTATTTGATGTCTGTGAAGAGCATGAACTCTTGCCAGGCTTTCCCTAGAAGGTCTAAGTAAATATCTAACTTTGATTCATCCCAACATCAGAAGCATGTGGACCTGCCGGAGAGTGTCCAGAGAAGGCCACAAAGATGCTCTGAGGGCTGGAGCCCCTCTGCTATGGAAACAGGCTGGGAGCTGGGTTGTTCAGTCTGGAGAAGCGAAGGCTCTGGGGAGACTTTAGAGTCCCTCCCAGTGCCTAAAGGGGCTCCAAGAGAGCTGGAGAGGGACTTTGGACAAGGGCCTGGAGTGACATGACAAGGGGGAAACAGTTCTAAACTGAAAGAGGTTATGTTTAGATTGGATAATAGGAAGAAATTCTTCCCTCTGAGGGCGGTGAGGCCCTGGCACAAGTTGCCCATGGAAGCTGTGGCTGCCCCATCCCTGGAAGTGTTCCAGGCCAGGTTGGATGGGGCTTGGAGCAACCTGGGCCAGTGGAAAGTGTCCCTGCCCATGGCAGGGGAGTGGAACTAGATGATCTTTAAGATCCATTCCAACACAAACCATTCTGTGATTCTGGATCCCATTAAGGAGACCAAACATTTACTGCTGCATTTCAAGTCTCAATCTTAAGCAGCACAGACATCATTTATCAGATTCATCCCAGGGTTCTTTGAGAGAAGCAGCTCTAAAGAAACCAATAGTTACAGTCAATGTATTAATAAATTTAATAATTACTTTGTTCTTGAAATAGGTAAATAAGTTAAAGGTATATAATTACCTGCAGATTCCAGATTCAAATCATGAGCGTTTAGATTGCATTGCTGGACATCAGTATTGTCTGATCATAGATTGCAAACAGTGGTTGCTGAAATTTTTTCTAATTGACACCATGGGAAGAGTTTCTCCTTTCAATTCTTTGCTGAAGGTGAAGTTTGATAGCCCCGGAGAATGCAGTTTGTAAAATTTATCTCACAGAATCACAGAATGGGTCAGGTTGGAAGGGACCACAGTGGGTCACCTGGTCCAAACTCCCTGCTCAAGTAAGGTTATCCCAGAGCACATGGCATACGATTGTGTCCAGATGGGTCTGGAATATCTCCAGTGAGGGAGACTCCACATCCTCTCTGGGCAATGTATTCCTGTGCTTGGTCACTGCACTGGAAAGAAGTTCTTCCCCATGTTCAGGTAGAACTTCCTGGGCATCAGTTCCTGCCTGTTCTTGTGCCATTGCTGGGCACCCCTGAGCAGAGCCTGGTTCATCCTCTGCCCCCCTCCCTGCAGACCCTGACAGACATTGATGAGGTCCCCTCTAGGCTGTCTCTTCTCCAGGCTGAACAGGCCCAGCTCCCTCAGCCTTTCCTCATAACAGAGATGCTCCTTAATCGTGTCTGTAGCCTCCGCTGAACTCTCTCCAGGAGCTCCACGTACTGAGGATCTCCAGAAGTCAGGGGAATGAATGCAGCAAAACAAACTTTCACTCTCTCATTCAAGTTAGTTGGAACTGGATGATCTTTAAAGTCCCTTCCAATCCAAACCATTCTGTGATTTTATGATTTGTTAACTAAAAGCTTCCCACGCTGCTATCAGAAGAGGAAAATTTCTAGCTATCACCAGCTTGGTTTGCACTCAGGTCTATGGCCTGTACATGAGAGGTCAAATAACCCTTTATGTTCACCCAAAGCTCTCCAGCTCTTAAAGGGCTCTTTAAACCTAGAACTTCACATGACCTGATGTATTATAAGTTTCACAGTGCCTCATTAGGTGAAGAACCTTTGAGCATCCTCTGTGCTGGTCTGGAGTCACAGCGGTGTGCACGGAACTCTGCTCACGGCGCAGACTTCACCTCCAGCAATTCTTTCTGGAAAAAAGGCAAAAAAAGAAAAACATTTTACAGTTTTACAGCAGCAAGCCTGGGTGCAGGACAGATCGAGTGATTTGCCATGAAAAAAGTTAGAGGGGCTCATTAGAGGCAAAGTTATTAGGCCAAGCAAAGAGTTAATCCCCGTCACACAGAGGTAACAGAGTTGCCAGCCTTGAACTCTAAATTAAAGGCACTCTCTGAGCACCAGAGAAGTGACTCTTTTCTGCAGCTTCCTCAGTACCATCCGTCTACCATAATGCTGTGGTGTTTTTCTTTCTTTAAGTTCTGGGTTCTAACTAATTACTGGCAGGAAGTGCCTATTTTTATGCCATTAGTATGCAAATGAGCGAGAAGTAGAAAAATATTCTAAAGGAACTGTTACAATATCTGTCCACAGATTACTGGCCAATTAGAACATGGGATTAGGGCTGCAGGACCCCAAAAGAGTATGGCCAAAGCCTTTCTGCTTGGGTGCCTCAAGTGTAATTTCAATGGGAACTGTATATACACGGTCCTTTTCCTCAGAAAAAGGGAAAAAAAAGTTCGAGCCTAAATTGCCTGCTTACAAATGAGCACTTCTACAGTTGAAAAATAAATGCCCTCACTTCCTTGCCTCAATTTTTCTATCAATAAATTGGGGATAAAACATCCTGTTTGTCTGTGTTCCAGCACATGCCGGGGGCAAATTATTCAGCCAGACTCCTCATCTGTCACCCCGTCTGAAAGACACAATATTACAAAATTATTTATAAGGTGTGTAATAAATATTAAAAGATTTTCAGGTCTTACCACTTCTGTTTAGGTAAAACACAGGAAGAACCGTCTGCCTCGTGACATTCCAGCATCTCCATAGCTTGACAGAGTCAGGAATTCAAAAGTGCAGGACAGTGGAAAGTTATTGGAAAACAACTTTACTAGGCTTTTTGAACTTAAAAACTCATGAAACAAACCTCTGCATTGTCCTAGGGGTACTTCTTATGCAAATCAGCCTTGTCATTACTCTTTCACAATCACTGATTAGCCAGAGTAGGAAAAAATACATAACTCCTCAAGTTACTGGTGTTGGGCTTCTCACAGCTGTACTCTGTGGAAATTTTGCTCTGTCACTCCATTAGATGTTACTCATTTTGACTTCCTATTAAAAAAAAAAATAAAAAAAGTTTATGTCTACATACCAGAGATAACGCCATGCTAAACTGAGTCAGTGTGACAAAACATTTCTCTTTTCAAAAAGTTTTCCTGGAGAGGTTTGCCATTCGCTGTGGCCAAAACCAGGGTTGATACACCTGGCTGGAACGATAACACTCCAGAGGAGGCCACCAAGTTGATCTAAGGGATGGAGCACATCTCCTGTGAGAAAAGGTTGGGAGAACTGGGATTGTTCAGCCTGAAAACGAGAAGGCTTTGAGGTGACACAATTGTGGCCTTCCAGCACCTGAAGGAAACTGACAGGAAAGATGGGGCAAGACTATTTCCAAGGGCACGTAGTGACAGGACAAGGGGGAATGGGTTCAAATTGAGAGAGAGTAGGTTTAGATTACATGTGAGGAAGAAATCTTCCTTGTGAGGTGGTGAGGCCCTGGCACAGGTTGCCCAGAGAGGCTGTAATTGCCCCTGGAAGTATCCAAGGCCAGGTTGGACGGGGCTTGGAGCAACCTGGGATAGTGGAAGGTGTTCCTGCCCATGGCAGGGGGTTTGGAATGAGATGAGCTTTAAAGGTCCCTTCCAACACAAACTATTCTGTCATTCTGTGATGATTCTATGACAACACCTGCCCAGCTCTCCAGGGGCAGCACCACCTGAGAAGTCTTGAGTTAGGGAAAAAACACACACCTCCTACTCACTTCTAACCGGTAACAGCCCTGATTTTCACTCGTTTCAGCTGCCTCTCCCCGCAAATCATGGTTTTTAATTTTTTTTTTATTTAGCCCACCTGGCGCACAACTCCACCTTATTTACCCTTTCCAAACTCTTCCTGAATGTCTCCTCGCTTCCTTCAGACGGTTTGTTTCCCCCCGCATCACTTCGCTCAGGTTCCCTTCTCCTCACCACCTCCGCCCCCCCCCGCTCCATCAGCCGGGTTATCCCGGGGGGACCCCTCCGGGTGGTGGGTCCCTTCTCCCCGCGGGCAGGGAGGGTCCCCGGGCAGTGGGGCGGGAGGGGGGGCCGGCTCTGAGCCGAGGGAGGGGCCGGGACGGCGGCGCGTCGCTGCCGACG
>VXAY01004756.1:791282-908576 GCA_013399855.1 Oxyruncus cristatus | reverse complement strand
GCTGGGGGGGAGGCCGGGCCGCTCGCCCCCCGGGGAGCACCGCTGCCGCCTCCAGGCCGCCCTAACATGGCTGCCGGGCCAGGCAGGGCGGGCAGGGGCTGCCGGCTCCCCCCGGCTCCCCCTGGCCCTGCCCCGGCGATCCCCGGCCGTGCCCCGGGCGGGAGCGCGGCGCGGCCTGGCCCGGCCTGGCCCCGGAGGTGCTGCTGGGGGTGCTCGGGCTGCAGCACCCCCGGGCCCGCTCAGCGTCCTAAAGTGCCGTTCCCTCCTCTTTTTACCTTTTGGTTTTGCTTTCGCGTCCAGGGGCTGCTTTTTGTAAGCAGTTAATTGCAGTGAAACTGCGCTCAGTTTTTTTTGCAGCTCCAAGCGCCCAAGTGTTAGTGCATGCAAACAGTTCTGCTGGTGAAACTACCTGGAAAAACGTGCCTTAGCTTTTGCATAGCATTATGCTTTATAGAAGGAAAACAAATAAAAAAATTAAGAACACTTTTTACAAAATACATAGATTTTAGTTTTATTATTTTAGGCTAAAAATGCCGTGGGACATATCGCTTTGCAGCAGAGGAGCTGCTTAAATATTTGCAAAGCATATCCCAAGTTTAGGGAAGTGTGTCTGGTATGAGTGGGACTTGGCAGGTCCGCACAGATCTTTTAACATGTGACTGTGATGGCTGGAGCAGCAGACTGGAGGAGAGAAACCTTTTTAAGGTGCAAAAACATGACCTTTATTACTATTTTTTTTAATTAGTGGGGAAGGAGTTTGAAGCTGAGTTTATGGGAGAGTTTTTTGGCTAGTGAGAAGTGGGTGCACATTAGTGTGATTCAGTTTAGCCAATAGACAGGTAAAGTTGAGCAGCAGGTTTTAGTGTGGCTTATGACAATGGTTTGGCATAATTCAATAGAGCTATTTTATTGGACTCTATTAACCTGGTTAACCTTAAATCTTAACCATGACAGGGTTTTCATGTTAAGAGCCTCTATACAAAGCACAATATTGAATTTTAATTGAAGCTTTCAAGGCCTAACGTAGAGTGTATTCTTCTTACTTCATCTTTTCTTTTCCCCTCTCTTTGTGGAAGTCCAGGTGTGCTAAAATCAGTTTAAGTGCTGTGAATCCAGGTTACACAAATCAATTAAGGGCGGGCAGGATTTTAAATCAGTGCTGGCTTTTTTTGTATCTGTGTGCCTACCACATGTAAAGAAGTGTGGGGTCATCCTCAGTATGTTTGTAAACACCTTGGTGTTTACAAATATAACAGTACACAGATATATACAAATACACAAACACGTGTTGTTCACGAACTTTTTGATCTGTTTCCCAGTTTAATGATTGACAGTGATGGCAGAAACTAGAAAGCAAGCTCTGTTCAGCTCCAGGTGTTGGTACTTCGCAAATAGAGCACCAAATTCCTCCTTCAGCTGGTAAATGCACAGTTTGAATTCTCGTGCAGTAATACTGTTACACCTGAACTTCAGCCTTCTGGGATTTGCCACGAGTTAAACACCTGTTAATTAACCCTTGTGTGTCTCTCTCCTGTATTAGGGTCAGTACCAAGTGCAACAGGTGCTGTTGCAGAAGTCATGCCTGTGTTACAGCTGAAACGTGTCCCTTTTGCAGCTAAGTCACTCAGACTCCAATGTAAAAGTTATACAACTTCCTTAATGTTGTTTTAAAAGTAAGATATAGACATATTTTAAAGACCTGGTTGGCTGGAGGCCCATTTTAGAGTGGCCGGTAAAAGCAATAAACTATCCTCAAACACTTCTGCTCAATAAAATTTGGGAATATGAAAACAAAAAGTTCCTGGCTTAGCTTTTTATGAATGTTTTCTACACCCTGTGACTGCAAAGTGCTTTGAGCCCAGAGCTCAGAGCCACATGCCTTGGGCACTGTAGGCCTCTGACCCAGTCTGCAGTGTAGACTCTGTTACTTTCTGTTTTAAACAGAACAGTGAAGGTTTGTGGTCTCTGACCAGTGTCCTGCACTGCTGAGAGTGTCTTAACATACATTCTGTCATCAAAACAGTATGTTACCAGTGTACTTTCCTTCACTCAGGGCTCCTGGAATAAACTTATTGGGCGAAACCCGAATACCTGTTGGAAGCTGTGGTTCCCCCCAGCACTTCCTGATGTAGGGAAGGCCAGTAGTTTTAGAAGCATTAGCTGCATTTAAATTCCTTACTGTTTGTACCCTAACTTGTTAGATCTGGATTCTAACTTGTAGAAAATAAATAAAATATATATGTGTCTCATTGTTTGGCTTCTCAAGATCAGAATATGTTTATTCAAAACCCTCCCATATAGTCCAGGCTGGGAGAGCCATTGGGGTAAGGTATTTCTCCTTCAGCTGTTGAGCTTTTCACATTTGATGTGAAATGTCTTGTATTAGCTCTTCCAACTGCAAAGATGAAGTCTTGTCCAAAGAGTTGAGTCCTTCCCTGGTTAAATAACTGAATTAACTGCTGTTCCTGTAAGAACTGGGTCCTTAAACTATGTGCTCAGAAGAAATGTGCTCAGTGTATAACATACATGTTCCTGTGTGAACAGAATTGTGTTCTGGTGTAAAGAAATACACTGAAAATATATTTTAAGGTTTGGTTTTTAGTGATATGAGTGTTAGTTGTTATAAGTGTTATAAGTGTTCAAGGCTCCAAAGCTTGGAGCAACCTGGGCTAATGGAAGATGTGCTGCCCATGGCAGGGGTTTGGAACCGGTTTGGAATGGTGTTTTAAGGTTCCTTCCAACCCAAAGTATTTAATGACTCTATTCTATGATACTGGTATAAACAACAGGACCTTAATATCAACTATTCTGTTTTAGGACCTTTATGTGCCACTGCTTGAGGCATGAACTGCTGTGTAGTGGGAATAGTAACAAAACGAAGGCAAATGATTTGCTGCCTTGAACGGAGGAAGTATCTCATTGTCTGGGGTTACTTTTATAATTTACTATTATTTCTAATCCAAAAAACTTTGCGAAAGTGAGGAACAAACTCTAAATACATATGCAAGGCTGTTTAGGATTCCATGGAAAAAGAACGGCTATCATGGTTTTTGCTCCCATTCGTAAGTGAGAAATGGGCTCTACTAAGTTTGTAAGAGCAGGAAAATCACGTTAATCTTTGGTGGCAGAATTGTTAACAGGGGGCTGTGGAGAGGCAGCCTCCCCCTGCCCCCCAGCCATCCGTAAGCCGTGCAGTTAGCGGTGGGGAAGCAGTGCCTGAGTGCTGGAAGGACACGAATCCCGGTGTGAATTTCAACTTCTCCATGGATTTATATCAAAGGATGTCTTAAATGCACACCTTCGCTGGCCATATTGCTGCACGTCAGATGTGAAAGTAAAAATAAATGTGTGAAGCACCAGAAAGAGTATGAAATATAAATCTGAAAACCACGTCTCCCAACAGTCTATTATCCCAAATCCTGAACCCCAGCTATATGGATATATGGGAGCATATATATATATATATATATATGTTTTATTTTTGATCGGCAGTATTTCCTGTAGGCAAGAAATCAAAGATCTTTTCAAGTTATAAATGACTTTTAGTCATTTATTTAGTAAGTAGGGAAGTCAGGATTTCAGATTGCTGGTATTTGGGGTATGTGCAGCTCTTTGATGTCCAAGTGAGAACTGGAGGAATGTCTAAAATTAACAATGAACTGTGTAACATTAATGATGAAATGCAGAAGTTGGAGGTAAACAGGCACTAAGTGTGGTTTGGTTTTTTTGCCTCGTGAAAAATTATTTTTTTAGGGTTGAAACAGAAAGAACACAAACATTTGAGACCCACAAATCCCACGTTAGTGCTGTGTAAGCAACTTCGGTTTGGGTATTTGCGTGTGTGCAGGTTTACATATAATCAAACTTGCAAAACTTAATATGTGTGTGATTAGCAGAAGTTTTCTTCTTGGCACTTCGAGTGCAACTGGATTAAATACATTCTTCATAACTTAATTTCGCTGAAGTGTTGTAGTTTTGCTGAATTGCTGTGGAAAATCGGTGGAAAAATTAATGTCAGTGTGACCAAAAAAAAAAAAAGGGAATTTAACCAGTTTTGCATCTGAAAACATCTGTATTGTATCTCTACAACAGTGTGTCTTCATGTGCTATTTTCCAGTTTTGTTCCAAGCTTATTTTTGGGCAGTCAGATGCCTGTTTGTGCAGCAGGTTGTCGGTGTTAGTGATGCTCAGTGGCACAAGTATGATATTGCCATAAATACCGTGGGAATGTTTTCTTCTTGGAGCTGCAACAGCGGTTCCTTAAAAAGGTTACTTTGGCCGTGCCTCTGGCAGCAGAAAACTTGTGGCGATCGTGGTCTTGATGAATAAAATGCCATCCAACGTGCAAGATTTCTTTCACAGTCATTTTTAGAAGCTGTCATTGAGGGCAAAACACACCCCTCAAGTTCACGCCTTAGTAATTGGATGCAGATTTAATATGATGCAGTGCTTTGTTCCTTCTCTGGGATGGAATCCATGGCCCATGTTGGGTGTTACTCACCCTGGCAGGATTCAGTGGTCAAGCGTGTTGGAATGAAGGATGGAGACCTCGCTGTTGCCACTAGTTGTTTCCCTCAAGAACCGACAATTTCGATTCATCCTCCCAAAGACTAATAAAATGTTCATAATAGCAACAGAAGTGTCATAAAGCCGTTGCGTAGAAGCACTTCCAGAGTATCAAACCCTTGTGCATGCAAGAGTAAGTGTTTGGGAATACTGGGGACTCGGAATGGATGATTAGCCAGAGCAGTGATGGTGTGTGACTAGTGGCAGAATATTTGGGAGAAAGAAGAGCGAGGGATAGCACTGTTTCTAGAGCAGCTCTTAGAAAAATATACCTCTTTTTCCTTCTTTCCAATCAAATTGGTTTGGAGAGGGAAAACCAACCTTAAAGCTGTGCATTAATTACATTATTGTGGAGTATTTGACTAGATCTTGATTCTGTTTTATTGGGGTTTATTTCATTTACCAGGTGACACTTTTGTAAATAAAATAGAAATAAAGCCCCTGTTGCATTGTGAAAATAAGGTGTTTTTATAAATATCTTGCCTAGTGCATATAATTAAACACGTGATTTCTCAGAAGCACCATAATTCCCATAATTTTAAAACAAAGATCTTAATTGAAGTACAACTTCTTGTCTCATGTGATGCTCAGCATCGTATTTCCTACATATCTTTCTGCTTTGATATTTACTTTACATACAAATATGCCAGAAAACAAAAATTCAACAAGTAGTTGAACATATTGCGTCTTTTATATTCCGTTTCTTTTCAAGGTTTACACAAGGAATAAGCTGTGAGATGATTTTGCAGAACAAGAAATCCATCAGGATTCTGTGAAATTTTGTGTTTTGTGATTTCCCAGTTGAAAGTTTTCCCAATTACCCTGTCTGACTACTGGATTGCAGTTTAATACAGCAAATTTCTGAGTGTAACTTTGTGTTTGGTTTAAGTTCTCCAAATAAACAGTAACGCTGTGGTGTTGACTTTAGAGAATAATTACTTGTCCTGATCTTGCTTTAAGAAAACTTTAATGAGAAATATGCTCTTGTTGTTGTTAAGTCAGTTTTCTTTTTGTTGTGATTTAAACATAAAGGCAAGATTTATGGAAATGACTGCAGGGTGGTGCTGGCCTAATTAGTCATTATTTCTGGCAAAGCATAAAAAATTGGTCGTTCTTGTGCCTATAACTAATAGTGTGCTTTGTATTTAATCTGTAGATCTTTTTCAAAACAAATGGTTGTGCTAAAAACTGCAAGATACACACATTTAAGGTTCTTATAATATTATTTTGCATGCTGTTTTGGGGTGTGATTTAAGTTCTTCATTGATAGTTAAATTTACTATTATGTATATTTGAAATGTATATTTGTATATATCCTTTAAAAACCTGTGTGTTTTTAAAGGAATAGTAGTAGCTGAGCTGGAATTTGCAGTAGCAATTTTGGAATTGAATATGGCTTTTCCACTAGTGTCTATTCAGGGATTAAACACAAAGCACTGCAGTGCTTTATAAAAGTACTAATACCTATTACAAGTTTTTGCAAAGAGTTTTAGGATTATCCATGTGATATGTTCACCATTGGGCTGAGGGGTGTCTTTTAGGGCTTTTTCTTTTTTTTTTTTTTTTTTTTAAGGCCTTGTTCCAGTGAATTACCAGTAATTGGTATTTCACCCAGAAGCGACCCAGGTGATTTAGGAATTCCACCACCTTCAGCATGTGGAATGTCTTTCCTAATCAGGCTTAGGAGAGGGGGAGCATTAACACAGGAATGATTGAAACCTGCCTTCTAAAGGGAAAAAAATCCAGCAGGGCATGTGACACAAATGCTCCTCCTCTGTGCCTTTGCCCTCTTGTTTTCCAGCCACAGCTTGTGCTGCTCTTGGATATCCCAGGTGACCAGGGGACACACCTAAAGCACCAGGATGTTTTGTGTGGGCCTCTCTGTGTGAATCCATTTCATGATTAAACTTTTAAAAGTCGCAGCCCCCCAACATGAAACTGCAGTTTCATGGTAGCACTGACATTATTTTACTATTCATGCTGTGAATTTTATTCTATAGGAAAATGAATATTATATTGGCCTTTTAAGTTGGTTGTCAGTGGAGAATAGGGAAGCTACACTTAGAGCATCTGTATGCAATCTTGGAGACAAGTAGGACCCTCTGGAAAGCTGTTACTGTTGGGGCAGAACTAATCATTCCGTGTGAAATTATATAAGGAGAATTAGCTCTGACTCTACCTCATTTCCTTTCATACCGCTGTGAAAATAAGCTTGAAAACGTCAAACCTTCCCTCCTTATTTCTCTAAGTACTTTGTTAAATACTGCTTTTTACTAAGGCTTATTTATTGTAGGTGCTAGAAAAGAAAATATAACTACCTGTAGTTCTGGGGTACTAATGGGATGTGCACATCCTTGCCCAATTTGGCGTCTGTGATTTCCTTCTCAGGATGGGATTCCCGGGATCAGTTGCCGTTTCCTTCTCTGTACTTTGACTTTGACTTTATTTCCCCGGTGCATCATTCAGAGTCCTTCACGTTTAAGATAGCCTGCTTCATGTGAGGGCAGATTGTCAATCACAGCCTGCCTTGGCTATTTAGAAAAGAGAGATATCAAAAGCCTGCTTGGAGCTCTAAGGAGCAGTCAGGTCACCTGCTGAGTCTCCTGGCAGGAGCCTAAACTCGGGCAGCCTTTAAGTTTAGCAAAGAAAACGTGGCTCTCTGGAGGTCATCGCTCTGCACTGAGGCCCTGTACTCTATGTGTGAGCATATAGCTCAGGGTAAGGATGGATATGTATAGGCCATTTCTGACATGTTCCTCTAACCAGGTCTTAAAAACAATCAGTGAAGATTTGTGTAACCCCTCCATAACCTAATCCCTTGTTTAACTATCCCTGGAGGTAGCATATTTCCTCTAATACTATTTTAATTTTTTTTCCTAGCCTGTTAAGCTTCTTGGTTTTTTTTTTGTTTTTTTTTTTTTGTTCTGCTGTGGATATTGCAGTAGTGGGACATGATTCTTGTAATTGCTAGTAACCTATTTTGAAGCCTCTTTACTCATCTTTTTATTTGCACTCGCCAAGCCTGTTTAACTCTCCCAGATTGCTTGGTTTTTCTTCTGAGCTTTTGTTTCCTGTTTCTGTATTGAGACCTAAACATCATGTACAACCTTAGCCAGTGATGAACAGAATGATTCCTACCATCTTTTGCATACAATGCTCCCATTATTATCACAAATTCGAATTATTTTTATTGTTTCAAAAATTCGGTATTTAAAGTTCAGTATTAAAAGCCCAGTTTCAGTTCTGTTAATCATTTAGTCCCACTTTTTTCAAGTAGAACTCTGCTTCCGAGAATGCTTGCAGCCCTTCCAAGGTAACTACCAACTTCTGCAACTATTTTGTATGTCATCCAAGTAATAAATAAAACATTAAATAATCCTGCAGTGAAAATGCCAAGAGGAAGAAGCTTATTGTTTTCAGAGTCCTGCAACCTGGGCCTCGTTGCAGACCTGACCTTTGGAGCTGGAGTTGCAAAATGGGTGGATTGTGCTCTGATCCCTTCATTGTCTTCGGGACCATTGCTGGTCTTGGTGCTTTCTGTCTGTCTCTGTCTTGCACTGGGGAGCCCAAAATTGGACAAATTAAATCCAGCATCTTGTAGGTATAGGTGTTAAGGGAGGGGATTTTTTAATGAGTTAGAAGAAAAAAAGCTTGAAGAACGTTTACATGGGTCTGCACCCCTGGATCGGTGGTGGTTCAGTTTGTTGGGGTGGTGTGTAAAACTCACCTTTAATTATACTTCTGTATCTGATCCATACACAAATGGTCCTTCTTCATGGCTGCAGATCAACACTTTAAAAAAAAAATTTTGATCAATCAGATCTCAATATTTGAAGTGTTATTTTGTGAATCATGTAGACAAGGGAGAAGGGCAAGAAATGGTCTCTCTACTTCAAACTGTCGTCTTTCATGCTCTTTGCTTGTAACATAATCTGCAGGCATTTTTATGTTGGTGTTTTTCTATACCTGATATGATCATAAACACTAGATTTTATGCTCTGCACTGGCATTTCCAAAACCAAAGCAACTAAGAAATGCTGCAAAAGAGTTGGAAAGTAGCAAGGACTGTGGCTTACAGTTAAGGCAGATGTGATTGCAACATCTGTGCCTAGCAAAGCTGCAGTCTGATCTGCCTTCTGTCTTCAGGATTTCTGGGATTCCAGAAGCAGAAGTGGTGCACATAAGACATGTCCTCTGAGGTTTTGAAAGGCTTCTGCTCAGATTGCAAAGCTCTTCCTTATTAGGCCCATAAGAAACACATCTCCTCTAGTGCAGCCAAGTGGGTATCATTGTTTAATACTTCTCCTTGGGCTCTCTGGTGGTAACTCTGCTCCATGGTGGTGTTATTTGGGAAGAAGAGCCTCTGTGGTTGCCTCTGTGTATTGACTAGCTGAGCATATTACTGTGTGTGGTAATTCCTGACTTGGAAGCTGTGATGCAATCTGGAAGAACTGTTTATAGAGGGTTTTCCACCTTTTTTCCTTAAATTGGACTCTCTGGGCCTAAAACTTGGAACTCCAGCTTGAAATCTCGATTAGAACACACTAGTAAATAGGAAGAAAAGCCCCAAAGCCTTGGCATCAGACAAGTGAAAATTCATTTTCTTTAATGATTCTCCTCTTTTCCAGCTGTGTTCTTGCAAAATGGGTCTTTGCCCTTGTTTTATTCTCATTGCAACAGCCCTCTTGGTTTCTGGGTGGCATAAAATTCTGCATATTCCTCTCTGGGTTATTAAGAAAGCCCTGCCCTTTTCCTTCATCTCCGAGCAGCAGTCGGGTATCTGCTTCCTGATCTCAGGACTGTCCTGCACGACCTGGGGCTCCCTGCTTGCTGTGCTTTGCTTTTGCTGTTGTGTCTTCTGAAGGCTGTGCCAGGTGAGATGTTCTCTCTGTTCTTTCCCCTTTCAGGTGAGCTCCTCTGGCCCGATGTGCAGCTGGTGGGAAGAGGGAAGCTGGTGGCCTTCCTCTGCTCCAGCTATACCTTTTTGAAGGGACTTCACTTAAGGCAGTGCACGGCTGGCAAAGCAGGTATGATCCGTGAGAGTTCATCTGCAGACACTTCAGAAATGGAAAGATAACACTGCTCTAAGTTCACAGATGTGTTCTGCAGGAGAAGCAGTAAGTAAGATGTGAAAAAAGCAACTGGCTGAAACATCAAGACAACATCCACATGAGAAAAGCAGCTGGTTTGCGTTATTTCCTTGATGTGCGATTTTCACGTTGGTGTCATCATAACAATGCATGACAAATTAATATGGTTTTCTCTCAGTGATGTTAAAAAGTTGATTACCTGAATATCAGTGTTGTTCAGTGCTTAGAAATATTTGAAGAGTTTTATTCTTCACTGGATTATATGTTGTGTTGGAAGTTGAACAGTATATTTCACTGCAGAAATATACACTTCGTTTTATCCTAAAATAAGTTCTTAATGCTCTGGATGTATTAATACTAATTTTCAAAGTTTACATTTTTAAATGTTAATTTTTAAATTCTGTTCAAGATGTAAACTCTATTCTGTCTCCTAGCATTAATTATGCAAGTTTGAAATTCTCAGTTTCATTTCAAGGTAGGGCTTTTTATTTGTATGTAGCTGTTGAAATAAATTACCAGTACAAGAAAACATTCTACTAATAAATGAGGGATGCCTGGAGTTGGCTCTGCTAACTGAGACAATTTAATTCATCCATCATCAGGGATGATGTTTCTTAGCAACACAAAGTATTTTCACCCGGGGCGCTTTCACAAACTTTCACATTTTTCTTCAAATACAGCCTGGGTAGTGTTTTATATGACCTGAAGTTCGTCCATCTGTCCTGAAGCTCCCAATACTTTTCCGTTTTCTCCAATGATCAAATGATCCTGTATATGGGGTTTTTTTTTCAGCTTAATAATACACAAGTTGACTAGAGAATCATTTCGCATGTCAGATTTTCCAAAGGGGTTCTGGGAAATTATTTGTTGCTCTGTATAGCAAAGCTAAAAGTTATTGAAAATGTGTTGGAGTTTCATAATAAAACAGATCCGAAAAATATTGGCTTGGGAGCCAACTAAATACTTTCTGATAGCCATAGCCTCAAGGGGGATACTTGGATCATTTGTAATAAAGGGATATCTTTGATATCTTTTGGTGAATTGACTAGTATTCTGTTTAGATCATAATTTATGAAAAAAACCCTGCCTTGGTACTCAATGCTATATTATCAAGTTGTTTGGGTGTAAGAATTGCCTTAATGTATGGCCAGAATTTTCCATTTTCTTTTAATGTGCTGTATGAAATCAGAAGAAGCTGTTGATCCATTAAGACTCTCCTTCTTGCTTTCCATTTTTTAAACGCATGTGGGGATGATTTGATCAGTGTAATTACAGCCTGGAATTGCTGGGGAGACTTGGCTTGCTCAAGAAACCCCTTCAGGTATGTAACAGGTGTTATTCAGTATGGAAAGCAAACATCTTCCAAGCGCAGTGTGTTATTTTGCTTTGAGAAATAAGATGTCTTGAATTTTTGGTAAACCTCTCTGAAGACTTCTGTTGTGTGACTAAACTTCAACTTCTATCCTGCTTTGAGAAGAAAAGTTTTAGTGGTTATAGAATGAAAGCTTCTTTATCAACAATGTGTAGTGGTAAGTGTTTGAAAAATGTTGTGGTGAGGTAACTGCTACTTGACTTATTTCACAGCAAAGGTGTACAGAAACCATTTCAAACAAAGGACAGAAAAATACTGGCTTGATTCTTCCTCTTAGTTAAAAAATGCTGTGTTGCAGCTCATGTCAGCTTTAATTTGCTTTTGCTGAGTTTTCATATAAGCATGTAAAGTCTTTGTACATTTATGCAAAAAACAAATTGGAAGAGTTGGTGGGATGCTGTTATAGAAGGTTTTATTGCAGTGTTTTAGACTATATGTGGTGTTAATGCACAGGTGAGTGTTTAGGGAGCCTTGAGATTTTCCAGCGAGGTCTGTACTCACTTTGTCATTGAACTGGATGCTTTCCTGTAAGGATGACACCTCCTAAGTGACCTCACTAGTAATTCCTGTGTGATTCCAAACCTAAATGGCTCTGAATTTCTAGATGGTGTTTGTAGTTCTGAGACACGTAATTGCACGTCTGAGCTTGGACGTCTTGTTTCAGGTGATCTTTATTGCAGTGTAGGTGTTTCATACCCCCTGTTATTAGTGTCCAGCATCTTGAGAGATCTCCAGATGTCCCCCAGAGTCCTTTGAGGAACTGCCTAAGTCGGAAGCTTTATGTGTCATCCCACAGCAAACAGTATGTGAAGAAAGGAGAGAAAGAACATTTTATCGAAGGGCTTTGCTAGGAAAGCCTTTAAAAGTCTTTGAAAACAGCAGCAGTCACTCGTGTCCTGTAAGTTGGAACTCCGGCAGCTTGCGGAAAGGTCAGGGCTTTGTCTGCTCCTGCAAGGCTTTTTTGCATGTGGTGCCAGACTACTTTGCACCTCTGCATTCGCATCCTGGGTCATCTGGGAAGCTCTGGAATCAGTTGTAGGATCTCCTTGCCCTTTCTGTTTAGAACATTCCCTGCTTGTAGGAGTAGTTGTGGTGGCTCCTCGAGGCACCTGCACAGTCTGATGTTCAGGGACTGATGGCTGGTGTTTGCCCTGCAATAAAATAATGTACCTGTGGTCACGTTACAAACCTGTATTTACATCTCAGCACGTGGCATTTTGTTGCGTAATGCTGCATGTGAAGACTGACTTGAAGGCTAGTAATACATTTTTCAGAAAGTCAAATTTAAGGTATTTTTGAGTATTGAAATCTCTCCATAATGGAGACTTTGCTTTTCCATCTGTAAACCCGATGTTGGAATGTAGAGAGCTAACAAAGGCTGCCACAGGCAAGCACAGCTTGTTTAATATGAAACCAAGCCTCCCAGATACTCTCCAGAAATTAATCTAAGGATGGTTTAATTCTGGGGAAAGCTTCGTTTGGGGTAGAGAAATGAAGAATTCCAGGGAATTCACAATACAGCTCTTTGCTGTGAAGTAGTGGAAGCAGTACTGGTGATGTGTCAGTCCAAGGTGGACGAGAAAGAGTTTCTGCTAATTGCAAATAAGTTCTCCTTACTTGGGAAGTTTTTTATATGGCAGAATGGTTACTTAGGATAGGTAAGTGCTAACAAAGCATCAGCTGGGTGCGTTGCTACAGACAAAGTTAATTACTAAATGTTACTTTTAAACCACAGCCTCCCCTGCCAGACTGCAGCAGTTACTGTGGTCTTTCTCTTACCCCTGTTTTTTTCCTCAACCAGGGATTTTCTCCATATTCTATGCAGTTTTCCTATGGTTGGGTATAAAGACATGAAGAATTGATAAAAACTATCTTTTTGAAGGTAGTGAAAGGTCTGGAGTTAGTCTGATAAATAGAGGGGGATAACTTGTAACGAGGAACACACAGTAGTGTCAGAACTGTTGTAAATTTTCAGAAACTACTTTTCATCTTCATCCAACCATGATTCAAATAAAGAACATTCCCTTTATGGCCTGCAGCACAATACAAGTTGTACTTTGCTAGCTTTTGGTTAAAGCAATGAACATATTATTTGAATTTTAGGAAAGAGAACTCGAAAACTTACTATATTTAGGATTTAGTCTGAAGTTATAAGAATAACTAGTGGTTTTTGCTGTTGTTGCATCTTTCAGTGTTCATGTGCAAAGAATGATGTGATCAGAGTTGTCATTGGGAACATTTAGTTTTTCACGCAGAGTATTTTTGGGCAGCTTGTATTTGGAGGAACATGGGATGGGCTATAAAAGAACTAGTCAAAAAAATTACCATTTATGTTAAAAAGTCACAAATTAAAATTGTTTGGGTGCTGTTTCTGGAGTTAGTCTCTGCAAAAAATAGGAAAAGGTGAGTGCAAACCAATAAGTCTAAAGCGTTTTTCAAGGTGGATGTTTGGCTTCTGGGATTCTCATCATTTAACATACCTGTGTCTTCTTGGAGACTCAGGAACTAAATGATTTTAGGCTAATTGGGATCTAGACATGCTTAGGGGAAATCGGATGTCCTGTACACACAGTCCTTCTGTCACTTGTGTTGCATATAACTTGTGCTAGGTGAGAGTTACTTGCGTGGATTTTGATTGAGGGGAAAAATCTGGTTATCTTTGGATCACTCAGGAATTGAAGTAAGAATACTATACTTTGGTAACTTTTGGAAGCTCTGTGCTAAACTTATGAGGGGTCTTTTTTAATTTTATTATTTTTGGTATTATGTTATTTTCATGGGGTTTCTGTAGACTATGGAATTTCCAAACCTGGGCCAGCTTTGCCTTTACGGTGCCTGGCAGTGTAACATTAGGCGGTGGAGGGTGACTTGTCTGACTCAGGGTGATTATAACCCACACCTCTTCTCCTTCCCACAAATAATGTGGATTTTTTGTGTTTTCTTTTCTTTTTTTTTTTTTTAATCTGTCAGTGTTGCTATTTGTAATGAGGACTGATAGAACATCAGTCCTTTTTTGTATGTGAGGTATGTTTGAAGTGATGTGGTAGGCTGTTGCCTAGGTCATTGTAGACCCAGCTCTACAGTAAACACTGTTTTAAAAGCTGCATAAGCTTAGATGCTGCAATATGAGTTTTGGGTCTAGATTTTATGTTCTAAGAGAGACTTAACAGCCTTGAGGAGAAGACTGTCTCTCCATGGAACAGAGTAACTGGCTTGTGGTAAAAACAGGTAGCAGTTCCCAGTTAGGCAACTGGCACACTCTGCACCTACTTTTGACAATCCATACTGTGTGGTTTAGTGCTTTTTGCAATCAAGGCAGGCTACTATGAAGCTTATTTGATAAATTTTAGTTTGTCTCATGTACACAATACTTGGAGAACAAGAGAAATGACTTAACATTGGGTGGCTTCTTTCTGATTCAGTAAGCAACTCTTCCATTATATATCAGTTTTGGAAACAAGCTAATGGGGGGTGTGTGTGTGTGTGTGTATACATATACACATATATGTATATATATCACAGAATTGTAGAATGGTTTGGGTTGGAAGGGACCTTAAACATCATATATATGTGTATATATATATAAAATACAGAATATCCTGAAATAGGTACAGCGGAATCCTAGTTATACAAACAAAAAGTGAGCATCAAAGTAGTTGTGTATTCAGTGTTAATGATCTGTATTTCATGTGAAAGCCTGACCTTTGCAGGACCTTTTCTTCAGGAGTAAAGAATGGGCTGATCAGTTTCTCCCACAGTTGGAAGGGCAGCTGGAAATTTGGTTGATCTTATTTTTTTCAGCATAACTATCACATGGAATGATGGGGCCAGTTGCTGAGATTGCAAAGGACTGTACAGCCTCAGGCATCTTCCCCTATGTGCGAAGAATGATTCTGTTAAATGCAAAAAAATATGGAATGCCTAAGTTCAGACTGAACACTGATTCAGATCAGGAAAAATGGGATCCTTCCCAGTGACTTAAAATGAATGCGTGAGACTTATATATGATAGTTCATATTAAGTTAAGGCGAATGGGCATTAAATTCATCATTCATCATTATGATTATCACTTGAACTGCTTAGCATGTGTAACCTGGTAAGCATTGGCCAGTACTGTATTTAGCTTTAAAGACAATATTAGAACATTATATTCTGAATTTTATTTAATTGATTATGATGGTCTAAAGCTCTGCAACTCAGAGTTTGAGGCAGAGAGAGGAATGGTCAAGAGCCTGCATGTTCTGCACAGGGCTTGTGGAGTTTTTTACTTCTTTACTTCTGGTTACTCAGATGTAAAGCAAGCTTTTTGCTGTAATAAGAATCTACTTAAAATGCTATTTTTAAGTCGATAAAAACCTATTTAAAATATGTTAGATAGGTCACTGCTGTCCTGCGGACAAAAGAATTCTGTCCCCACAATTGAGTAACTTCAGCTTAAGTCAATTTTCTGCTTCCAGCCTCTTAATTGTTCATTAATCTATGGAGTACAAAGAACTAAATGTGTCCAGTCTTATTAAACATTTGGTTCATTATGATCAGGAAGGTGATTTACAGTTTGGGTCTTGGGATGTGGGTCTGGGACTTTGGTCTGTTGAGAGTTGTTTAGAGGTTCAGTGCTGTTAGAACTTGTTGCTTCTGCTAACAAGGCTCCCAAAGAAAGCTTCAAGAATGTTTTATAGTATCCAAATAAGAGATTGAGATGTTGTCTTGAAGTGTTTAAATTAATTTTATGATCCATTGAAGAGGCATGGGCACAGGTCACTCTTCAGAACTGAAGGGTCACAGAACAGTTCGGATTGGAAGGGCCTGTAAAGCTCATCTTGTTGCAGTCCTCTGCCACAGGCAGGGACATCTTCCACTATCCCAGATTGCTCCAAGCCCCATCCAGCCTGGCCTTGGACACTTCCAGGGATGAGGCAGCCACAGCTTCTCTGGGCAGCCTGTGCCAGGGCCTCACAGCCCAACAGTCAGGAATGTCTTCCTGATCCCTAATCTAACCCTGCCCTCTGTCAGTGGGAAGCCATTGCCCCTTGTCATGTTGCTCCAGGCTCTTGTACACAGTTGCTTTCCAACTCTCCTGGAGCCCCTTTAGGCCGTGGAGGTCTCCCTGGTGCCTTCTCTTTTCTGGGCTGAACACCCCCAGCTCTCCCAGCCTGGCTCCATAGGAGCGGATCTAGAGAAGCAGAACAACCTGAGGCCAAGGATTTAGTAGAGCAGCTGCAGAACATGTGAAGGATTGGGAAAAGGTTGGAAGCACTGTGAATTTTTGTGGACCAGCTCTCCTCTCTTTACCTGTTGTACCTCCTGAGTGGGTGAAAAGATGGAAGAGTATGTGTAGAGAATGGATGGACTCTGGTGTGGTACAAGCGCACAGTCCTGTGTTAGGCTGATGTCTGGCTGAAGAGCAGCTCTGCCTGGGGTTATGACCTTAATGACCTCTGTTGTAAGGTTTGCTAGGGTCTTGAGTGAAGTTGCTCACCTGAGACTGGTGTTGGGATACACAGTTCAATATATTTCATTTGGTTTTATTGAGTTTTATACTTAAGTAGATCTAGGAAGGCCTGGTAAGTGTGGAATTAGTGTGGTGGTTTTTTTTTTTTCCTTCCATTTGTGTTTTAAGTTAGACCAAGACCAGTCACTAGTTGTGTTCTCGGATCCTCATGCATCTTACACAGCAATTCATCCTGCTTGTCGTCCTCAGCTCTCCCTGCTTTTGCATTACTGTGGTTCTGGGTCTGTGCTTGATTTAAAGTCAGTGAAAATCTCCATCAGAACTTCTCTTGGTGTCGACAGTCTCCAATCACTCAGGGTATTTTTTCGCACATGAGCTTAGAAAAGGCCATCTTAACTCTGACTGTGATTTTTGAGGGGTGGGGGGGAATCCTCGTATTTTCATTGTTAGTAGAAACTGCAGATTGGAAGCTCGAAGAGGAATACCGAGGGGCATCCTCTGTAGGTTGTCCACAGCGTGTTTGGTCAAGAAAAGAAGCAGTTTAGGGAACGTGACGTGTGGTTCTTGATGCAGAAAAAGGCTTCTGTGTGCCTAATACATTGGAAAACATTTGTTCAAGAGCATGTCTTCCCCGTGCAAAATTTGCCCCTCTAGTTTTATTAAGGTCAGTGTCCATGTAGGTTCTCTCATATATACTCAGTGTGGTGCCTCAGGTCAGCTTTGGCTTGTAAATGCAACTTTAAGGAATGTTTTGTCTGGTCCTGTTAAAAAGCATCTCTGTAAATTGTTTAGAAACTTACTTCTACTCTTCCTGGGCTTGCCTTCAGTTCCTGCTTATAAAATAACAGCTGTAAATGAAACATTGTGCTTAACAAAGTTTGTGGAAATAATCCTTATGTGTATACATACACTCATTGACTGCTTTTTGGTATTAATTTTAAGGTACTGTTTTCTGTTCTGGATGTTTAAGAAGACTTTTCTGTTCTTTACTAAAACTGGAAAAAATATGTTGTGAGTCTTGTGAAAATAATGACTGTATTGTAAATTGGTGAGTATTAGAGTGAATCTGATATTCCAGGAGGAATTATCAAAATGCTGTTTCACAAAAATCAAATAAACTCAGTGACTGGATTAAGTGGGCAAGGTCACATGTCCCTGAAGTTCTTTGAACATCCTGGCTTTACTCTTTGCTACCAGAGAGGTGTCTGCTCTTCCTCATGTGTTGGCATGTTCCCTGAGAATCAGCATTCCTCTTCTGTATTATTTCTTGATGTTTTTTTTCATTAATCCTTTAAAAGTACTGGGCTGCTTAATGGAGTTGGAATAAAAAATAATGCATCTTCAGAAAGTCTTCGAGTGTGTTCTGTTTTCTTTCTGTGTCTCACTTAAGTGCTAATCAGTGAACTGATTGATTCTAATTCCAGTCGCTGCTCAGGTGAGATCAGGGTGGATGATGCACTCTGTAAATTAGGTGTGAAACGGTTGGGGAAACGCACAAGTGGTGCTGTGCAGGGCCAAGTTAGGTCTGGCTGGGCTTGGTTTTATCTCTGTGCACTCCCTTGTGAGTCAGGGCAGGCTGGCAGGGCCGGCGCTCAGCTGGAGCGAAGCGGATGTCCTGCGAAGAAACTGGTCCTGTAGGAAACTGCTGAGGTGTTAATTTTCTACCTGTGCTTGTGCATCTGTTTTGTTGCTTGGGTTGTCTGTCTTCTGGGCTGTGCTGTTCTGGTGACAGAGGCAGAGAAGGGGCAACTTGGTCTCTCTTCGCTGCTGGAGCTGTAGCACTGCTTTGTGATGCGAAGCCTCGTTTGATGAACCTCACTGATGGAGGTTCTGCAAGTGTCTTTAGCTGAAGCACCTGTTGTGGGGAGGGGGTAGTTCTGGGGCTGGTTGGTGGATACTCACACCCAAAGGAGCATCCCAAGGAGGTGGACACGCCAGCTAGCAGCAAACTCCTGTGACTTCTGCCTGCCCCATTACCCAGCAGCCAGATTTGTGGCACAGCAGCGGGTTGTGTTAGTTGGAATGAAGAAGAAGCAGGTTGTTTGGGAAACCACTTCTCATAACTAGCAGTGGCTACTAAAGAATTTTTACCTTTATCTCAGTTTTGCTGTCAGAATTCACAGGGCTGTTGGTAGCTGATGCCTTGTGCCTCTTATTGCCCTATTAAAAGCATGGTAGGATTACTTTTTAAGTGTTGCTTGCCTGTCATGGAATGAGGGTTTTCTTATGCTTAAACTTCTGAAATTCTGAGTTGGTAGTAGAGAGCCACAGGCCATCAAGTGCCACAGTATTGCTTATACATAAGACCAGAGTATTTTAACGAAAATTTGTTACCAATTACCTTGAAGGTTTCTGCCTAAAATTTAGACTTACAGTTTATGATATAACTACATAGTGAAGAAAACCTAACTAGTGTTTCTTGTGTGTCAGATAATTTCAAAATTTGATTTATTATAGGTATAATATGATAGACAGAATTACAACTCACAGTGACTGGTCCCTGGAAGTGACTGTCTGCTGAAGAGGTCCACTATGCTCTCTGGAGGAACTGACCTGGATCTAATTAATTGTTTATTGAAAGAAATCCATTTGTCTGCTATGTGAACAACGGAAAAAGAGAGCAAGACATCAGAAGTAAAGGTGCAGCTGCCTCCACTTTTCTGGTTAAGAATCCTCCACTCCTGAAAATCCAGCCTTAGCAGATGATAGATGCCAAGGATGGAGACCTGGGACTTGTGTTGCTTCCACTTAGTTAAGATATTTCCCCAAAATTCTTTTGCCCAACCTGAAACCATTTCATTGAATGTATCTTCCCCCAACACTGATATTCAGCAACCTGTAAGTTCTGCTGAAGCTGTGAGTTTTAAAATGTTTCTAATGCTCTATTTGAGGGCAAGAGTGCTGTTATTTTTTTCCTTTAAATTTTAAAAGCATTTTATATAATGATGTTCCTGTCATGCTTTTGGCCATGAATCAGCACAGCATTTCTGTGCAGGCTTTAATTGAAGCGTGGAGTTGTCTCACTGTGCAAATGTTGAAGTCACTGAGACTATTAATTAAAATTAAGTATCTGCACAAGTGCTTTTTCTAAAAATAAGTTGCTTCATAACAGCTTTGGGCCATATTTGGGGAGGAGGGGGATGTTTTTTTCAAACTTTGAAAGTAGATATATAATTCTCTTCAAACTGTATGATGTTAAAACACAGCAGCAATACCAGAGGGCAGAATGTTCATGGAGTGGAGTGTGAGCTTTCTGCCTTGTCAGATGTCACCTAAGCTGCAATTTATTGATTTTTAAACAGAATAAAACTGTTATGGCTTTTGTATTGCACAGAGAGTGGTGTCAAGGAAAACTGTAGGAGAAGTTACTGCTTAAGCTACTCCTGTAGTGGAAACACACAGGTTAAAGGAATCAGTCAGTTCTTTATCTTCCTTAGAGTGCCTGGTTACAACTCTGTTTTTCTTGCATCAGTTACTTAAAGCCAGTGCTTCTCAGTGTGAGACTCCTTAGCTGCTTGTGCTGTGTGTCATTTATGTTTTCTAGCTGTAGTGGAAGGCATGAAAAATATTACCAGGGAATACTGAGCTGTGGGTTTTCCCATATGTATTAGACAATTTACTACACAAATTTACTGTACAATTTACTTTATAAAATTATCTGGTTTATTAATTCTCACGGCACCTTGGTGAAATCGCGTCCTTTTATCTCCTTAGTCTGGCTCTTTACCAGACTCACTTTATCATGCCAGCCTGGTACCTTTTTTTCTGATTTCTTTTAAAAATACTCACAAGCTCCAGTATTCCCCACCTGCAGCAAACCAGGAGTGGAGGGAAGAAATCACTGGAAACATGGAAGAGGGGAATGTGTATTGAGCTGACTGTGCTGTGGGGTTTCAGATTGCAGCTTTCTGTCTCTCCTTGCAATGCTTGTTTTAAAGATCTCTGATACACCTTTTTGAAGGTATTTGTGATGTTTATAAGGCACTGACCATGTTGTTATGCAGGGAAAGATGAGGGACCTTGATGCATCTGATGCCAGCTAGGATGAAGTGTCACACAGAGAGACGTCTGAGATCAGATGCAGAATTGGAGCGCAGGTGTTTTCTGACCAGAAGATGATGTTTCTGAGGTTCTTCAGCACGATACGTATTGATATCCCCAAGCTCTTTGTTTTTTACTGCTGCATTGCCTAGTCTTTTTATTTTATTCTATGGTTAGTAGTAGAAGCTGAGAATTCACTGCATGTGAATACAGTGGTTCTTGCTGAACATCACATGGCTGTTTCTAGAAGTGGGACTCTATAGGTTCCTGTTTTAAGTCATTAATTAATGTTGTTGGTGGGGGTTGCGGTTGTCTAGTGCCAGTGCTAAAAGTTTCTGTAAAGTACTGTCATGTGAAGACAAAGCAAAATTTATATTGTTTGGGGAAAAACACCAATGTTGCCATCTTTGCTATGAGCACATCAGTCGCTCTTTATTGCTTTTTAAATTTGATTTCGTTGTAGTGTGGCGAGCTTTTCAATAAACATAGTGGTTTCATTTATATAACACTAGAATTATTGTTAATGCACAGTTTCATACTGCGAATTACGTATGTAATACCGTGTCCAGTGGGATCCTGTATCACAAAATTTGCATAGTTATAGTGCTGGTGACATCGTATCTCATACAAAGAACCCAGGGACCTGATACAATATCAGTAAAACTGTCTCATAGGTATGATTCAAACAGTTTTATTAGCAACATATGGGGTATGAAGGAGCCACAGAGGGTAGTTTTGAGTGTAAGGGTGCTGGCCTATCTTTTTCAGCCTGTAATTATATCAGTCCTCTTCTATGGCATTATTTGTTGCTGCTCTGGGATTGCTGAAAAATAACTACTAATATGATGACACAAAGGATCAGAATAAATTATAATTGTTGACTTTACAAGAAATTCATTGGCAAAAAGGCTTACTGTCCTGAGCTCGGGTGTCATTTCTGGTGCAGTTTCAGAGCTAAGCCACTATACTAAATAATACATTTTTGAAAGTCTTGGGGTTTTCTGGCAACCTTATCCTGCTGTAATGGATGCTTTTGTGATCTGACAGATATGAGGAAGAAACTTTTTGGCTGCATTTTGGTTTTTAATCTTAAGCTAAAGGAGTGCATTGTGTTTAATTGATCATAGGATATTGAACTCTTGTTCTCCAAATGGAACATATTCTAATTAATCATCTTGAAATAAAGAGTTCATAATTTAAATTATGACATTACAAACTTGTGAAAAATATAATTAGAAAATTACAGTAGTGCTTTGTTTAGTTGTACTTCTTAAAATCATGATATATAATAAAAATAAAACTTTTTGCATGTTGTAAAAGTGAAAGAAGTTTGGGAGTTTAATGTTCCTGCCAGTTGGCTGATGGAAGAGCCACAGTGTGTGTGGAGCTATTAGACAAAAATACTATTTGACTGCTTCCCTGGTAATTTTTTGAAATCCTTGCATTTTAGAAGCTCTGGGCTGAGCAATGTCTTTTTGCACTACAGGCTTTGTGGAGAGTTAGGACTGTTACATGGATTCTGCTCAGAATTATTTCTGCATTCTGTTCTTCCACATGGAGGTCCAGCACTTTAAAAACAGTTTGGGAGACAGAACAGGGAAAGATCAGCAGGAGATCTGTAAGGGTGGGTCATCTGTGCCTCTGCAGTGCTGGGACCTCTGTGCTGCTTCACTGGTGTAGAAGCATCTTTTCATCCATTTTTCTCCATTCCATTCCCATTGTTTCCGTGTAGATCCATACTATAATTGTAATAATATAATAAATATATAAATTGATCTGTAAGGAATCCTGAGAATTGTTCCTCTCTTGTTTTCAGGTAGGATGAAACATGTTTGGATCATTCCTGACTTAATAATGCATTAAAAAAAAGTACAGTAAAAAAAAATGTAATTTGTAATTTAATTGCTAAACTACTTCTTTCTTAGGGTTCAAGCTCTCAGGCCAGTTGAAGATATATTCAAGTTCCAGTATTCACTTGCAATGCCTCCCAGAGCTCAGTGTTACTTGCTAATGTTTCTAAGTGTATGCTCTACAAGCCACCAGTGAAAATACTGAATCACACTGGAGTGAGGACACATTCCGACCTGCTTCCCATGTTCTGCCATTCTCATGGAAAACCACTGGACTTACTCCCACCACGCAGCTTTACACCCTGTATGTTCCTGGTTCTTAGTGATATAACCTTGACTGTATTGTCTCTTATTTTATTTTCTAAAATGTACTGTGAGGAAACCTGACTGAAGTCAAGATGCATTTCTGGTCGAAGGGGAAAATTAAGATAAGTTTGATGTGACTTTTTTTTCCCCTGACAAATCTTTCCTGGCCAGTCCTCTAGGTGTGCGCATATAGGTGGTTTAATCTCTTTGTTTGGTATCCTGTGGATATGGAAGTAAGGATTAATTGTCTGCAATTCTCATTTTCTTCTCTGTTGGGTAAGTTGTTTTGCTGGCATTTCATGTCTTTGGGAACTTTTCTGACTTTTACAAGCTTTTGAAGGTAATTGCAGGTGACTGAGCAGCTATTTCAACTAGTTCCTTTGGTATTCAGTAAGGACCCCAGACTTTACCAGTTGGAATTTGTTTTAAGAAATACCCTCTCATCCTCTTTCTACCTTATCTGTTTGGAAGCTTTGGCTGGAAACTCTCTGACGATTTAACTGCTGTTGAGAATCTCAAGTTCTTCTGTGAAGACTGTAGCAAAAGTATTAAACCTTGTCATTTTGAGAAATAAGTAGAAACATGTTGTCTGACTTGTGACTGAGAAGTGGGCAGATACCAACTTTTAGGTGTATAAACATCACAATCTTCTGATCTTTGTGTCTAATGCAGTCGTTCCTCTGGCTCCAACACAACCAGCTACAGGGTGAAATGGTCACGTTCAGCGTGTCTCCAAGTCAGCTCACTCTTTAGACATCATTAAGCATAAACTTTTACAGTTTTAATGTATTTTTTTTGTCTTTTTAATGTAACTTTCCTTTTTTTCGTGCTTCAGTGTTTTCTTCTTTCCCATATCATTTTTTGTTTGGAATAGAAAGTTCACACCCACTTTGCTAAAGATGGTGAAGGACTGATTTCTGAAATTAACTATTAAATTAAAAAAAAATTATATAAACATATCTGGACATCACATCATAGGGACTTGAGAGCTGTCTCAGGAGCCTCTAGAACCACTCATGTTAATTGTTGCATATCTTGTAAATGTGTTTATTTCAAAGTACTGGAAGACTTCCAAAAAGTTGCTGTTTTTAAAAGGGCAAAAAGAATGTCACAGTGGATTTAGTACAGGACAAAATAAACTAAAGGTTAACTTGGACTTCCATCAGTAAAGGCTTAAAAGCAAAAAAAAAAAAAAAAAAAAAAAAAAAATAAATTTTGGCCATTTTGTTTTTGGNGCTTAAAAGAAAAAAAAAAAAAAAAAAAATTAATGTTGGTCACTATGGTTTTGTGATAGAAGGATTTGTGAGACAAAGCTGATGTGTTTTTTTTAATAGGATTGTGTGTCTGGCCTACATTGCTATTTTAAACTAATTTCTTTTAAAGCATTAAATCTTTGCGAGACAATATTTTGATATAAAAACTTGGATTGTATGTGGCTGAGACACAGGAAATATTAAAAATGTTGCTTTAAAGTGTAACTTTTAATGGGATGAGAAAGACCTGCATTTAATGGGTCTCCAATGTGTTCATGGCTTAACTGGCAGTTTCATTGGGGATTTCATTTTTGCTGCTTTATTTTTCAGATGATGCAAAGAAATATTTCCAGTCAGGCACATAGTTCAGTCATGAAAATACAGGAAAACTATAGTTGGTACAGAAAACAGTTTGGAAAACTCCAGTGTGAGGATACAGGGATGCCACGAGGAGAGGCAGGGAGAGCTGGGACAGTTTAGCCTTGAGATGAGTGGACTCAGGGGCACAGGCTGAAATAGAGGCAATTCCATTAAAACACGGGAAGTTTTTTGCTGTGAGTGGTCAGACATTGGAACAGGTTGCCCTGGGAGGCTGTGGAGTCTCCATCTGTAGAGATACTTTGGGACAAACGTTTGGGTGATGTAGTATTGGGTAGTAATTGAATGAAGCTTCTTCCCAGAACCACAGAATGGTTTGGGTTGGAAGGACCTTCAAGATGATGTAGTTCCAGCCTCCTGCCATGGGCAGGGACACCTTCCACTAGACCAGGTTGCTCCAAACCCTGTCCGGGGCTGGTCTTGAGCACTTCCAGGGATGGGGAGTCCACAACCTCTCTGGACTCTTCTTAGGCTAAAACAGTTGGAAAGTTAGGTCACATGAGCTCACGTTCTCTTTTCTTTTCAGCCCTCAATTCTACTCAGATTGAAGAACGCTACTACAGTTGGGGAAACTGCACTTTGCCATCTGTCCATTGGACTGAAGCAGATAGAATGGGTTGGAAAAAGTCCTGCTCAGCACTGGGATCCGTAGCCAAGATTCCCAAACTGCTTTGATGAAGAGCTCTGAAGCAGCACCGCCTGGTATTTTAGTGCTCCCAATTTTGGATGCAGGTAATAATACTACTGGTAAGTATGATGTGTTTCTTAAGAGAAAAAGAGAGAGGATGTAGTTCCCTATTTGACAGGTCCGGTGGGTTTGGAGTTCTTAATGTTAGTAGGTGTCTACTAATGATTTTTTTATTGTGCTTGCCCTGAAACAGTGGCACAGTTCACATTGTGCTCCCGGTGCTTGGTAAGTGTGGCAAGGTTACAGGTTTTGGGAATCTTTCCTTCAAGGCAACGTTAGCAACATGCTTGATAATTTCACTTCTCCTTTTTAATCAAAACCTGGATCCACATGGTTGAAGCAGAGGGGGAAATGCTAAAATCATGAATGAAGTATGTCTGGTAACAATTGTGCTGTACCTGTAATTCCTGTGGCTGTACAGACCCAAGTGACAGGTGGGGCCTACAGCGAAACAGGAAGAGATGACTAAAAATCTTTGGCCACTCAGATACGTGTTTCCTACTTACTATTCTACCTCCTCCCACCAAAAAATGAAAATGTGGAATTCCACTGTTCAAACTAATGGTTGCCAACAGTGAATTGAGATTGTATTTTATTATTTTTGGTGGGGAAAATTAGTTTTCCTCACACTGAGAATCAATGAATTTTCAGTATTTTCAAGTTAAATGTTAAATATTATTAATTAAATATTTTTTATGAAATATTTAGAGTCCCAAAAATTTTCGAGATGAAAAGACTCGCAATCATAACAGCTTCTGTGCTTGTAAAACTGGTCTAAGCCTGGTCCCTTTAAGGAAACAAGCAGGTGTGGCACAGCCTGCCAGTGCCACTCCTTCTCTTCTACCCTTTCTTTTCCAGTAACTTCTGAATTCATCAGGCAAACTGTACTGATTTAATGGAAGAGTAACAAATTAAAGGTATTAATATAGGTATGTGGTGAAGTAATGAAAAGACAATCTTACAGGCTGCAACAGGGGAGGGGCTGTGGTGGAAGCTCGTATGAGACAGCAGAGAAGTCAAATATTTCTTAGATTATGAGGCTTATATTGACAGACATTTCTTCTGATGCCCTAATTGATTTGTAAATGTGATATTCCTTTCCTCCCTCATCTTGCTGTTTCCTTAGAATCAGAGAATCGTGGAGTGGTTTGGGTTGGAAGGGATCCAAAACCCCCACTGTGGGCAGGGACACCTTCCACTAGACCAGGTTGCTCAGGGTGGCATCCAGGCAGGTCTTGAACACTTCCAGGGATGTGTTACATCCTTACAGGAGCTATTTTTGTTCCGAGCATTTAGGTTTTTAAGGGGCTTTTGAAATTCTGAAAGGTGTCTTGTTAAGAAGCTCTTTATCAGCTGCTTTTTATTGTAGAGATGAAGGATTTTTTCCTATCATTCTTCATTCAGTCTTTTCAATAATACTAATAAAATAGGAGTATTATTAAACTATCAGTTGAGTAGTCAGGAGCCTTTAGGGAGTAAGTAAATTGTATAAGAACAGCTTTTTTTGTATTTTAAAATTCTGTGGGGTGTAGTCAGTGAATGGTATGTCATTCTCAGTGTAATGTAGGAAAGATTTGCCTAATTTGATTATTTTCAGAGGCAGCCAGTGAGATAGCAAAGCCACAAGAAATAAGTTGTTGAAAAAGTAGATTTTTTTTGGAAAGCCTAGTTCTTGAGTAGTGCATTATCCTGTAGGTACTGCAGGAAATAACAGACTTTCAATTACTTAAATGAAATCAATGCCAAGGACTGTATATTTTTAAATAGCAAATTAATTTATGATTAAAGTTTTAATTATTTGTTTGTGTCCTAATTTCTGCCACGTTTCAAATTTAATTAAATTTGAGATACGGGAGTAAACAATAAACTCAACCCCTTCCCTTTTCCCCCAGCGGTTAAAACCACCATGGTACTTTCTCAGTGTGGGGGTTTGCCTCGGGCATTGGGCAGAGGTGAAAGTTCACATAATCATAAAGTAGTGTTGTCTTCTGGTTTGTGTCAGCAGGTGGGAGAGGACGGGTGGGATGTCCTACTGTCCAGAGCTGGGGACAGACAGCCTCACGTAGGAAGAGCAGTGTCTCTTCTCCGTTGCAAACCCCAAGTGAGTGATGTTGATGTGATGGGAGTTAAACGAGTCATGCTGGTTCAAACAAATGTTACATATAGTGTATTTTTTACAGTAAACTGTAAAAATTGTCTGTGTTTTGAAGAAAGAACTGTCACAGAATCAATTAGGTTGGAAAGGACCTCTGAGGTCATTGAGTCCAACTTGTGACCGACCACCAGCTTGTCACCCAGACCAGAGCACTGAGTGCCACATCCAGTCTTTTCTTAAACACCTCCAGGTACGGTGCCTCCACCACCTCCTGGGCAGCCCATTCCGTTGTTTAATCAAACTTTCTGTGGGAAATTCATCCTGATGTCCAGCCATCTACAATTTGCATTATACAGGATAAGGTTTTCAAAAGTTATTGAGAGCCTTTGAACTGCCGTTTTCAGAAAGGATTTAAACATGTAGGTACTCAAAATCTCATTGTAACTCCATGAGACTTTCACCTTCTCCTTTTGAAAATGTAGCTTCAAGTTACTTGGGTGTTTTTTTTCTAAAATACATTTAATTGTGCACAATTTCATCTGGTGTAGAGTACAGGGGAGGGACAGGCACTTAAATTGCATGAGCACATGCAAAGCAATCACAAGCCTGAGGGCAGACAGGTGTTTATTGGGGTGAGTGAGACCACCAATGCTGCTCTTGGAGGTGACCAAGTTCCAGTATCTCTTTATTCCAGGCGTATCCTGGGTAGGTGAGCACAGCCTGTCCATCTGTAACTCGTTTCACGCTTCAGTGGCAGTTAAGTGGCTCCATAAACATTAGTGAGTTCCACATGTAGGCTTTGGTACGTAAGTGTTGTTAAGGGTAAAAGAAAAGAGAGGGTTGGTCTCAGCCTTTGGCTCATTTGCTGCACCAGGGTGCTCATAAAAATGCAACACAGTGTGCAGGTTGCAGAATTATGGAGGTGGCAGTTGTGTTCTTGGCTGCTCAGGTCCAGGAGAATGAAAACCTCTGCTCTGGTCTTCTCCCGGCCACCTCTCTCCTTCACAAGCCTTTCCCACATCACCTGAGCACTGAGCTTGTCCTCGTCTCATCTGGAAAAGTGGCAGAGTGCTGATGACCAGCTGGATTGTGGGGTGCATCTGTTCAGTGTACCCGATCCATTTCTCTTCACAGAATACCTAGGATGGTTTGGGTTGGAAGGGACCTTTGAAGTCCATTTAGTCCAACTGCCCCTGCAATGAGCAGGGACTTCTGTTGTTTGAAGCCAGTTCCTTCTGAATTTGTACATTTGTCTTGTGTGGTCAGTTGATGTTTTCACTAGGGACATGCAACTCGGTTTTAAATTGAATTAATTTCATTTTTAGCAAGGCTAATTTTCACCAGTTAAAGCCTAATGGAAGCCTAGCTCATGTAAGAACTTTTCAAAATCACTGGAGGCTTACAAATTGTAAAGCTTAATTTAAAACCAGGAAAGAAAGGAATTCTCCCCTGTGAGGGTGGGGAGGCCCTGGCACAGGTTGCCCAGAGAAGCTGTGGCTACCCCTGGATCCCTGGAAGTGTCCAAGGCCAGATTGGACGAGGCTTGGAGCAACCTGGGCTAGTAGAAGATGTCCCTGCCTGTGGCGGGGGAATGAAAGGAGATGATCTTTAGGGTCCCTTCCAACACAAACCATTCCAGTACCCTGAAAAATTCTGAAGTTTTCCATTGCTCTTTAGGGTGTTACTGTGAGAAGCTTGTTGTTTTTTTTTTTTTTTCTGATTTATGAAAATGTAACACTTTAATAATCTGAGGAATATGTCTTGGTGCAAAGCAAAACAATATCCTGTTTTCAAACAGCAGCAGCGAGGAAGGAGTACAGACAGTCATGTGGTTACTGCTGTGGAGGTGCTTCAGAGGCTAAAACTAGAACCCCTTCTCACATGCCTCCCCTGCAGAAGACAAGGCAAGCGTAGACCTTGAGTTGGTGCATTGTATGTACTCATATCTATTTATACACAGGCCCATAGGTGTTTTTCCTGACAACTTAAATTTGAATATTATCTACTGGAAATTTCACAGGATTCTGGTAAAAAGCTAATAATTATTTTTAGGTGATTTCCCATGTGTGATCTCATTAGCTCACTGTTTCAGCATATTTTTTAACAGTATCTTCTCTTTTTTTTTTTTTTTTTTAATGAGACAAAACAGGGGTAGTTAGTCAAATGTTTGCTGGGAAACAACAGCTGGATGGCTGCTGGCTGGAACTTGCCATTGTGCTGCCAGTTCAGCTGAGCCAACATGCTTGGTAGGACCCTGGTGTAGCCAGAATAGCTCTTGCAGAACTAAATCTTAAAATACCAATTTTCTGCCTTGTTTTGTAATTTTTTTTTATTGCTCTTTGTTTCTTTCTTTTAATTTTTCATGATTAATATGTTCCTATAGCAGAGCAATTCTGAGCATGTTGTAGGGCCACAGTTAAAAGCAATTCAAAAATATTGCTTAGGATGGGCTCAAAGTATTCCAAATATGCACTTTATATAAAAATATGTATATGTGTATATATATATATATATATACACACATCTCTTCACTTAAGGGATATATAAATACACATCTCTTCACTTAAGGGATATTTAACTTTTACTGGCTTAGAGACCCTGTAACAGATAGGGGTGCAGATCTGTAGGAAGAAGTACTCTCACTGAGATACAGCCTGTGCAGAACTCTTGATCCTGCCTCACCTGGGACATAAGAGTTTTGAAATAAATCTTGGATTTTAGATTGTGACTGTTTTGAGGCACTGAACAAGCTTGCTGTGCTGACTGGTTCATCTCAGCTCAGAATGGAAACTAAAACCCCTCCCTGCACCTAAGGGGGAAGCCAAAGAGGAAATAATGACTTAAAACATGCTTTTATCTTCTGTACTGAAAGAAGATAAAGGGGTTTTTTAAACTTTTCATGCAGGCAAGTTGCATTTTGTCATGTAATAATTTTTTTGGCAATTTATTTATAGTCTTAAAAATGCCCAAGTGACTGTACACTTCAAGAAGCATTTGGCAAAAACAAATTGTGTGTTCTGTGGTCAGCAAAAACTTACTGATTGGAGTGGCATTTTCTTAGTCTGTAAGAGTATTGGCAGCTAAAAGAGTTATGTATTTCTATGTGTTTTGTGAAGCTGTAATGAAAATGAAGTTATGACTGTGAAGCTTCCAGTTTTGACAGTTAAGAGTGGCCCTCCTATCTCTGAAGGCTGCTGGATTCTCCATACAAGTTGAAACTGTAAATATTTTATGGCACAAGGTGAGTTGCTGGGATCTAAACATAAATTTTGAGAAGAAAAAGGAAAAAAAATTGAGTGAATGTGCCTGCATCCTTGGCTGTATTGAATTGCTGCAGTAAAGAGCCATATGGTATTTTGGTAACTTCTGTGCGTTGGAAAATCATAGATTACAAGTGAATTGCACCTGCAGCCATCCCATGTACAGGAATATGACTTTATTTCAGTAAAACAGCAGTTTCTGTCCAGCTTGCACTGCCCAGACGGCTGAAGAATTTTACCTAAACTACCAGATTTTTTCTATGTATTAGTCAGTGTGGAAGGAGAGGGGAGTCCAAGGCCATGGGTCCCAAACCACAGTCTTTAATTTTCTTCTTTGCATAGAACACAGAGGAGGAAGAATATTTTTCCGTGCCTTCTTTGAAAATGAAAACAATGGAGATTGACATCCTTTTACTTTTTCAGTCAAGTGTTACTCATCCTAAAGTTGTAATAATCAATTCAGAATGGCTACTTACACTTCTTTACAAAACTGGATTAAAGAGCCTTGCAGATAAGGTAAGGACCACAAAAAAACCCCTAAACCTCGTACCTTCATAACTTTAAACTGAATTAGTTGTTTCTTTGAATTGCTTGTTTTCAGTCATGTTGCCGTAGGTATCAAAGCAGCGAGCTGTTATCATTCCTTTGTGAGGATTGCTGCTGTTTTATATTCACGTAGCAGCAAATCAAAGGATGGGTCTTCAGACACGAAAGGGAAGGTGTGTTGTTTTAAAGATATGCAAAATATACCTAGAGCGAGTCGGTCCAGGTACGGCTGGTACACGTGAGGATGCACTGATGGGGATTTGCATGTGGCAGCAGCATAATTACTTACTGTCTGCATTCATGGAAAGTGTTGATCTTGGTTGCTAAACCTTTCTTCTGACTTCTTTTTATCTCTGCCAGCTAAAGCTTGCTCAGATACGGCTGCTCCCTGCACTCACGGCTTTCACGTGGTGGTTTGAAAGGACCCTGCGTTTTAGCTGCCAGTGAGTTTTAATGATACATCCTGCTCTTACTGATTTGTGTTCAACTCTGCTTAGCCCAAAAGGGATGTCTCCATTCAGAGGGATTTGCAAAAGCCTACTGGAACAGGTTGTGTTGTGCCTGCCTCATCCCTGGAAGTGTCCAAGGCCATGTTGGATGGGGCTTGGAACAACCTGGTCTAGTAAAAAGGGGTCCCTGCCCGTGTTCAGGGGCTTGGAATGAGATGATGTTTAAGGTCCCTTCCAACCCAAACCATTTTATGATTCTGTGGTTAGGTCTTTGATACCTCGGAAGAAATCTGAAGCCCTAGACATTTTGGGAATGAGGGAAGATTCTAATAGTTGGGTTTCTGCAATGATTGTAACCAGCTATGTGTCTCCAAATGCTGTAGCAATGGTTATCAGTCTGTGAATTAGGAGAATATTTTGTTTTAGACTTCAAGGATACATTAGGACAGCCTTCCAGTATCTAAAAGGGCTCCAAGAGATTTGGAGAGAGGCTTTGTATGAGGACCTGGAGTGACACAACAAGGGGGACTGGCTTCAAACTGACAGAGAGTAGGTTTAGATTGTATATATATATGGAGGAGATTCTTGCCTGTGAGGGTGGTGAGGCCCTGGCACAGGCTGCCCAGAGAAGCTGTGACTGCCCCTGAATCCCTGGAAGTGTCCAAGGCCAGGTTGGATAGGGCTTGGAACAACGTGGGCTAGTGGAAGCTGTCCCTGCCCATGGCAGGTGGGTGCAATGAGGTGATCTTGGAGGTCTCTTCCAACCCAAAGAATTCTGTGATCAAAGAACAAATAGAAAAAATTAATTTTGGCATCAACGGTAACAAACTCTAAAGCATTACTGCAGCACATACTGAGGGAAGGTGTTTTGGCTTAATCTTGTGCCCAGCTTGATACATGTGACTGCCAGTAGTTCACGTGTGAGCTGCTCATCTGCCTGATTCTGCTCTCCAGCACAAAGATTTCCCCATCACGAAGATGTGGTGGTTCTATTTATCTTCCCGTAAGTACATACAACCCAGTCATGGAAACGCAACTTAAATGAGCAGAGCCATCAACCCACTCATGCAGGCAGAGCTGTTGGAACCTGTAGAGCTTCTTGTACCAAAAAAAGGGTATTTGGGTGATCGTGATTGTTTTTGCACTTGCACCTTTTAGTACTGTTTTTATTTAGTGTCATTTCACTAAATAAACATTTAATTTAATCCTAACATGAAAGACCTGCTTTAAAGCTGCATGCAGTGACTGATTTTCTTTTGAAGACTTGAATCTATTTACAGAATCTCAGTACTTTTTTTAACTAACTTCTTTGCTATGTTTTCTTTCAACTTTGAAACTGCATTAGCTGTAAACCACGTGTAAAATGTCTTCAGTCTTTGAATTGATGTTTTATTTAGGAGCCTGGCATATCTGTGAATCTAAATTGAAAACAAAAATGATTTAGTGAGGAAATAGTTAATAAGAAAATGGTACCAATAGTGTTTGAAGAGGCTGTTAGTTTTGCTCAGGAAGTTTTCATTTTCTAGAATTTGTGCTGCCTCATTATTTGTAATACTGAAACTGCTCCTTACCAATCATACCAATCCCTTACATGAAGAAATGAAAGTAATGCTTGCAATTCTGTGTGGAAAATACTGAGTTAGACTTACTGGGCCAAAATCTGCATTGAAGAGAAATGGCAAGAACCCCAAGTATTACCTGGAGTGCTCATTTTATCAGGATTGCAAATAGGATTCTTACTATGACTGACTTCAGTGGAAAGATGAAGCATAAGCACTTTGTGAACCAAAGTCAGGACTGAGATTCTCCAAAGTTTATGGCCAAATGCACCACAAAACTTGATGTCAGCTGGTAAAAAATCAGGATGAAAGAATCTGGAGGTGAGTATTCAGAGCTGCTTCAGGAGCTGCCCTGGTTGTGCTAGTGGATGATGTTCTCTCCCCATCTGTGTCAAGGGGCAGTCCTTACTGTCTTGCTTCAAGGCTGGGTGACTCTTGGTTGTCACTAAACTTCTTTCTCCATCATGGATGATTAACCTTAAGAATCTTCTAGTTTGAGTAATTATGCTTCACCTACTTTATAATCCTCTCTGAAGTCTCTGAATAACAGGCTGATGGTAACCTTTATTTCTTTTGCTGGGTGTAGCCATGAGGGTATTTTTTTGCATGTTTTAATTGCAATTCTTAAAGAAGCTTAAAAACCTTTTGGTGGTGGATGTTTATTGGTGAAAGGAGCCTGAAGTTATGATTGGCTGACTCTCAGCTCAGTTTAGGTTGTTTTTAGGCTGTCTCTGTGGTAAGTCGCAAGTGAATGCCATTAGAGGGATGGAGGAAAGGTGAAGAGAACTGGAATTGTTCAGCCAGGAAAAGAGAATCTTTGGGGTGACCTAATTGTGGCCTTCCAGTACCTGAACGGAGACTACAAGAAAGATGAAGAGGGACTGTCTACAAGGGTCTGCAGAAACAGGATAAGGGGGAATGGCTTCAGACTGACAGAGAGTAGATTTATATTGGATATTAGGAAGAAATTTTTTGTTGTGAGGGTGGGGAGGCCCTGGCACAGTCACCCAGAGAAACTGTGGCTGCCCCATCCCTGGAAGTGTCCAAGACCAAGTTGGACAGGGCTTGGAGCAACCTGGTCTAGTGGAAGGTGTCCCTGCCCCATGGCAGGGTTGGAATGAGATGATCTTCAAGGTCCTTTCCAACCCAAACCATTCTGTGATTCTCTGTGTCTTATTGAACAATATAACATTACTCTTTGCAAGTCACTGGAACTGCAGCTTCCTCCTTAGCAGCATCTTTCAGAAGTTTCAGTGTGTTCTCTTCGAATATAAAACAGTTGGGTAACACTGGAAATGCTGAAGAGTACAGCAGCAGTTGTTACATTGATAGGCTTGAAGAGGCAATACATTAGTCTACAAGCAGAGGCGATACCTGCAGAGCTCACCACACGTGCCCTTAAGCAAAAGATAATAATTAGTTGGTTGTATTCCCCTGCAAACCAGCCCGAATGTTGATGTTTATGAATTGCAAAGATCACCAACTTGAGCTACAAGCTGCCAGAGCTCTTTATGCCCCTTCAGTTTTTTAATGTACCTACAAGATGTTTTGATAAGGGCATTTAATCCGAAGGGATTTACATTCTATAATCACACCTCCAGTGATTCCAGCACAAAAGCAAGGGGGGGGTTCTTCAAAATATTTTAAGTGCTAACTTCCACTTCAGTATGAATAAGGAACAGGAAGAACATCTCTAAAAAACATCTTCATATTTTGTTGACCGAACATGATTCGGTTGCCTTTGGGATGATGGTCATTAAAAGTGGTGAAGTATCTGCTTTTAGGTAGCCTGAGGAGCGAGAAGTTGCTCACAGCTTGGGGATACCTGCTTTGCTAATTAGTTCATACACATTCAGCTCAGGCGATTTGCACTTCAGTCAAAAGGAAATATTTGACTAGAATCGACTGTCTTTGGCATTCTGGTCCAGCTAGCACCGTGTTTCCTAAATCACAGTTGTAAGAATTACGTGATTTAAAGAAAAATTAAATAATAGTTGCAAGTTTATACAGGATGGATGTATTTTTTTTGTATGTGTAATTTGTAATATATAAATAAATGTGTATATAAGTGTATATATATATATAATATATTATATATATATATAATCAGATATGTAATTTGTACCATGTGTACTTTACAGCACATGCGTGTAGACTCCTGGCAGTTGAACTGTATTGTTTTTTCAGGAGCCTGTGTTTCATTGCATGTGCCTGTAAATATGGCAAAACTGGGAAAAAAAAAAAAAAAAGATAAAAATGGGTCTGTGCAGAGCCTCTTTGTTCCAAATGTTCTGTGACCAGTGGGGATATGGTTAGCTGGAGTGTGACCTTCTGTAAGCTGAATTCGGGGTAAAAGGGGCAAAACTTCCCTTTTTTTTTTTTTTTTTTTTTTACAAATGATGTTTTTTTAACAGATGTTAACATGAAGTCTTAATGTGCAAGCTCTTTGAGTTATCAGGTTTGACTTCTTAGCAAAAGAACCCTAAATCTCCACTCGGGGATAGGGGGATGTAACACAATTATGAATAGCAACACAATTACTTTCATTTCACAGAATCACAGAATGGTTTGAGTTGAAAAGGACCTTAAAGATGATCTTGTTCTAGTTTGTTTTGGTGAATTAAAGTAAGATATTAGGAAAAAAAAAAAGAGATTGAGTATATATTATCTGAACCATATTTAAACTGATTTAAATCCAGGCCATCTCCACTGAATGATAAGAGTGGGAGGAGTTTGAGTCACTGTACAAGGTAAAATGTCAAAATGACTAATCACACTGGGCTGAGGAGATACAGTTAATTCCTGAGCTGCAGAGCAGGTCTTTAAGAACTGTGGTAAGACTATCCCCAATATAAATATAGCTAATAGTATTTCAGTGTAATTACATTAGTTGTCACGGGGCCATTTAGGAGATTACGTCACTCCAGTGCTCGATATGGGGAGTAAACATAAAGCTGGGTCATGTTTGGAACACGTATGTTTGTCACTTTATATATTACATAAGAATATACGTGTGGATGTATAATACATGTGTCTACAAGCATATACTATGTAATAAAGTATACAAGAATGTTATAATGCAATGTATATTATGTATAAAAATATATAATATATAGAATATTCCATGTGGGCCCAGTCCTGAGAGCTCTTGTGGGAATAGGTGCAGCTCTGTGCTTGAGGGACTCTGCCAGCAGCCCCATTTCAGCCACGTGCTTTTCTGGAAAACAGCCTTTTCTTAGAAAATTTTGAGCCAACTGGCATTTAACTTATGTTCTTCTGTGTAGCAGATAAGAATTTCTTTAGATCACAGGAGATAGTGTATCATGTGTTAATAGCCTCCACCACAGTTTCTCAGTAGAGCTCCTCTAGTAGTTTTTGAAAAGCTTTAATTGTGGTCCATTAGTGCAAGCAGAGTTAATTTAACCTTAGATATCTCTGAGCGTGTGAGCAGAGTCTTTCCTGCTGGACTCTGCTACACTACTTTTTGGTTCTTCAGGTAAAATAAAATTACTCCTGTGCTCTATGAACAGCTGTACATAATTCACATCTTATTTTTTTGTAGGGCTTCATTCCCTTTTTCTATTATAAGTGCTTCTTTTCTGAATGCTTAAACTCAATCAGGCCAACAGAGTGATTTAGTTCTGTCAAATGCAGTCCTGTCTAACACCTTATATTCCTTTTATTCATATATCATGAAAATGTAGGTGCTGCTGGAAATCCCATAGTTAGATTTGTTAAAACTGAAGCATCTTTGTAGGCAAAAATACATCTTCTTGCAGCAAAGGCAGTACAGAAAGTTACTTGAGTTATTCCAAAGTTATTCCAGATTAGTCTTGCTAATTTAATTGAATTGAATTGGGGGTGTAAAGTCTCATTTACTTTTAAGCAGAAGTAAATAAAATCTACAAGTAAAGAGGTGCTGTGGTTTACATATGCAAAATATAAATTGCATGAACAGAACTGGTTCCTTGAATAGCTTGCACAGCAGTTGTGCTTGTCAGAGTTCTGCAAGAAAATGATATTTCACAATTGTGAAACATGAAGAAAAGCACTTGTAGAGTCCCACCCAAACCCCACAAACAAGGATTTTTTTTCTTCTGCGAGAGGTGAGTGGTTGCTGCACAGTGTTACTACTTCTGTGATAGTTGATTCATCCCTTTGCTATGCAAATTTTAAGTATACAAGGATTCGGTACTTTTATTTAAGAAATATGCCTGGAGGCTGTATTGGTAGGCTTTAGGGAGATATCTGGTTTGGTGTGAAATAAATAGTTGTTCAAAGATCACATGAATTTATGTCTTAGAAGATGAAAAGTGACGCTGTGAGCGTTTTGAGAGCACCCCCCTGTACCCGGCACGTGAGCTTGTCACTTGGTTTTGGTTTTTCAAAGAAACCCCACCAACCTCACGGAACATCACAGAGCAGCAATGTGTCACCTTAAAAATGCAAGAGTTAGGGCTTGAATTTGGGACACCCCAAGCCCTGAGGGTTTTACCCTTGGAGCAAATCCTCGCTCCTGGTTGAGGGAGTAGTTGCTTTTGCTTCAACTTTGCTCTTCAGCCCATTTGAGTGCTTAGCTTTTAATGAATGGATTAAAATGCCATATTTCAGGTTTATGTGCTAGTTGTAAGCATCTAAGTTTGCATATTTTGAGTAAAACAGGAGAAAAAAGAAGGCTTTGCTGTTTGCAGTTGGTGTCGAAGATTTGTCTTGCTAAAGAAAGCAAAGCGTTTATTTAAGAGCTGTTCGCTGCCTAATGTGGGCCACATTTTAATACACAATTACAAAATTATAATACCAGTTTAATAAAGTTTAGGTTGTAAAATAGCTATTGGGTTAAGCCCAGCCCCTTTTTATTCTCTTACTGTCAAAAATATTAATCAACTCCACCCTTCAGTGTGAAATTCACTCTTGGTGCAGTTTTATTATCCTTTTTCTCACCCAGCAGTGTCATTCTTTCTGTGATGGTTTCTTTTCTGGTGCAGAGCAACAGCATGTTTTGGAAACATTTATTCCTTTTCTATGAATAACTCCATATTCATTTATGTAACTGTAGTGAGGACTTTTATGCCTTAATGATCTAAGCTAAAGAAACTAACTTGTTCATTACCTTTCAGTACAGATGACTCCTACTTCTGATTTAAAGTGTAAGTCAGCCCAGAAGTTTAAATTCCTGAACTTTGGTGTTGTGTGCCTACTCAGTAATATTTGCTGAAATTAATAATCCTGATGCTTGTCTACATGAAAAAGTTGTTACACTGGTTTACATAGAGCTGACAGAAATAAATTGCAGCTCCCCAGGTGAGGCAGCAGCAGCCTTCCTCATATGCCTCCTTGTCTCTCCTTTTCATACCTCCCTAAAATGTGCTCCCTCGTCTTAACTTTGTCATTTTTAATTCTGTCCTATTGTTTCCAGTGAGAGGGATTAGTAAAGATAAATTTTAGCTTTCCTAACATTAACATTAGCTTATATCTGTCATACGTTTCCTAGCTAGACTAAATACTGCCTTTTTCACCCTGTCACACTTCATTTGAAAGAACCAGTCTACCTAGAGCTGGGTACAGGGTTTCCAGTGAAGAAAATGATGAATAACTCTATATTTTTATGAATTTGATTTCTTTTTTTCTTTAATGCTGTTTGACTTTCCTGGTTGTCACTGTCCCTCGGAACAGTGCAGTGGGGACCCATGTGTGGTGCTGGTGGTGTTGCTTGGTGAAGGTACAGCTGCCAACCCAAGCCATGGCTTCTCAGGTAACCTGAATGGTGGCCTCATCTGGCAGCTGGAGAGCTGCCAGGTAGTGGCAATTAGGCATGGAAGCAATTAAAATCATGTACTGAGCACTGGCGAGGCCGCGCCTTAAGTCCCTTGTTTGGTTTTGGGCCCCTCGTGACAAGGACATGGAGGGGCTGGAGCTTGTCCGGGGATGGGAACAGAGCTGGGGAAGGGTCTGGAGCAGGAGGAGCAGCTGAGGGAGCTGGGGGGGCTCAGCCTGGAGAAAAGGAGGCTCAGGGGGGACCTTCTGGCTCTGCAACTCCCTAACAGGAGATGGGGGGGGTCGGGCTCTGCTCCCAGGGAACAAGGGACAGGACAGGAGGAAACAGCCTCACATTGTACCAGGAGAGGTTTAGACTGGATACTGGGGGAAATTTCTTCACTGACCAGGCTGTCAGACCTGAACAGGGTGCCCAGGCAGTGGTGGAATCCCCATCCCTGGAGGGATTAACAGATGTGTAGATGTGGCACTTGAGGACATGGTTTAGTGGTGGCCTTGGCAGTGCTGAGGGAACAGTTGGTCTTGATGACTTTAGAGTTCCTTCCCAACCTGATGAGTCAGTGATTCTCTGTAGTCATGGTTCTTTTGATACCAGTGTCAGAAGAATTAATGCACTTTTATGAAGTGTTGGATTAAAAAAACTCCTCAGGTGTATGTGGTGTAGTTGAAGGAGAATACAGTGTGTGGGCATGTGAAGCATGACAGGGATACATCAGGAATTTGACCTGATGTGCCTTTTTTCCTGTGAAACTACTTTTTTTTTTTTTAACATTTCATCTGGAAGCAGAGAAATTAAAAAGAAAATCAAATATGTTGTGGGAAGTGCATGGAGGAGTCCTCCTAGGCCTGTTCTCGTTGTGTTTCAGAGCCCTTTGGACAGAGTTCTGAAGAGTGGGATGTCTGGCAGGATCTGGGATGGAGAAGAGCGAGGTGCCTGGCTGCTTTTCCTGGGCATAATGGCACCCTCCTTTGATCAGCTGGAGAATTATACTATCTAATTCTTCTGCAAATGTTCTTTTAAAGCCATAGGTTGGTCAGATACACTTTTCAACAGCTTTTATTATTTATTTTTATTTTATTGAAATGGACACGCATCACCAAACAACGTGAAGTAAACTTTAACTGTGTCTCCTGACCAGTCAGGATCTGCTTTACTGCGTTTTCCTGTTACCAAAAAAAGCAGCATTTTTATTATTTGGAAGAGAGGAAGAGCAGAAAATGGTATCTTACATAAAAGCTGCCTGTCTGCATCATGACCTGTGCATGTGTGAGAGCTGATGCTTTCTGCAGTTGCTTTTCTGTAGGTACAGATTTTTCTGTAGCACTTACGTACTCAACTCACTTCCCTGCCTTCGGATTTTCCCCGTTCTGACAAAGAGTACACAGATAATTGCTAAATTAGAAGTTAGCACAGCATTTGCGTGTCTTTTTTTCCTTTCTGAATTTGATAAAATCGTTACATTTCTTTTATATATTTGGGTTTTCTTAGGTAGTGATTTCCTCCTGTGTGTAAGTAATGCTCTTAGCAGCAACGGTGCTTTGAACTGTCATTTCATCCCACTTGAAGTTAATTACTGGAAAACTGAGGGGCTTCTTATTTTTTTTGTTTTGTTTTGTTTTTAACATTAACCAGGTCCATAGGAAGTATCTCCCTTTGCCGAGGATGTCACTGTGGGGTAGGAATAACTGCAGTAAACTGGAGAACAGAGCACTTGAGCCTTTGATCATGTGAAAATGTAAGCATGTGTTGAAGTTTGCGCTGGAGCATTCCCACCGGCTGCACGGGGCTTACGCCGCCGTGTTCCGAGGCCCCGTGGCTTGGGAGAGATTTGAGCAGTCCTTAGCAGGCTCGGCAGTAAAACCCGCATATCCTCTCAAGCCAAGGTGCTTTAAGTCTTTGCTCAGACTGCTTAGTAGGCACAGAATGAGGGAGATAATATATTTTTAGCTTTTAAATTCAAAAGAAACCTTTCAATTAAAGGAATTCTTGACGATTTTAAACGCTCTGCGGTGTTTGTACCCGGTGATGAGGAGGGGGGGTGGTTTTGATTTTTTCTTTTGGTGTGGAGGAAAACCTATCCCATTTAGTTTATATTGTGGCAGTTTATACCATCAAATGACATACCTTATATTTACTGCTCTTGGTAGTTTCTCCAAAAGGATCAGAAAAACAGGCTTTTCTCCAAAAGCCCCAGAAAAACATCCTGTAGTGTTGTGAGTAGTAGGACAATGAACATACCAGAATTTAGATTCCAGGAGGTTGCTTTCAGAATAATTGTAGAGGATAATCTGATTTTTGTGATTTAAAAACTCACTACCTGCAAAGTCATATAGAATTATGTGAGGTGTTTTCCTGCTATTGGAGGCAATTAAACAAAAAAATTGAAATAGTTGATTTTTTTTTTTTTTAAAGATAGTAAGGGTCACAGCTCAAGAATGGAGAAGTCTATAGTCTGAAAGAGCCTGGGATCATGGGATAATTGGTCATGAGCCTGTGATACCTATATCCAACAGAGTGTATAATCATGGAATACTTGAGTATTACATGATCCCTCTGGAGTGTCTGCATTTAATCTAGTGCAACTTACTAGTTTACATTGAGGGGTATGACTCACAAGACTGTATTTATATTCTTTACATTATAAAATGTGCCCTACAAAGGCTTCAGATGATTTTTCTTAGGATTTGGATTCTGTGCAATCAGAAGTCAGGCCAGAGTGTAGCAGGTATCTTCTTGGACCGTGTTCTGGGATTAAATATAAAATACAGAAGTATTTATATTTTTTCTTAGTACTAACAATGCCTTCCTTGCAGGGATTTTTTTTTTTTTCGAAGATTTAGTAAGTTTAATAGTTACTATGAAATACTTGCAAGTGTCTCCTCTCTGCGGAGAATTGAAAAAGGTCTTTTCTTTCCTATTGGCATTTGAAAAGCAGAAAAAAAGTGACTACTACAACAGAATTTTATTAATGAATGATTTACACTGGTTCCAGCTGTGACCATGTGATTAGTCCTTCACTGAGCAACAATGGATATTTTCTTTCTGCTTTTATTTAATTTCCAAGAATGTGTCATCTGTTACGTTAACTGCTGCCAGTATACCCCGTGTAAACTGGTATTTTTTATTTCCCTGAAGCATAAGATGAATACCCACCCATATCCTTCTGGAACTACAGTTTTAAATGAATTGGGAATTTTATTGACTATGTCTGATTCAGCACGCCAAAATCATAAAAGTTAAAATATTTATTAAATGCACTAGACTGTGGGATGCCTTGTTCCCTGGTAGTGCAAAAGATAGATATTTTCACTTTTAAAATTCTATCTTAATATTTTATTACAGCAATACAATGTGTTATAGAGGTGGACAAGCCTGCAGATTGAAATGTGGATAGTCCAGATTGTTCCTTTCCCTCGACCATATGGTGTAGTTCTAAAAGCCTTTTGTACGCTGTCTGTTCAGTTAATTGTAAACTCGGTCTTTAACGTACCTTAAAAATGGGATATATGTGAACTAAAAGTCAGTATATCCTCTGGTAAGTAAAGTTTGCTAGAATAAATCTAAATTCACAGCCCTGGTCTCCTGGTAGATTTTTCTTTCTGGGTGAATTTGAAAGTCTTTCACCGTTTCTTGGTAACGAATGTGAGTCTGTGTGTGTGTCTGTGGAGAGACAGGTTTTTCCATTTCCTCCTAGGGAAGGAGGGGGGGGGAGATTTGAGGATATAATGAACATTTCATAATATTTTTGCTTGGCAGACAACTCTGCCAGTGGGTGATGTGCAGGAACATCGAAGATTTCTGACAGATGGATGGTAGGACTGCTAATACACCTACACACCCTTCAGCGTCTGATGTTCCCGGTGTTTCTCTGATGCCCAAGAAGCTCCTGTTCACGCTTTGGTCTGATGTTGCCCAGTAAGGGGCTTCAGAAGAGCAGAACCAAGTTTCACTCGGGAATTTCACATGCCACAGAGGGTAATTTATTACACTCCTCCCAAAGCATTTATTACAGAGGCATATGGGGGGGTTTAATGTAGTAAGGACTTAAAAATGAATTGTTAGAGAGTTTCAGAATCAATTCTGTTTTCTGTTGCCTCACCATAAGAAGCTACTTGGGAAAAGTGACTGTTTTGAATGCTGATAGGGTTGATATATCTAAAGAGGAAAACACGAAAGAGTAGTAGGAGTCTCACTCTAATTTTTCTTGGGTTCCAACCTGGTTTGAAGCACTGAAGAGTGTTTGCTCAGTGGCAGTTTCCATGGTAGGCAAGGCTCACATCATTCGTGGCTTTGGAGATAAGAATCCACTAAAATTAAAAAAAAAAAAAAGAAAAGCCAAAACATTAAAAATCAAGCAAGAAATAAATGCCAATAGTGGAGAGTGAGACTAATGTGCTGTGAGAGGCCCCTCATATTGGAACTTATTGATCTGTGCTGCATATCTGAAGTTTTCAAAGGATTTCAGATAGTCCTCTCAGTAGCTGAATGCAAAAGGATGGGTAACCTTAGGGGATATTAAAAGGGGAAAAAAAGAAAAGGCAACTTTTTATGCCTACAGAGGTTAAATAACTCCTGACCTTTGTGCATGCGAAAATGGACAGTGCATCAGCAAGTCATCTCATAGTAAATAACAGCACATCAATTTCTTTCCAGTAGTTAGTATGTTTGTTGTGAAATAATGTAAAAGTTGGGAATTTAAATAATATGATGGTAACTAAACAGCAAAAAGCTGTTGGAGAATTTTGATGTTCTTAACGCTGGCTTTTTGTGCTCCCAGACACAGAATCATAGAATGGTTTGGACTGGAAGGGACTTTAAAAGACCATCTCTTTCCACTCCCTGTCATGGGCAAGGACATCTTCCACTATCCCAGGTTTCTCCAAGCCCAGTCCAACCTGGCCTTGGACACTTCCAGAGATCCGGGGGCAGCCACAGCTTCTCTGGGCAACCTGTACCAGGGCCTCCCCACCCTCACAGCGAAGAATTCCTTCCCATTATCCCATCTAACCCTGCCCCCTGGCAGTGGGAAGCCATTCCCCCTTGTCCTCTTGCTCCAGGCCCTTGTCCAAAGTTCCTCTCCAGCTCTCTTGTAGCCCCGGAGGGGCTCTGATGTCTCCCCAGAGCCTTCTTCAGGCTGAACGCCCCCAGCTCTCTCAGCCTGTTGTGATACAATATTTTGTGTAGTAGGTTCTTCTGAAATTCGTCTTTGTGGACTGATGAAAAAGAAATAGATGGATACAAGTCCTGCACAGCTGAAGTCTAACTTGGTTTCTGTATACACTGACCAGTATATTCCGTGAAACAAGGAGCATTTTACTTCCATTTGATACTTTTCTGGCTGTAGCCTGAAATCAGTGGGAGCAAGAAAGTGTCTGTGGGCAGAACTTTTGCGTCTTGCAATTCAAGTAGTTCAGAAGCTTTAAAGTGCAAGAAATCACATGTAATGCTTTAGGAATCCAGCTGTAATTTTGAGAGCTGGAAGAGAAAACAGTGACTGAACATTTATTTCAGCTTCCATATGACGAGAGCAGTTCTGAGAGCCTGTGAGCCGCTGCTTGCAGAGAGTATAGGAATAACAGAGCTACCTATTTTTACTGTGCACTGGCAAATGTAGGCTCACTTCATTAGAGCAAGTAGTACAAACAAGATGTGCTAACTTGTTAAAAAAAAAAAAATCTAACTCCCTATGCTGATTCTAAAATAAAAGAAATAAAGTCATAGAAAAATCATGAGACTTCGACAAAAAATGTAACAATCGTATTGTGAAAAAAATCTTGAATCTTGTATTTTTATAATTGTTTCTTTAACTTCAGTGATCTGCATGTCCACTGAAAGCATCTTTGAAGTAGTTTTACCTGTCTGGGACAGTCTGGTTTGTCCTGGTACAGGTTTGTAGATATGTGTAAGATGTGTTCAGTGTCTCAGTAGAAGAGGACAGGGGAAGAAGGTGAGAGAAGAAGTGTAGAAGACCAAAGGTTGAAATGTAACAGGTGTAGGAGAGTGTTAGTAGACTTAAAGTATTCAGGAGCAGGGTCTGAAAAGGAGAGAAAGAAACACAGAAGATTGGGGAGATTGGAAAAAGCATGTGGAGTAGAACTGATAAAAGAGGGGATGACTCTTGGGCAACGTGTTAAAAGCTGTTTCCTTTTTCTGGTGGGAAGTTGAGATTTACCAAACAAGTCTGAGGAAAATGAAAAGAATGTGAGGAAATGAGCCTTGAGTCTTACTTGGGGAGGGAGAAAAATCAAAGGTGAAGAGGAAAACTTTGTATTTGGTGTGGTAAGATGGAGGAGGAAGAAAGAGATTGATTGTAAAGGTGTGTGAAACAGTTTGAGTGGGGAAGAATTGACAAAGAGGGAAGTGAGGCTGGAGGCAAAAAAATAATGCAAGAGAACCATGAAGCTTTTGCTTCTGGAACAGTGAAAGAATGACTGTATTCAAATTGGAGGTTTCCTAATGAGAAGTGAAGCAGGATGGTGAAATAGAAGACCCTTTGAGGTTGTGAACCTATTAGATAGAAGATATAGAGGATATACAAAGGAAAAGGTTGGAAGTGAGAAGGAAAAGATTGGAAGTCAGAGTAGTTTGAGACAGGAAAAATTGATAGATGACCCATCAAGGTAGTAGCTGATATGCTGTATGTAAGTCAGTCCTTTCTAGATCGTATTGTATTATTAACAAAGTTTAAAGAACAAAAAAAAGATGAAGTAGGACTAAGGAAAGTACAATGTGAAGTAATTAGAAAAGAAGGTAAAAGAATTGGGGAAAAAATAAATGTTGTTAAGAAACGTAAGTGAAAAGAGGAAATCAGGGATTCAGTCATATGAGAAACAATTCATATGGTTTCAAGAAGTGTGGATTTTCCTTTTGAAGATGGAATTCATCAGCTAGCCAGATGAAGAAGAAACAATTTTGTCTCATTTTCATAATGAAAGTACAATCTGGGTAAAAGATGTATTTGTGTTTTCTTAGAAAGTATGGTGCTAATGATAATGCTGCTTTTCAGAATATTTTTCTCATATGTGGCAAAATGTCGAGTAAAATCCTTCTGGTTTGAAAGAAAATGTGTATTGTGGTGGCTTGGAAGGAGGGACATGGGAGTCACTGCTCCTTTCTTCTGCTCTTGGCTTTACTGTAAAAGTGCTGTTGGGAAATGGCGCAAATCACAATTTTTAATTCAAGTTTTCTCATCTGTAAAGGAGAGATAACAATACCTACCTACCTGACAGGAGTGTTGCGAGGTTTAATTAATGTTTGTTAAGCTCTTCAGCATTTTTGGATGAAAGCAGATAAATGAAACCTCTTGTTGTTAATAATAGGAAAGCACAGGCAGAAGATGTAGTGTGGTTTTGGGGTTGAAGGGAGGAGATAGAACAGTTACAGTTTGTTGTTTAAAGCATATTTAAGCAGAACAATGGAAAATGTTTGGTTAGAAGTTACGTAATTGTTAGTTTTATGTAAGAATCCAAGCATTTTCTTACAATTTGCTTGTAATTTGAGCATGTAGATAGATCTAGTGCCTTGTTTCATTTTAGAATCATAGAATGGTTTGGGTTGGAAATGACCTAAAGATTATGCAGTTCCAACCCTTCCACTGTCCCAGGTTACCCCAAGCCCTGTCCAACCTGGCCTTGGACACTTCCAGGGATGGGACATGTTAATATAAGTTTAAGTCTCCTTTGACTTTGAAAGATTGAATAAATGATCTACATTCCTTTTCTGCTTCTATAGTAAGATAAGTTCTTTATAGTGTCCCTACATGTACAAAACCAAACCAAGTATTTCTTTGTCATCAAACACTGTGTCAAGGTTTCTAGAAGCACTGAAGTGTGATTTAAGCACCCCTGTAATATGATCAGGAGGACGTTTTTGAGAAAGTTGTTGACGAAAGCAATCGAGTGCAATAGTGTTGAGTGATAAGAAAATCAGTGGGGGATTAGTCTTGCTAAACCTTGTTTCTGAGGCTTTTTTCTTATTCAGATAGGAAATAGTCAAAGTAACCATTCTATTTGCAGTCAGAGGAAATTTGCTGTGTATATTCCCCAGCACGTTTCTCAGAATCCACTGTGTGTGTAGACACCACCTTTACAAACGTAGTGGTGTGTCAGCAACATCCCAGGTGTCATTAGAAATGTCAGCAGTATGTAAATGGTATTTATAAATAAGCCCAAACATGTGAAATGGTCTGTGATGCTCAACCATTACGCACCTTCAGTACATTGAAGCCTGATGCTTGGTTGAGTAGCTAAACTAAATATCAAGTGGTGTTACACAGCTTGAAGAGAAAACCAGCTTTGAAGAGAAAAAGCAGACTTTTTTTCTCAGTCGTTTTGTTAATGCCCAAGAAGATGCTTCTGTGAGTGTTAAGAAACCAACTGTCTATAGAGTAGAAAAAATCATTTATGGATGTCTCTTGCCCATACTCATTCAGAGCTTCAATGGGAAGGCAGAGTGCTACAGCTCTGAAGAGTAGCTTGAATCATCTTGCATGAATATTGCCCTCTCCAAGGATATTGGCATGCAAAACAGATTTTGTTCATCTTGGAGGATTTTGAATGCACCTCACACATGGCTTCTTAACCATTTTGAGATGAACAGGCAGAGTTGGGATTCGGTTCTTGTCAGCAGAAGCGAACTGGTGCATGATCAGTGCAGATAGGTGGAAATAATTCCCTTTTCCCTTCTCAAAACACTTGTGTGGTATTGTTTAATTGGGGTACCCTGTCTGTGTTTTTTAATCGCCACATATCTTTGCTGCAGGCAACTTATTCTTTCCCTTCTCGCCCTTCTGCCTCTCTCTTAATTATATTTTATCTCCAGTAGTACAAGTTGGAGAGTGAAGTGTCTTCCAGTTCTATTTCTGCTTTAAATGTGGGGCTAAACCAGTTTCATAAGCACTTTCAAGTTTCTACAGCTCACAGAGGCACCAACCTCTGTTTAAAGACTGAGGGGAAGATGGCATCTGAAAAGATTCAGAAAGATAGGCTTCTTTTACTCTGTAATAGTATAAGACCCATGTAACACCTCCCTTGGGTTTGTGTCTGCTTTATGAAAGGGATTTTAACATAAACCTATCTTCAGTTATCTATTTAATGTTGTCTCCATAAGCAAAGCACTTTCTAACATGTAATCTAACCCTGCCCTCTGGCAGTGGGAAGCCATTCCCCCTTGTCCTGTCCCTCCATCCCTTGTCCAAAGTCTCTCTCCAGCTCTCTTGGAGCCCCTTTAGGCCCTGCGAGGGGCTCTCAGGTCTCCCTGGAGCCTTCTCTTCTCCAGGTGAACACCCCCATCTCTCCCAGCCTTTCTCCAGAGCAGAGGGGCTCCAGCCCTCAGAGCATCTCCACTGCCTCCTCTGGACCCACTCAAACATGCTCCTGTCTTTTGTATGTGAAAAATAATAACAGAAGTTGTAGCTGTAGCACTGCCGTGAGTCTGACTGCGTGTGGAACGCTGTTGTGAGGTAACCACTGCCTTGATTTCAGAGGTGTTCCCACGCTCTCCATATGCCGTCGTTCTTCAGGCCTCCAAGAGCTGCTTATGGCTGCTGTGAATGCTTAACTGATGGCATTGCCAAAAATTTCCCAGTGGCCAGAATAACTGCACAACCCTGAAGTCTTTAGCAGGAGTCAGAACAGATCTTTTAACTTGCTGGCAAAGCTTGTGATCTTTGTGGCTTTGAAATGAAGAAGTGGGAATATTAAGCACAGGCCTTGCGTGCGTGAGGTGTGAGCGGTTTCTCGTGTTGGCTTGTAATGGTATTTCTGGCATTTCGTGATATCAGCAGTGTCAGTAAGAGCACCTACTAATAGCCAGCTAAACTTTAAATAGTGAGGGTCTTCTAGTAACAACCTTAAAATAGTTTCTCAGCTCTGAGCTCTGCAGTGAACATGTTTTTCTCTGCGCCCATGTAGTCGTGGCGATTGTAAACCATGCTTAATATTCTTGGGCTCCCAATCCCTGGAAGTGTCCGAGGCCAGGTTGGATGGGGCTTGAAGCAACCTGGGATAGTGAAAGGTGTCCCTGCCCATGGCAGGGGGTTGGAACAAGCTGATCTTTCAGATCCCTTCAAACCCAGACCATTCTTAGTGTTGTACCAGTGTGCAGGAGGAGCAGTCTGGGTTCTGCAGGTTCTCTGGTGGTACAAATGGAAGTAGCTGATAAGTCGCAGCATAATTTTGGTTTTCTTGAACAGGATGTTTGATTTTGATAAGGATTTTCAGATTTTGAAGGAAAGCTTCGTGAGCGTGGCCAGTTGACTCAGGCAGGGTAAATGCTTTTCAGACTCTTTATACTTTAGGAAGGTGGAGAAGTGATTCTCAAATGACCCTGAAGCTGAAATCCCAAGTGAGTTGTACTCATATCTTCATGATTGCAATAAGTAAAATAAAAAAATCCCCGTTTTTAACTGTTTTTGTTAAAGACTACAGTGCTGATCACAGTTATAGCCAGATTCTCTTATGTGCAATAAAAGCCAAGCTTTTAAGGCACAGGCTTTCTGAGGGTGGTGATTTAAATGGCACGTTTCTAATATCAGCCATCTGAGCAACTTCAAGGAAAAAATTTACATCTTGATGTCCTCCATACATGTCCTTGCCTTGTTTTATCTGTGGCACTGTTAAAAAGGGCCACACTTGTTTCATGTCTGTTAAGGTCTCCCCCAGACATGAGTATTTATTCATTTTGCAGTATCTGTTTTGAAAACATCAGCTCAGAACCTAAACTTGTTTACAAAACAACCAAAATAACCTTCCAAAACAGATTGTTTTGAGCTGCTTGTATATCGCTTTTATTCATGGAAAACAAATATTTCCTGCGCTGCTCACCATTTCAATTGGCAGATGATACCAGACATGTTTGTTTAACTCGTGTCAGTGTTTTTCAGCTTTCTGCAATGTGTGTATCCATAGATACCTCCCAGTGGAGGAGGTGGACCCCTTAACTTTCTGATACTTGTGAAGTAAAATAAAATGTATGAATATGCTTTTCCTCCTTGCTTTAAGCCACTCCTTGAAGTATTTTGCTGGCTCTGCAGACAACAGGATGGAAACAAGTGACTTAAGTCATTGGATTTGCTATTCTTGGGTCAGAAGAGATGCTGGGGAACACTTGCAGGGAGCTGTCAGAAAGCATTTAGGCCATAATCCGGAGCCTTTCATATTTCTAGAGCCCTTTCAGAGGCTTAGTCAAAACTTGATAGGAAAATTATTTACAGGAAACAGGATGCTGCACCGCTAAATCAAATTGGCAACTCTCATTGCACTAGATTTATAAATTGATGTGGGTAACACATCTTCTGTATGTCAAGTTGGAAATAGGATGTAAATATTCTTAACATGGAAAAATATGTTTAGTGCTGTATGAAGCCCTTATTCAATGTTGTGGGATGTTTGCTATTGAATCTGAGAGCTTTCGAGGGGTTTCTGAAAGAGATAACGTGGTGCTGACTGCACAGAAGTTAATGAGATATATTTTGTTCCCGTAACTTTACAGTGTGAAGTGTTGGTTCAGCTCTCTCTGGAGATGGCAAGAGTTGGGCAAATGGAAAACCAAAAAATTATTTTGTCTGTTGAATTTTAGTACTTAATATTTAAGACTAAGGACTTCTTTTGTGCAGGTAGCATTGCAACCCTGAAATTACTTCATGAATCACAAGACCATCCTATCTAAACTGAAGTAGGGGTCTAATACTGAAATGTTTTTTCCTGTAAACACAAAAAACCCCTGATGATTTATTCTTTTCACTTAGTTAAGGGTTTCATAGCTTGGCAAAATAATCATGATAATGGTTTTACATTGCTTGTGATACAGGTCTTTAGATGAGTAACATAGTAGGTACATTTGGCACCTCTTTTGAAGTCCATTTTTCATCATGGTTGAATTTAATTTTGAAGGAACCTTATTGACATGTGTTGTGAACGACATATCACAGAATCACAGACTGGTTTGGGTTGGAAGGGACCTTAAAACCCATCTTGTTCCAGCCCCTATCATGGGCAGGGGCACCTTCCACTATCCCAGGTTGCTCCAAGCCCCGTCCAACCTGGCCTTGGACACTTCCAGGGATCCAGGGGCAGCCACAGCTTCTCTGGGCAACCTGTGCCAGGGCCTCCCCACCCTCACAGGGATGAATTTTATCCTCATATCCAATCTAGCCCTCCCTCTTGTCAGCTTAAATCCATTCCTTCTTGTTCTGTCGCTCCAGGCCCTTGTCCAAAGTCCCTCTCCAGATCTCTTGGAACCCCTTTAGGTGCTGGAATGCGCTCTAAGGTCTCCCCAGAGCCCTCTATTCTCTGGGCTAAGGAACTCCTGACTCTCCCATCCTGTCTCTAGAGCAGAGGGGCTCCAGTCCTTGGAGCATCTTTGTGGCCTTCTCTGACCTCACTCCAACAGATCCACATCTTTCCTGTCCTGAGGATCGTAGGGCTGGATGCAGCACTACAGGTGATGGGGTTTCACAAGAGCAAAGGGGGACAATCCTCTCCCTCCTGGTTGTGGGGCTGCTCTTTGTGCATCCCAGGATAGAGTTGGCTTTCTGGACATCTGCCCTCAGTAATGCTCCTCTGTGTGGGACCCATCCCAGATTTCACAGCTGAACTCAATTTGACAGTAGGTCTCATTCCATCCTTTTTGTGGACTCAAGGTGTGACTGAAGATGCAGATCCTTTCGTCACATATTCAAAGGGATACCTCCTGACTGTAAAATAAATCTGACTTGTGCCCACTCAAAAGTTGCTGCCAAACATCTCAGGCTACCAAGCCTAATGTTTCAGTTAATGTTTAAATTAGCTCTAACTCTTGTACAAGAGGAGTTTAAGTCCTGAATCCCAAATTTTGGTGATACAAGAGTGATTTGCTATTCATTTAATGTTTTGCTGCTTCAAATTTGCTGGGGAGAACAAGTTTTTGATGTAGGGTGATTTTATTACCTCACAGAGCAAGTAGTGATGGCTTCTAACAAGTGTTTTTTAATTTAGCCAATCAATGTGAAGTGTAGAGTGCATCTTTCAAATAAAATTAGTTAAAATATTTGTAAGTGATTTTTTTCAAGTGTATGTATTTGTTCTTAAACTGGCCGTGAGTGCACATTGTAATTCTTACCTTTCTGTGCAGAAACTGGTCTGAAGCCCAGAGTGTGTGGAACACATTTCTCATCATATTCCTAATAAATTGGAGGAATTTCAAAATGCCAGCCCATTATTACCAGACTGGGACTTTTTCTATAATAGGGAACTAGCAACTAATATGTCTCCTGTCAGGTTTAAAAATAGCGCTACATCTCCCATTACCACACCTATTAGTTCCCTCTCCTCTCGGAGATCCTCTAAATCAAGTATCCCTCATCTATTTAAACCTAATATAAGCCTTCAGGATCATCAGTGGTAGCAAATTTACAGCCATAGGTGCAGCACTGGAAATGATGAGTCCTGGAAACTGTCTTGAGCCTTCAAGTACTGTAAGCACAGTCCAAGTAAGTTGGATAAAGCCAACATAGCATTAAACAACATTAGGAGTTTCTGAATATAAGTTATTATTACTCCGGGCTTTTGAATTACATGGCAAATGGGAGCTTGTAATTAACTGTTAAATCAGAATAACTAATTTTCTCTCAAATAACCTTGTGCTTTTGGGTTGTGCTCTCATATTAGATCGGTACTAATTTTTTTTTTTTACTTTACCTTTTTTTTTTTTTTCCAAAAAATCCTGTTAGTGACTGAAGAGCTCCCCAACATGATGTAGAACTTTTTGTGAAGATAATTGATTATTTAATATCTACTTGTACCATATAATACTTGTACATATAATACACATACATATAATACATATAATACTTGTACAATATATACAAATAAAATACAAATAATACTTGTGCCAACTTCTCTAAATCTCTTGGGACCACTAAAGGGAGGAGGCAGAGGTACAAACTCTGTGGAAGAGTTAGTCCAGTTTGCTGGTGATGGGTGGTCGTGGCTGTAGTTGTTTCCCTGGCAGTGCATGGCCCTGGTTCTCCCATCACACCTCTTGTGTGTCTTTTTCATTGTCTTTTGGCTTAGACGTCAAGAAAACTTTCTCCTAATTAAATATTAGCAATACTTAGTCTGCCTTTGTTAATCTGAACTCATGAAAATAGTTTACAGGCTCCTTAGAATCCCTCATACCTTGTCCTGAGCAGTACAAATCCCATATATACCACTTAGTAGGTCAATTAGACACATGGAAAATTAGTTGTGTATTGTAATTGCTATTCCCAGTGCACTGGGAATCAGGATATCAGTCAGTGAAATCTCCCTGAAAATGTATCTTTTGAGTGCTGTGCTCCAAAGGGGGATGGATGCTTCCCCACCGAGGTAGTGTTGGCTGTTGTGGTTTTGAGTTAACCATAAATGTGATGCACAGATGTTTTTCTCTGCTGGAAAAAAAAGAATAAATTGCAATAATTTATTCAATATAGATAAAGATCTTCAAAGACGTTGATTGAGGATGGCTAGAAGTATAGACACAAAGTATTTATGACAGTCTAAGACTGTGGCAGGGAGGAAGGTGAAAAGTGAATTCTAAGAATCTTTTTTTTTTTTTTTTGTAGCTGGAAATAAGCAAATTTAATTTACAGCTAGAAATGATGAAGGTCATTAGTGCCTTTGCCTAGATGAAATAGTAAAACAATTTAAATACTGAGTTTTAAAATGCATACTCTGCATATGCATTAGCAACTTTTTGCTAAGGATTTATAGCAGTATTGTTAACTTAACATGCACAGGGTAATGTGCAGATTTTACAGCATGTTACTTTCTAAGTACATAAACTCCAAAAGGAGCCTTTACTGCCTCTTGTGTCAGGGTGTTTCTGGATTGATAGCCACAGGACATCTTTAAACTCTAACTTCCAAGTCCTGCTGTTCCATTTCGGGGTTGAAAGCATGGGTGTAAGAAACCAAACCTAGTGATCCTCACATTTTGCTTTTTATTTAAGATCAAACTAGGTCTTTAAGAATTATATTGTTTGCAAAATCATGGAATGGTTTGGGTTGGAAGGGACCTTGGAGCTCATCTTGTTCCACCCCCTGCCATGGGCAGGGACACCTTCCACCAGCCCAGGTTGCTCCAAGCCCCGTCCAACCTGGCCTTGGACACTTCCAGGGATCCAGGGGCTGCCACAGCTTCTCTGGGCAACCTGTGCCAGGGCCTCCCCACCCTCACAGGCAAGAATTTCCTTCTACTACCCAATCTAAACCTACCCTCCTTCAGCTTAAAGCTGCATCCTTTGTCCTATGACTGCATGCACTTGTAATGCAGATCCTAAACACAGTAAAAACTAGATGTGGTATTTCAGTGAGACAAAAGCAGGCAGTGCAGTCGTGCAGGTTTCAGTGCACACAGTGTGTAGCACCCTTGATACCTGCAGGTAACAGTAGTTTTTGGTTTTCTGTAGGTGTTTGCAGCTCTCAGGTTGCATGCAGGGGGCAGACTGTGGTTTATGGGTGTCACCAGTAAATTAATACTAGTCCTGCTCAGCCATCCAGATAAAGGTGAACGATTTTGGTTTACCACATTCTCAAAAGGAGGAAGGGATTTCTTGCTTTTTCCAGTTGATTATATAAAAGATAAATTGTCATTCTCGCTTATGCAGTTTAGTAATGACAAACCTCAGAGCTGGTACTTTTGGGTGATCTAAATACGGGTTAAATTTTGGTCAAACCTTAAAATGTGATTGTGTTTAAGGTACAGCTCCGGGGTTTCGGTGAGTCATCAGTGGGAGGGTAATGCAGGCTCTTTCAATCTGGCTGTGTGTGTAGGTATATACCACATCCCCCCTTCAGGTGGGTGCATGTTGTGGGGCTGGGAGGGAGAAGGGACAGAGGAGGAAAGGTAAAGACCCCTAATAGTCCTTTGGAGAATCCCATTTTATCGCAACGTGGAACATAGAAATTTTTTGCCTGTGTTAATTATTGCAGTGTGTTTATGTGAAATCATTAAGGGTTTATGTCCACAGTTCATACCTGACGAGTTTTGTGCTTGGTTGAGTTCTGAGATACTGAACCACGTGTTCTCTGGATATGGTGGTGGAATAAATTTCTCATACGTGTGGGACTGTGACCGTTAAAACAATCATTACTGAAACCCTATACCTTATTTCCTGTAACCAATAGCAGCTCTGTACCTATGGAATATATTAACAGTTATTCCTTTGGGTTTGGATCGTTGCTTAGCTATTTTGTTGGACAGATACTTAAACATGATCTGTAATTTATGTTGTCTGAATACGTCAATGAACAGAGCTAATTATGGCTTTCTGATTCGAGCCGTGCTGATGTTTGTGAAACCACAGTTCTGTTGGTGAGACAGAGGGAATGTGTGTTCTTTAATAAATCACGGAAAATGATGAGTTTTCTCTACCTAGGTTGGTTAACAAAAATACTTGAGTTGGTGTTCACCTAGAGTTTAAAAAGAAGCCATGGTTACTGTGGCTAGTCAAACAATTAATTCGTCCGTGCCTTTAGATTTTTATTTATTACTCTGTATAGTACTCAGATTTTCTTTTAAAGGAAAATTATTGGGTCAAACAGCAGTAGACCTTTCAGGGACTCCGTCCCTTGCCATGTTTCTGCAGAGTGCTCACTGTGGGGTAGAGCTGCAGCAAGTCACAAAAGTCCTGGATGAATGTCACCCTGAGGGGCTGGCATTGAGACAGCACCTAATTACCCACCGACACTTTATGGTACTTCAGTGTACCTCTGTATTAGTCATGTCATTTCGACACGGAAACCACTTGGAAGGATTTTTTAATTTCAGATGGTTTCTTCTCTGTGTATATGCTGAAGAATGTGCTGCTCTGTGTAGTAAAGCCAGAGTAGGAAATATTCAAAGCAAAGGATCCTGCAGGCCTGCAGATTGAGCTGTTAGAGGAACACCCAGGATTGCTGGCTCCAGAGAGGAAACACTGTAATGAGAAAGGGGAAGCAGTTCTGTTTTTCTAATATTTGTTGTTTTCTTTGAAATGGGGAAAAGAATACCTGGAGTGATTTATATTTAATTGAGGATTGCATTCCATCAGATACGGTGAATGTTCTCAGGCCATTTATCAGCTGTGTCTTTTGGAGACCTCTGAGGAGTCTATGGGACGTATTTACCTTAACTTGGCTGGGTCAAGGGAAATAAAGCAAAAATAATAGCTGTTATTTTTGTATGTGAACAAAACTGGAAGTCATGTGGTGAAATATGAGGTAAACGACTGTGTCCTACCTCCTCTGTGCCTTTTTAAATACAAAAAATTATTAGTTATGTGTAATATAATTTCCTTTGTATTATCAGTGTATCTTTTTAAAATAGAAGATTTATTGACTTTTTCATTGCTCCATCTTAGTCAACCCCTGAAGTCGATGTGACATATACTGTGCTGCCATTATCCCTTAGTTTCATATTTAGGCATTACCTTGTTAAAACAAACAAACAAAAAACAAAAAAAAAAAACAAACAAAGAACGAAATATACGATATACTGCCTTTTATATAATATTATCACATTTTTCCTAAATCGAATGTGATGTATACTGTGAGTAATATGTAGAGAGATCACACAATGCTAGAATCCTACAAGTGCTAGTGAGGATTTTAGTGAGCAGTACCTAAATTTTTGAGGAGTGAGTTTTGTAAGAAACCTTTTGAGCTTCGGGTCATCTCTGAAAAATGTGTCACTGCTGATTTTCACCCTCACAGGCTGCTGCCATGGGGTCTGCAAGTGTTATTGTGAAGAATTGCATGGGAAGAGCCATCTGACACCCACTCCACGACACATCTACGGTTTCAGCCCAGTTTCCCAATGTTAAACAGCCAAAATGTATGACAGTTTTTCTGTAGTGTTTGCAGGGTGCAGTTTTACTAATAGACCTAAAGGTAAGTAAATGCAGAATAACTAAATGTCAGGGTCTTTAAGCCGGGAGGAAACCTGAGAAACGAGAAAGTCTCTTACCATCAGCACGTACAGTCATTCTCTGTCCCCGTGAGGGATGTACAGTGAAAACTGGTGCAGAATAAAACCAGAGAGCACAGTGTTGATTCAGCTAAACCTGGTGATAAAACCAGTTTCAGAACTATGATGAAGGATGGTTTGATCAGATACTTCATGAAAAAAATGCTCTATTACTGGTACTGCTAATGACTTGTAAATTAGCTGCAGCCCCTCCCTGAGTGACTGACTCGATGGCATTTACCAACTTTTCACATACCCCCTTTTTAGGGGCTGAATTTATAAAACACTTCCCTCTAGTCCTTTGAATTAAATTTTTGGTGACATTTGGTGACAAGCATAGCATGATTAATTACAAATTGTTCTTTAGGTGAATAGTGCAGATTCTAAACCACAGCTTGTGTTTTTATAGCAGTTATTACCCTGCAGGCTCCAGAAAGGCTTTGGAGGAGAGACTATGATTTTGGTTACATCATTGTAAATTCAGAGAACGTCAGTGATCTCAAAAGTGTGATTTTTTTCAAAATTAGGTCAGTGGAAAAGAGATCAGAATCTGTTTTGCTACCTGAAAAGAAGCAAGCTCCAAAATGGAGTGAAGTCTTTGCTTCCAGAAGGCTTTCTTTTTGGTTTTGCAAAGAACATATTTGTTAAAAAAAGTAATTTATTTGAAATACTATGGGAGAGTGAATAATAGAGCAAATTATAACCTGAATCCTGGGTGGATTATGGCTAGAAAGTCTGAGCATGGAATACTTCTGCTGTAATCTGTAATGACCCAGGAGCTCTACATCACCATTTCATCTGGCACCGTGATGGGCCAACAGCTCAAAGCTGTCTGAAGGTGTCTTACATTTTATCTCCCAGTTGAGTTGATTCAGTGTTTGGTTTTTTGTTGCTGGCTAGCTGATTGTTTGGTGGCTAAAGTGCACTTGTAAGCATTTTTTTTTCAAGATTTGTTTTCTCCCCTCTGATTACAGAAAACATAATATTTTTCACCTGATCTTGGGTTGAACTGTATCTCACAGTTGAGATGATACTGAGATTTTCAGGAGTCTGTAGTTCTCTGTGGAATTCTCACTTCTTGCCACCAGAGGTTTTGGTAAGATAAGGGTTACAGTCTGAAACTACAAGAAATGACAGGTCAGGAAATGGATGTAAGGTCTTGCAACATACGGCATCAAACATGAATCCCAAGTAAATGAGTTTGAGTCCTCCCTTGTTAGAGAATGGTGAGGAGGCAGCCCTCAGAGAGCTGGTCATGGATGGTGAATACCTTTCAGGGTTTTGTTTTCAGGTTTTGTGTGCGATGCCTTTGCTCAAAGCATCTGAGAAGCAGCTTTTCAGTACCCCAGGCCTGTGACTCATAAGGGCGATGAGCAACAGTCACAGGGTTTTCATCTGTCCCCTCGCTTTGGGCAGCACGTTTTGCATCCTGTTTGTGAGCAGCTCTGTGGCTTCTCATCTAAGAGCTTCCTTAAGCTTCCTCTGCTGTTGTCTTCCACCCATTTTGGAGTACTCGGAAAAAATATCCTGGTTTGACTCCTATTGTTGTTGCTTGAGGAGTGATCCCAGCTCCCAGTGATGCAGGCCAGTCGTGGGGGATGCTCCAGGATGCTCTCTGTCTTTAAATTCCTTACCTAAATCACTGTTACTAGGAAGTAAGAAGTGTGTCTGAATTGTTTTTTCATTTTATCTGCCACCAGGAAAAGGGGGCAAAATGATGAAAAAATGAATAAACTGCTCCGGAACCTGTGGAAGAATTGTATGTGTTTGGGATTGAGTGTGTAAATTAAAGCTGCTTTTAAGTATCTGATTAAAAACAAAGCAATAAATTCAAAATACATTGTTTTCCTAAGTCCTACACACTAAGCTTCATTTAAAAATTACAGGTGGTATCTTTTGATGGTTGAAACAAATAGGTGTGATAATATTGTCCTCATAATTGCTAAGTAGCCTTTTCTGAAGTAAACTTATTAATGCAATATGAAGATTATTTATGGAAAATCAAGATACTGTGATGCCTTGCAATGTATTTCTGCTTTTTCCAACATAATTTTCTTAAATAATAATAAAAAAACCCCTGTATTTCTAAAGAAAACTATTTCTCTCTTTTCATTTTCAGAATCCAAACAGTTCTGAAGCACTTGGAAAATGAGTGTTCTTCTCATTGAGCCCTTTTATGGTGGTTCTCACAAACAGCTGATGGATCTTCTTCAGGAAGAGCTACAGGAAGACTGTGTCCTCTGCACACTCCCAGCCAAGAAGTGGCATTGGAAAGCACGGACTTCGGCTCTTTATTTCATGCAAACAGTGCCAACAAGTTCTAATTACAGGTAACCCAGGGACTGAGGAACTTCTAAGCTCAAATTACAGAGAAACCTTCAACCAGGTCTCTCGAGCTGAATCCTTATGTGCATGCAAGGGTGTATGTGGAAGCAACTGGAGACTTGCAGTGGACAAGACAGGTTTTTCTTCTTGGGGTATAACTGGGAAATTACTGCTATGTTTTATTTAGAATTTCCTAGACTGTTTTGTCTTCACTGCCAGTCCTTGGGAGTGTCTGAGTATCTGGAAACATGATGTCTGTACATGTATATGTATCTCTTATTTGAAATTTATCCAGTGAGTTCAGTCATATTGAAAGGTTCAAACTGTGCTTCCTGGATTAGGTCGAAATGTGGCACAGATGTGAAGGCTCCAAGCTTCCCCACGTGCCCTCTGATGTATCTGTTAGCAAGTCTGATTTATCAGTGTCCTGCTCAGGCTGACCTGGAGGATTAAGGGAGCAGTTTTATCTTAATGATGGTCCAGTTCCATAACGTGCCAGCAACTGTGGGTGTCAATTATGCATTTATGTAAGTGGCAAATTTCCATCAGGTAGAACCTGGACTGATAAAAGCAGACTATTTAGATCAACAGGATAGCTATCATGTAGTAAGAATCAGTTACTGCAGAACCAAACTGTGTTTAAACCCAGCAGTTTTGCTTGACCTACCTGATCAGTTGAGATGTGGTGAGATGATTGTCTGGAGCAGTGAGATACTGCCCTACTCAGAACGCGCAGCTGAGCATCATGGGGGGACTTTACACCTTCATGGAGAGACACTGTTCATGCACAGGGTTGTTTTAGAATAGGCAGCTGCTTTTCAGCAGAAGGATGAACTTCAACGGGACTCCGAGCACACCTGAATGATGTGCCAACTAGTTACAGTCCAAAACTGGGTCTGGTATTTGTTACCAGGAACAAGTAGATGCTTCCTGAGGAAGGAATATAATTTTTCAAGAGTAGATTTGTGCTATAGGAGGCTGCATTTGAACAGTGTTACTCAACACAGCGTCTAATCCGTTTTGGAACACTTACTATATAAATGTACACCTTTTCTGTGCCTGCTTTTGGCTCCCATTTAAAGTAATCTTCCATCCCAAGCCAAATGTTATAATTAATTCTCCCTGGTTTGTCTTGTGCGAGGCTTTTAGTGTTGGTTTCCTCTTGCTTTCTTTTTGCAACAGTTTTGTTTTGGAGGAGTGTACATGACAAACTGTTATGTAAATTTGTCTTGTATCGCAACCACATCCTCCAACGCATCGCAATGTTATCTGTGTTCCTTCAAGGTCAGCAGCCCAAGCTGTCCAGCACTAACTGTATTAAACTAATCAGACATCACTCATAGACATACACTTCATTAGTTTAACTTACAGTTACATTGACCTAAGATAACTTAACTCCAATTTGTCAAGTAACCCACATCTCGGGGGAAGGGGGAGGGAATGCAGACAGTGGAAAAAAAAAAAAAAAAAAAAAAAAAGACCGAGGTTTTTTTCTTAAATTTTTTTATGGNCCTCAACCCAGCAGCCTGAAAACTCACTTGAAGTTAATAAACTTGCAATCTGTCATAGACTTATGTGCAAATATAACCTTTACTGACAGCAAATAAATCTGATCTAACCAATGGAACATCTTAGAGAGAGGAAAGCGTTTTCCTTGCTGGTGCTGTTTGGGTTGGAGCAGAGAGAATCAAACAGTCAAAGTTGACAAAGGTGGAGTGTTTCAAAAAGTTTGTACCTTGTCCTTGCAGGCAGCGTAAAATTTTAGGATCAAGGGCTGATGTGGCTGGTGAGAGGAAAACTGATTAGAGGTACCTTCTACTTTACTTGCACATTTTTGGTGTTTGTTTCGTAATTCAATGTTTCAATTGTTTTATTAAATTGAAAGTTTAAGTGCATCAGACTGCAACCTACTGAGGCTAACTACTCTCTCCTATTAGAAAAAACATTGATTAATATTAATATTGATTCTTTTATTTCTAACTTGCTAGTAACCACTAAAGATCTGCTTCCCAGGTAGTAGTTTGTAAAGACAAAATTTCATTGCAAACTGGGAGGACTGTGTGTTTGGAATTGCATGTTTAAATATTTCAACCTTCTTGTGAGGTTGTGGGAAATACTAAATTTGCATTATTTATAATATTGACATTATTTACAGGAAAAAAAATGCTTCCTTTTACAAGTGCTTTTCATAAAGGTGCTGCCTCATAAATACTTTTTTCCTGTTTGTATGCTTAATAATACAGAAAGGTTTCAGATATCCCAAGTGCAAATGCTTTTGGTAATGGAGCTGTGTTGTTACTAAATTTTTATTTTCAAACTGTACTTTATTTCAAGATGTTGATGTGTCTGAGAAATAATACTGGTGCTGGTAAGTCTGATATTAGATACATTTGTAGAGAAGTAGTGTAGATATGTTTTAAAAGACTTAGACTTTTATCCATACCTCTGACGATGGGAAGGAAGCATGTTTGTTAGCTTACAAGTAACATTCGGTGAGTTAAGGAATAGTCTTAAAAAGTGCTTTTGAAGCAAAATATTCAGTGCAGAGTCATAGATGTTAAATTCAGATACTCTGCAGTGACCAGAGAGCTGATGTGATGAACTTGTTGATAGTTTTATTAGAGAAGAGAGGTGTCCTCCCTTGACCAAGAATTAAAGAGGAGCTGGTAACGAGCAGGGCATTTAATGTTACTTTTGTGAGCTGTGCGGGTGATATCTTGGTGTGTGATAACATTATATTTCCAAGAAGGAGGAGACCTACCCGGAATTGTAACAGGCAGAAGGAATCCTCACCCTCCACGGGGAACACACATAGTAGCTGTTACAGAAGGTATCGGACACTTAGTATTTGATCTGTAGCACTGCATTGTTTTATATTAATTCCCTGATACAAAATCCAGGCTGTGTTTGTCTAGAAAAGTGTTACTTTTCTGTTTTCAAGGCTTTGTTGAGCAGTGTGTTGTTAAACCAGCTCGTGTCTTCATTCATCTCCTGAAAGGAGAACAGGAGCCCTGTTGAACGGGAAGCTCAGGCGCACAGAGTCCTTCCAGCTTGGAAGGCCAGAAGGAGAATTTAAAGGTGGATCAGTTGGCTCGTGAAGTTGACAGAGTCTAACAAATTGATGTACGGCTGCCACAGAATGGAGTGTTTCTAGGAGCTGTCTTAGTTGCTGGAGAGCCCCACAAGATTTTTCCTTAATTGGAAAGAAGGTGCTGGTTTGGACGTTGTGTTGCTACAAGGAGTTTCACCCTTGTGGTGGCAATTTCCAAAATCTCAGCGTTTGAAATGTACCAAAAAAGGGCAGAATTTCTGTCTGCTTCCTCTAGACAAGCTTTTCAGCAATCTTAGAGTTTAATTAGCAGTTGATGGGATTTTATCATCTCCATTCCATGAATTCAGAAGGTCCAGCAGAGAACTGTGACCTCCTCAGGCTCCTGGCACTCTGCAGGGTTGCTGTGGTGTCTGCTTTGTCTCCCAACTTCCTTCAGACAGCTTAAACTCCTTGATAAATGGAGATGTCTGATCCTTAGCCTAAAGTTGTTTTCTGTAGCACGAAGTGACTACTCTGTAATTCTAGAAGGGAAGTAAAAAAAAAAATTTTTTTTTGCTTTTTTTTTTTTTTTTGTTCTTAACTCAAGGAAAGTTCTCAAATTTGAAAATACCGTTGCACAATTCAATGAAAAAAAAAAAAATCACTCTTCTTTTTCCTGTAATTGTTTTCTTTATTACCATGAATAATCTATTAAATTTCAAACAGTAAAAACACTTGATATGACACAGTAGAGGAAAGTGGTTTATATTTCAAGGGCTGTCCTCTACAGAAAGTAATTCAAACCCCAAAAAGTTAGGACTGTAAGACTTAGATCTGCAAAACAGAGAGACTAAATTTACTGTAGCTTCCAGTTTGTTGTAACAGCACTGCTAGATTATTTTAAATATATATGTATAAATATTATGTATAACATTCAGTATTGCCCCCCAGGTAGCTGTTCATATGAATAAAGATTTTATTTGTAACAGATTCTAGCCCTGAAATACCCCAAGGGTAAATGTTAGCATATATATACCCCTTGATATTTGACAACTGTATTTTAAAGACAAACTCTGCGCTTTTTACATTTTGCAAAAGAGAAAACAAATTATTGTTTTCAATTAATAGAGCTCTGAAAAAAAAACCCCAACCTGGGGGTGTGGTATTCTGCAATGTGGAGTTATGCTTCAACAGTATATATTGTAGATATGGTTGTTTTTTTTTTTTTTTTTTAATATTCTGTTTAGACTACTAGATTTAGGATTGTTTCAGATCTAATGCTTTTGTTCTATTCTGTAAGGAGAAAATACATTATTATGGAGTGAATTGCCTATTAACTGATGAACTGGTGTCACCTAAATATCTTCTTAAAAACACTGGTCCTTTAAATTTTTATTCCAGTAAGTAGTTCAGTCCCACTGAAAATATAACACTACTTGGATGTGTGAGCATTTGCAAGCTTGAGGATTTACTGTTTTCTAGATATTTCATTTGTTTTTTCATTCCTGTAAGTACATTTCTCCATACGGTCCTGGGGAAGGTGTTTGAGGGTGTGACTGGAAGCAAGGCAGGGCAAATTTCAGCCATTTCTGAATACACAGATGCCCATTTGTGGTGGAGACATTTCTACCTTTTTACACCGTTCTGTCAAAGACTTTATATAATCTTCATAGGAACTGGAATAATTTTTCCTGCATTAGAGGCATTCCTAGAATTTTGCCCCAAAAATACTCAGGTAAGGAATAAATAAATTATATGTGTGAGAAGTACATCAGCTAAATAAAGATAACCACGTACCTACAAATTAACCAAAAGTTTACCTGATAGTTTGGATTTTTTGGGCATATTTTGTGGTGTTTGCTTCTGTGTATGGGTCAATAAAACATGGATCTCATTTATGGCATCGACTACTAAGAGTGTTTTGGTGTTATGCTGAACTTTGTTGCATTTGAAGACGGGACACGGCTCATCTTTTTGGAATTACTGGATGATTTTCTGCCCAGAGGTGGTCTTGGTTTCACCCCATTTCTTTGTTACTTGGTGTGAAGTGAAAAGTGTTTGGGTGTTTTAACTGCAGTTTTACGTGAGGCACAGTGGAACATGCTCCTAGAGAGGAAGGGAATGTGCTCCTAGAAATCCCTTGTGCTTGGATTAGCTGACGTAAAGGCATGAATATTTAAGGTGACTAAACGTAATATCACATATCCCATAAGGACAGGGCTCAGGTCTCCTAGAAACATAGATTCACAGACTGGTTTGGGTTAGAGGGGACCTTAAAGTTCCAACCTTAAGGGGACTGACCATCTTGCTCCAACCCCCCCGTTGTGGGCAGGGACACCTTCCACTAGACCACAAGCCCATCCAACCTGGCTGTGAACACTTCTTTGATTAAAAATACCATGTGAGTGTAACACACTCTTTTGTCTAGTCTCACTGGTGGGTACAAACAAGAACGTTCTCATCCTGCTGTCAAGGTGCCCAAAGGAGGGTACAGGAGACGCTACTTCACTCTGTGCTCTTCTTTTATGCTTCCCGCTGAGTAAAGGGTCATTACTTCTTTAATTTCATTAGTGCTAAACTTGCTTGCGTTTTTTTTTTTTTTCCTAAGCAATCCCATGGAGTTCACCCAGGTTAGTTCACGCGGGCTGGTGCAAACGCACACACGTTTGTCCTGCCCACGCTCCGGAGGAGCTGGCTGGGAGCTATCTCCGCTCCGGGGGCCAGATGGCCGTCCTAGCACCACGTTGAGCCTAAACCAATAAACCCCACCAAGATACGAGACACAGGCACCATGTACTGAGCTAAAACAACTTTGTGACTTCTGACCAGAGCTGGCTGGTGTCCAGCCAGCTTCGAGTGTAAGCAAAGAGAATATACGTCCATATGGAACGGCGCGGAGCTCCACCGCTCAGCACAGATGATGCTCTCCACTGCTGTAGCCCCGGATAATAGAGGGTGTCCCAGCCTGGATAACGGGTGTGAAATTCTCTCTGATGAGGGAGAACTTGGAGGCCATCTGATGCTGGGAGAACGTAACGTGGGAATGCATGCGTAAAACTGGGTTTTGTTTGATTTAGGTTAATGTCGCCCAAAACCTGTTCTGGAAGCTTCCTCTGAAAATGTTAACGTTCGGAGAGAACTTGTGAAGAAGAGCATATTGTCAGATGGATTTGAGAGTGATTTTTTTTTTTTTCAGAACGCTGATACGAACCAAGGTGGTTTATGTGAAGTTGACCAAAAAAAAAAATGGTTTAAAATCTACGGTTGATTGAATTTTTTTTTAATTGAGAATTTTATTTGAAAAGTATAAATGAAAGTAAGTGACTAAATAATTGGTAAAAGAATTTAATCTGGTAAAAAACCCCCTAATATAGTAAAAAATTAAATAATCCAGTAAAAAAAAAATTAAGGAAGGTCCAAGGGCAAAATCATTTGCTGTTGAGGATAACAGCACTGCTGTGGTTTCTCTGCTTATAACCAGCCTGTTAAAATTTCCTTTTCAGTGTGATGGAGAGGGGCTGCCTGAAAGTTTTTATGCAGCTAGTTAAGGAGGTGGGGTCTCCTTTTTGGGGCAGATGAATACCCTTGCTCTGCAGTGCTGAGAGGCCAGAGACAATGTTCTGGTGCTCAAAGATTTAAGAACAAATGTTTTTATTCTTAACTCTGGCTGCCTTAAAAGTTTGGGGAGGGTGGATCCAATAAGAACAACAAAAAATCCTTTAAGAAACAGGACAAAAAAAAAAAAAAATCCCAAGTAAACTACCTGAAATTTATTCAGGCAGACAGCAACATGATCTTAAACATTCACTTTGCATTAATCAACTTTGCCTCAGATAAAATGCTGGCAGATGGTAGCTATTCATTTTAAAAGTGACACGTTTTCTTTGCGTTTTTGTGTGGAAACCCCCACATGCACTCTTCCCTCCAAAAACTTTACTTGGTTAATTTGTCCAACATGCCTTTTTTTTTTTTTTTTCCCCCTAAATACGCTCCCATTATTAGGCAATTTCACAATTTGGATAGTTAAAAGAGGCTTTAGATGAGTTTAAATGCAGGCTCCCTCCTTTGAAGTCTGGGGAAGAATATGTATAGGAGCTCAGATCTGGCAGAAGTAAGATGGGAATGATGAAGAGGATGCGGGGAGAGGTGCAAGGCCGGGAAGGACCCTGGTTGGGGCTGCTGGGTGATCTATCCCAAGTGCTAATGTGAAATGGCAGTTGTCTGTTTGATGTGTAAAAGATTTGCTGAAATTCCAGCAAAAATATTCTGATGAGACAAGGAAAGAACAGTCTGGGTTTTCAAACCCTAGCATGTGTTTTCCTTTATGTTCTCAAACGCCGGGTGAAATCCTTATTTTTCTTTCTAAAATGAATTTTATGAATCACCTGGAGAATTGATATTTACATTGCTGGCAGTAAAATGTAATGAAATTGTGCATTATGATTCAGTATTTCTGCACTTAGGATTTTAATGAGGATTTTATCTGTCCTTTTAAATGGTTGCTGTGTATATATTTTATTTCTAGATTAGTTATGGATTACATTTCTATTTCCAAATAACAAACATATATGCTACTATATTATAAAGAATATGATACTTTCCACAATTCATTGTCATTCCAGCCCATAACACTAATTTGATCTTCCAAAGGGAAAGTAAAAAAAGCTTTGGTTTGCATCTAATAAAGGGAAATTTTTTTTTTTTGGGACTGCTTTTCTGGTTTTNTGCATCTAAAAAAGGGAAATTTTTTTTTTTGGGTCTGCTTTTTTGGTTTTTTTCTTAATCTTTTTTTTTTTTTTTTTTTCCAGCTAAGAAGTAAATAATACAAATTTTGTCAGATACTTGGTTTGCACATGGTTTGGATTTATGGCTTTGTATTCCAGTGTCATAAATAACTAGGTTTCTTAATGAATACTCACAGCTTGGCTGGGGTTTACATATATATATATATAAATAAAAAAAAAAAATTTTTTTTTTGGTCAAGCATTACTCTGACCCAAACACATTAAAGTTTGAAAGTTTTCATTCAGTTAGTTGTGCCATCTCAGTTTCCAGTCTACAACAGACCAGGTATTCAGTTACCTTTGCTTACCTGTTTCAGCCCATGTGCCTGTACCTGAGAGCCAGGTTAGATTGGGCTTGGAGCCTCCTGGTCTAGTGTGGGAGGTACCCATGGCAGGGGGTTTGGAATTAGATGATCTTTAAGGTCCCTTCCAACCCAAGCCATTCTGGGATTCTATTTCCACGTCTGCTTTTTTTTATGTCAGCTGTGGACAGTTGACATCTGTAGATGTCCGTGAGTATCAGTGTGGATTTTGAAGGTGCTTTCCAGGTCCGTGTTCACTCTAAAAAATGTGCCCAGAGGTGTTTTCTGTTTTTATCTTCTTGATTCCTGTGGGGTTACAGATATGTACAGATTTAAAATGTGCATATGACTGTAGCAACCCATCTTCATAGGGCTGTGGATAGGTAGGTGCTGGAGGGAAGTGGTGCTCCTGGACCTAATTCCACACAGCACGTTATTTCAGTACTTTTTATTTCAGACAAGGTGTAGTCTGTTTTTTTAAGGACTGAATGTCCATAAGGCGAGGTTGGAGTCCATTAAATGCTCTCCAGGAGCATCATGTCCTGGTGTAGTTTCATCCAAAGGGCCCAGTTCATAATCTTGGAGGCCACTCTGGTGTGAGCTGAGTCCTGCTGGGTGAGGATGGCTGTGAGATGGGTGGTTGCCTCATCTGTATCAAACAGAAATGCTAATCTAAATTGACCCATAAAACACTTAATTCTGTGGGTTATGGCATAGTTTCTTCCCTAAACATGCAGCACATACCTAGGCAGGAGTTTGATTACAATCTCTGTGCCAAATCACAATGGAATGGTTCAGTGGAATATGTTTAATTTAAGATGGACTTCTTACTCCCCCAAACCACAGTTTGATCCATTTATTTCCTCCTCCTCTTCCCTTTTGTTCTACTCAGCTCGAGTATCTTGGGATGATACCTGTAATTGGTAGGCTTTGAGTCGTTACAGTGATGAATTTAACTTCCCTTCAAAAAAAATGTGAACACATAAATTGTGTCTAATAATTTGAATATCTTTGATGAATACAAAGCAACTAAAAGGAGGGGTTTTTTTGTTCATCATTCTTTAATGAAGATTTCTGCAATCTCCTTATTCCCTTGGACAGTATTTTTCCTTTTTTGCCTTTGTCCTTTGTCCCTGTCTTTTCCTCCCTTCCTCCTGCACATCTCCTCTGATGGTCCAGTGGACACAGTCGTTTTAAAGAATGCTTTCCATTCCAGAGCACTTACTGGGTTTATTGTTTATGCTTTTATAACCTTGCCTACTTATCATTTTCTGTTTCAGCTCTCTTACTTTGCATTTTACTTGTTGCACATTTGAACTTCTGTTTCTGCTCAGCTGCAGCTTGAAGAAAGAATGAGGGAAACAGCAGTGGATGCAACATGCAATGCAAATATATGATTTTCATTTTGCAGAATTCATGGAAGAATTTATTCCTGTTACCAGTATTATTTCTAATAATTATATGAGGAAAAATGTATTTAGAGTGGGACAGATGTTTCTCTCACATCATCTTACCTGATAGACCTACTTGAGGGCTTTAAACTAGTGATTTATCAAATGGTTTAAAAAGAAAAGGTGTAAGTTATTATAGGTAAAACAATAGAAAAATTATTTCAAATTTAGTTTTTCTTGCAGTTAATGGTATTCCTACTGACTTTTGTTAATGTGTTTTCTTTGTGTGCAAATATTTTTTAACATAACATGCTCTACATGAAATTATGTGTATGTGTTTGGAATATGGAAAAATCTTCACGTAATTAAGTATTATGTGGTAACATAAAGAAATTTTTGAACACATAGTTCTATGTTTATTATATATAGAAGAATTAAAAAAATTGAAGGGGAGTAATTTGAGAACATCTGCAATTTCTTATTTGTGTAAGAGAATATCCCATTTTTAATTAAAGATGGAATTTAAGAGTGATAAATGGGACCATTATCTAGTAACAGTTAGTTTGCAGGCATTTTTTTCCCAGTTATCATGCGTAGCGACATCTCTGTGTTTAAACCTCAAGGAATAGAATTATTTTAAATTATTTTAATTCAGTTATTTCCTGGTAATCAATTTTATCAAACCCATAACAGCTCAAAATTTTATATTTCAAATTAATTTGGAGAAATAGTGCTAAAGATGCCAAAACTATGCAAGAAGAGGAAATGAATTTTGGTGGAAATGGTAACAATGGTGTTATCTTTTATTTTATTTTATTTAAAGCGTAATGATTCCTAAGTTAACTTGGATGGAGAATTTCCTTGCTATAGCTATACTGTAATAAACCGTAGAGGAGCCAAAATTAAATGTAATTTCTGAAGTGAGGACTTGGTTACAGAGTCTTTATTTTATCTCTACCTACTCTAGACAGTGGTGTTGCCATCTACTCAAGGTAGAATCTGGTTTGCAGTAGAACTGGCTCTTAATGAGGTTTAATACTGGCCTTACAGAGGGTCTTGTGGGTCCAGCCTAGTCTGGAATCAGTTTTCAGTGGTTTCTGTGGCTGTTGAAGCATTCAGGACTGAAGTGCTTTAAACACAGATCTCAGGTCTTGCCCAAAAAGACAGGAGCTCCCTAGGCAGAGGTGGTAGGAAGGAGTGTGAGAAAAGAAAAATTTCCAGAAAAGACTTTGGAAAACCCGAGTCTAAATTATTTAAAATTGCACCATGAGTTAGAAATGATAAAACCTACATTTTCTTCCATTTTTTAAATCATGGAGTAGAGAACCTAGAGAGTGGTCTTGCCTTGAATTAATCTTCATTCTGTTATAAATAGACTGAAAAATACTTTGATATAGTTTTACATATCAATACAGGAAAAAACCACTAGATTTTAATCCTAGACTCATAGAATCGCTAAGGTTGGAAGAGACCTCTAGGAACGTCAAATCCAACCATTAACCATGTAATGCTGTAATGAGTGGAATATAAATTCAGCATTAAAAGTCAGCATCTGTACTCTTAAAATACTAATTTCCGACGCTAACAGCTGCATGGAAGGTCGTTGACACTGCGGAGTGCGTGGGGTCTCTGGGGCTCAGCGTGTTTGAAGTCAATATTTATGGTGCCTCTGTACCTCCTGTCATTAGCAGGAGGTTTTCAAGGGACTGTTCTTAGATTATATTTTGCACATGGCTCTTGTTTTCCTAGATACTGATTGGAAAAAAAAAATGAAGGATATAATAGTTTTCCTGTCCGTTGATGGGTGATGAGACCAACATGTTCGGGCCATGGGTGGAATCGGGGTGAATGAATTGGTGGCAGGGAGGGAGTTTGAGATGCTTGTGTGCTTCCTGCATTTTTGAGGAGTATAAGGGATATTTCAGCTGTTGAGATGAAGCTCAGCAGCTGCTCTGCAAACTCCTAATGGAACAGGGGCCTGAGTTGTCTTTATCTTGAGTGTTTGTCTCTGACCACAGATGCTGCTGGGGCTCTGCATTTCTCTGAACTGGTAGTCCTTGAATTACAGGATTGATATATAGTAATAAAGAGAATGGGTTTTACTGGATAAGAAGGGACTTGCAGGTAATATTGTTGCCTCTTAATTGCTTGGTACACGCTAAGACTGTGAATGATGAGGGGGAAGCTGTGTGCAGCTGTGTGCACCAAGCAAATGCTTTGCTGGAGAGGAAAACAACTGTGCAGCCATGCTCTGGGTTGTTACAGCAGCACTGTGGTGTTTGCCTTCCCATTACCTCTTCAGTTCCCTTTTCCACGGTGTGTTTTGATCCATCCATATTTTATTTTAATTTTTATTTTATTTGATTCTTATGTATTTATTTTACCTCCCATCATGTGGCTTAAAACTGTAGCTTCGTTATCTCTTGAGTATAACATCTTTAATTTTGTCTTGAAAATACAGAGGGGTGTTTAGTGTGAGCAGTAGAGTATTTAAGGTAGAATATTTCATGTTTTTGCAGATTGCCAGCATTACATGCCAGAGCAGCCTTCTGACCATGAAGCCCAACCACACTTGTTCTATTAGCTGTACTTCAGAAGTATTTGTTTAGTTTTTCCTCAGATGGATAACCAATATGGAACATTCTGTCCACAGAAGTCTTATTAAAGAGGTTAGAGCATCCTGCTAATTAGGAAAAACTAATTAGGCAGATTGTTGAGCCTGTAACCAGAATTTTATATTTTAATGGATTTTGAAATGCAGTGTACTCCCTTTTCCTATTGTAAAACACACTTTTTTCTTTCAAATGCCTAGAAACAGTCTTTTTGAGGAAATTATGCACTCAGAATAAGAAAACAGTAACATTTTCATTTATGACTTTATTAAATAAACTGTAGAAGAATATATGCTGTAAAATTAGGGGAACCATTAATTCATACCAGCCTCTTATTGTGGCAGACAAATTTGTTTGGTTACCTTCCTGTTGGTAGGTTTCAAGTTTAACTGCCCCAAAGAGGACTTGGATTAAGTTCATATGAAGAAACAATGTAATTTGTGGCTGCCTTAGAATTAGACCGAGATGGTACAGAACTCACAAATTACTCTTTGGCTACTTCAAGCTAAAATTCATTGACCGCTGTTTCCCTGAGTCTTGGGAAGTTTATCATGTTGAAAGCTGGATCCAACCCATTTTTAAGTGTTCTTGTAGTGCTGTGAGAGACTTCTGGTCTGGAAGCTGAAAAATAATCCTGTTCTTAGCTGTGGGGTGACCTGGGAGCAAAACCATTGGGCTTGCTTGGGTTTTCATGGTTCACATCCTAATTCCTGGTTTACAAGGTGCCATATGGAAAGCAAGGGATGTTTGTGGCCAGGGAGAAAAAGTCAGATTTGAGATACACTTAAAATATATGCATTTAAATGGGTTTCTACTTAACATCTACTTTTGAACTCTTTTTCAACTATGCCCTGCTACAAACTTCAATTAGTCTTAACCTTTTTTCAGGCTTGTCATTCTGCATTTTGCAAAATGCTTTGGCTTGTGGAGAAGCTGTGTAGCCGGGGGGCCCTGGGCAGTGACCTGCAGTCTGTCTCAGGACCATCCTCTGAGATGTAATTCAAGGTACAGATGCTGGAATTGGTGAGACGAGGTTGGCGGCCATCTGGAAAGTGGCCATCTGCTCCCTCCTGCAGGAGCAGAGTGCCGTGCTTTTGGGGGGCCCCTGCCCCTTCTTGTCACATCCTGAGTCAAGACGATTCAGAATTGAGTCTTTGAAGCCTGATTTGGGAATATTGGCTGGCCAAGTGCTTGGCACTTAGAGATGTAAGGGGCAAGAAAGGGAAAAACAAGTACTTGTAGACGAGTAAGATTTAGAAGTGATCTGTGTGAAAGGACTTCAGCAAAGCACTGGGGGTTTAAGGTCGTGTAGCTCAGGTCTAGAAATGTGGAAGAAGAAACCAGGGAGCAAAGGGAGGTGCAGCTTGCTGTGCTGATAGAAAACTGATGGAGATGCCCTGTTGGAGCATGGGGCTTGCTAATTATTTTGCTAATGCATCAGGAAAGATGTAAAGTCAGTACAATATGAAAGCAGAACTAGGAGTACAGGGTCTGGAGGATGAAGCAGTTGTGTCCCCTTAAAGGAAAGCCTTCCTCCTTCCAATCCAAGGAGGCTGAAAAGAAGACAAAAATATTGCAAGAGTTGTTTTTGTGGTGTCACCCTCTGCCACCACCAGACCTCCTATATTTGCTGGAGTGTCAGCTCTGGCTTTGGTGAGTCAGATTTGTGTTCAGCATCTGTGGTGACCTGTAGATTCACACCCTTCCAACACTCCTGCAGTTTAGTCTTCAGCCTGAAATCTGGGGCTATTATCCACCAGACGGGTCTAGGTAGTCAGCATGATGTCATGTCTCTTCAGCAGTTTATGGAACAGGGCTGAAATTTATGCCAATAAATATTTTAAATTGTTTTTGTTTGGCTTCTTGAGGAGAAGAATTTCCGTAGGTGAGAGGTTATTTTGCAAGCAGCTCCACTGTATGATAGATCACATGGATGGTTTCAGTACATGGGAAGCTTGTATCCCTTCAGTGTCATAGGTTGGAATTGTTACAGGCACTTAACAGCTTTACAGGTTCTTGTTTAATTACTGGTCATTATTCTGAAGTGGATGACTCATTTAGCCTGAAGCGATGGAAGGTGTTCTGGCCCTCTGTATAATTCTACATGTACATGTTTTTGCTCCTCAGAACCACAAAAATGTCTGTTTTCCTTTTTGCATTTCCTGGGGTCATATAAAGAGCATGGATTGGAGGGGGGGTATGGAGTGAGAAAAGGCATGTTGGGAACAAGTTGGCATCAATCTGGGTGGCTCTTGGTGCACACCTGAACTCTGCCCATTCGGTTCTCGCCTGGAAGGGCCTGCTTGGCTCCGTCTTATGGCTCGTTGGTAATGTCACTCCTGCTATTATTAATACTGTAATGAATTAATTATCTATTAGTCTATACTTCTCTAATGGTATTTCAGTTTAGGAAGCTGTTTAATGGCAGGAAAACATGAAATTTCTGTGCTATAGCGTGCTCTGTCCTGGTAAAATGTTAAAGTTAACATTAAAACTAATTCTGGTTTCACTGTCACCAGCTTTTCTTCCCTCAGTTCAGTCTGTGTGTCCTTTGCTGTGACATTCCGTGTGTCCTGGTAGAGACCCACTGCAGAAATAGAGGCTTTGAATTCACCAATCTATATCAAGAGACAACACTTGGTCTTGTTGCATTGAAATCTAAATAAATTTGCATTGATCTCAATAAATGGGGATATTTTGAACCTTGACTTTCTAATGCTTCGCAGTTGGGTGTTTTTTCCCTGCTTTGTCAAGGAGGATGACTGTTGTAAGACCATGAGCTGATTACTCCCTGTATTAGATAATAATTTCTTAATGTGGGAGGGATATTAAGAAGAATAGATGTGAGTGCTCTTAGAAAACTCTTTATGGAATAAGGTTTAAGCACTACTGTTAATAGGATGCACGTTCCTTTTCATGCTGAGTCAGATAGAGCTTGGCTGTATACCCAGGACAGAAATCAAGGAGGCCTTAGAGACACTTGCAAAACATATGGTGACTCTGCTGTCTTTAAGATGTATCATTATTGCTGTGGTGCATTGGCGCCCCTGGATTTTGGGTGGGCAGTAGTTGGAGTTTAATTAAAGGCCAGCCCTGTTTCCATCTGAGAGACGTCTCTGTGAAGTACCTCGTTGTTTCCCCACATCATGCGTTTGCCTTATGATGTGCCAGTGGCAAATAATTATGAGTTTGACCTAAAATTTAAAAACCTGCCAGTGTTTGAGTGTCCACGTGCAGTGGTAGAGGCTGCTGGGCAAAGGGGCTGGCTGGGGAACAAGTGATAGTACAGGAGGGATATTGGGTATCCTCATGGAAAGCCAGGACATCAGTGATCTACTAATCCTTGCTTTTCTTTGGGGAAGTCTGAATCATCACTGGAGATGAAATATCTGTTTTCATTGAAAAAATTGACTTGATGGATGGATGGATGTTTTTTTCCTCACCAGTGACATTTTAAAAAGAATCTAAAGGTTTTTGGGGGTGGCTGTTGAAGTTTGTCGAAGTCTCTTCAAGATGGCAAAATAGGGATTAGGAATTGGAGTCAGCCTTTTACAAGATGGTCTTGCAAAAGTATTTTTTTGTTTGGTTGGTGTTTTTTGGTTGCAAAAGCTTTCCTGGATTATGTAACTAGAGGCTGGACAAGATGCTGCAAGTCTAGTTTGTATTTTGTGGAATGCTCTAAAGGGTAATTTGGGGGATGGTTGTGATAGGGATTGTGATAGTAGAAAAGATAGGTTTTTTGGTTTGGTTTTTTTTTTTTTTGGGCTCTGAATTTTATTTTTGTCAACTTCTTAAAACGTTAAGGTTGATTTGTGATAGTCTATTATCAACAGTTTTGTTCTTCTGACGGTGGTTGGTTGGTTGGTTGGTTGATAGAAATTCTCCCCCCCCGCCCCCGAAATAGTCTTAAGATTCTTTCATTATGAAAGCCCTTAAAATTAAGATAAAATTTATTTATTTATTTATTGTGTTTTCCCCTGTGTTGGCATATGAATGTCGTTTTGCCCTGCTGGCATTTCCCCATTTTGGATTATTTTCTACCTCTGCATATTATGTGATTTCTTGTTCAAGTGAATGGCAAGATGATGTATGACACACTTGAGATGATATTGAGCAGAGTATAGTTGGAAAATTGCAGTGATAATTTTCTTTTTACATCTCAAACTTACACACCATTGAGGGGAAAAAAGTAAAAAAAAAGAAGTGTCACAGCAACTCAAGAAAAAGCATAAGGGGAAACCTCGAAAAATTACAGGGAAATTTCCATAACAGATACACAAGTAGTGCTGCTTTAATAATGATTTCCTGCCATGAACTATTTTTATCATTTGCCTGCTCTCTGACGTGGCATTCTATTAAACATTTTTGAGAGCCGTGTTTTAATCAGATTAAGCTCAAGGAAACCGATAGGTATCTGTTTGGCTCATGACTTGTGCTTCTGTTTCTGATTTAGTCACAAGACTATTGTTGCTGGAATCTTTTAAACCCCATTTTGCTTCCACTTGCAGCCGGTGTGGGAGCCTGGAGGTTGTGTGCCAGGGATTTTCATGATATACACACAGGGCGCGTTATGGAATCATTCTGTAAATTAAAGAAGACTGATACAAACTGTGTCTTTTCCTCATGTGATTAAATAGCTAAAAATAACCATCTATTTTTAGTTTCAAGTGTTGTAATGTTTCTTAGGAACAAACTCACCCAACGCAGTGTGCTAGGAAAGGCTGACCATGAATAATGCTGAATTCTGAGGTACTTCTTGAAAACAGAAGTACTTAATAGCAGTGGAAAATCTGGTGTTATTTTTTATTGTGTGCAACGTATTAATGCTTCCCATACGAGAAGTATAATGAGAATAAAATATAAATTCATATATTTTAACTTTGATATTTCCACATTGTTCAGTCATTTTATGATGTGAAAGCAGAAAACTTTCTAAGCAAAATTCTAACGGTCTCCAATATTGTGCATGTCCTGCAAATTTAGGAAATTACGTAAAAAAAAGGTGCAGCATAACATTTGGGACCATGGTTGTGCTTGGATATCAGTGGATTCAGCAACTCATTCGGTGGCCTCAGCATCTTGGAGCATGGGGGAGGACCAGCAGCCTGGCTTTTAAAAAGCTCTGTCTATCCATATTTTCCTAATTTCCAGAGCAAAAAAAAAAACTCCATGTATTAAATTTCTAATGACCTCTTTTGTCTGTTGCAAACACAGAGAGATTGTATTCAACAGCTTGGTTTGTATCATATCTTCCCGCAGTGTATTATTTATTTGGTTGACGTGCTCGAGAACTGCGAGCCTAAGAATTAATAAAGGTTATTAGTTACTTTCCATAATAAAATTAGCTGACCTTTAAATAAGAGCATTATACAGGGGCTCTCTAAGTGGAAAAATGACAGAATGCATTTTTATCCTGGTGGCCATTTCGATTACTAAATCTTACAGTCACAATATAGAAGCTGCGTGTTGTGATTAAATGTTTCTCTTGACTGTGTATTTGCAGACAACAATGAAATAAGTGGGATTTTTGTATTCAGGGCAGAATTTAACCCCTCGGTAGCAGTTTCGCCCAGATCTGATATTTGGTTACGTTTGAACAATACAGAAGGGGAAAAAAAAAAAAAAAAAAAGAAGATGCAACTTAATTTTCTAAAAATGAGTGTCCTTTGGAAGCGACAGCCCTGGGAGTTTGCTGTGGTTTTTAGGGAGTGTGATGATATGCAGATTCCTCGAGCAGCCTGTCTTGGGTCTCTACCAGGCAGACGTGATGTATGCCCTATAGCTGGTCACATGCAGCCCACTCTATCAGCCTGCTGTTCTTCAGTCATCTGAATTTATCTATTTTTAAAGAGAGATTTGCTATAAAATCCAATATTGAAACGTGAAGTGTGGGCACCCGCCTTTACTTTTAAGTTTGGAACAGGATACACCTCATCTCCAAAGCAGCTGTTAAAGCCAACTTTCTTAATTTAATTTTATTTGTACTAAATAATGACGTTACTACTTGTGCCATTATCTAGAATAGATTTCATAAAGGCTTTAAGGGTACTCTCGATTTTTATTGTTATTTTTGGAACATTGATAATCTATATAATGATGACGATATGGCTCGGATTTCAGGTGAGCTTCAGATTTGCTTGTGCTGCTGCACTGTACTTTTTCAGATTTTGACTGGGTCTTATAACATTTGTTGAAATCCTTACAAGATATTCATCTATTTGTAGCATCATATAGGTCTGGCTCCCCATCTGTCTCTGTTTTTCATGACAACGAGGCTCTGGTACATTTTTTTACTTTAATTCTTATTCATTGAAGCCCACTGTAATGCTGTTCCTGTCACAGCTATTTGTCCAACAGCTTTTATTGATCATTTGGGATAAAATGAAAGATTTCTTCATAGGGAGAAGTTGTAACCAGCAATCAATGAATTCAGTTTGATTAGATCAGTTTTCCTACCTTATAAAGCTGAATGTAATCAGTATGCATTTTATGTGCTATTAAATAAATAAGTAATATAAAGTGGTGCCAAAAGCTAAGAAATATTGAGGGAGGAAAAAGTTCTTGCTGAAGGAATTCATGCAACTTCTGTATTTTAAAAGTGAGGTTACGAATCTAAAGTTCAGATTCCCTCCAAATAAATCCTTATGTAACAGGATATCCCCAAGACAATTTTTTTTTTCCTCCCCCCATTTTTTTATTTTATTTTATTTTTTTTTAATTTTTATTTTTTTCTCGTTTTTTTTTTTTTCTTCTTCGGTATTGGCGGCCTGACTAAAATAGTTCTCATCTGGTTTAACTAAAATCTTTGCATTGCTTGGCGGTGGTTTCTTTTGTACGTGGTGCTTTTAGAGCTCATTGAAGCCGGAGCGTACAGGAAATGCAAATCATGCAAATCATCCTCGCGCTGACGATGTACAGTGGCGTGATTGAGCAGCAGTACGTATGGCTCGTGGGCTGACCACATGAAAGGAGCCATTTAAAGACCAGATGAGCCCAAGCTGGCTTAAGTTAGACTATGTGTGAGCTTCAAAGCTTATAGAATAGCATCCTTTTTAAAAATAAATTTATTTTATTAATAACACCTGCGCCGAGTTCTCAAACAGTGAGAACATGGGTGGATGGACGTTGACGTTAAATACGTGCCGGGCTTAAATCAGAAGGGCAAAATTGTTATTTTTTTTGGTTGTTTTTTTTTTTTTTTTGTGGGAATTCAGGTATGTGTCCGTTCAGATCGAAGGGGAAGTCGACCACAATCTAATACGCTGCAAAAAAAGTCCAGTTTGTGTTTGGCGTACATAAAAGCCCAACTCTTTTCTGCCTTTCAGGTAAAAATGAAAATAAATGGAAGATAAAAGGGAATTTTTTCTGGGCAGCAGGGTTAAGAACAGGCTTTCTGTAAGTGCTTTTGAGTGCTGAGAAGAGGGAGGTTGAGTGCTCACTGCTTCAGATTTCTTGGTAACTGAGAAAAAAGTCCTGCATATTATTTTTATACTTCTGAAGAGCTTTTTTTTCCTGGTGTTTTGAGGCTGTATCCTTCCAATAAAGTGTAGTCTTTGTGTTGTGTGACTCTGAACATTGACGGTGCTGTGCTGGCAACACTGGGCTTCATCCACCAAACCTTGTGAGATGTCACAGGGGGAAAAATACTGGTAGAATAATGTACATTTTTCCTGTTAATCTGGCAATAAAAAGGGAGTGGATGGGATAGGTAACAGTGTCTTTAAGAATATTCTTACCTTTGGTAGAACTCACCATGGGTGGCTGATTTGTTTCTAGTGGGAGTCTTATTTCTTCTACGTCTTTCTTTTTTTATACAGCCCTCACTCACTTTTCTTTGGATGTTTTTAAAAGTTGAGATTCATTCAAATAATGTAACATGACACAAAGCTGGAAAATGTCAATCTCGAACTGTTTCTGTGTCATCTTGTTTAATTTTTACTTGAAACAGTAGCCCTGAGGAGGTCTGCGGTGGGACTGGGCAGGACACTGCACTCCATCACCCTGACGGATGTAATTTTGGCTTGATTTTTTTTTTTCCCCCACTAGTTCCTTGCTCCTTGATTTTCTTCTTTCTACTGTTACACAGGAATAGGAGAGAAGGAAAATACTAATTTTTTTTATCTTTTATCTACCAGATTGCTTCTTTCCTGTCAAATCAATCCACAGATCCTGGAACAGGAGAGAGGGACATTTCCCATATTTACTTTTTTTTTTTTTTCTTTAAAACATTAACTGTATTCCTGTCTTTAATTTCACAGATGAAGTCAAGAGGATAATGTCACCCTTTCCGTGTTCCTGCAGGTTGGGCAGCTCCCACCATCCTGAGCACATACAAATGGTGGTCATAGGGCTTAGCAGGGAGTTTTGGGTTCAGCTGGGGCTGGAATGGTCCAATTCCTTCCTTCTATGGGGTTTGTTTATTCATTTAATTTATTATTATTATTAATTCAATTAATTTAATTAATTTAAAGTAAAAAAAAAAAAAAAAGGGTGGATGAAGGGTTGGCATCCTGAAATCACTGGGGAGAGGAATACTGTGAATAAATACAGTTTTCCCGATCCACTTTGTAGAGTGATCCCTTACAGGGAAAATTCATGAGGCTTCTGGGCAGGTGTTTATACATCCAGCACAGACTTAGTGTTTTAACAGAAGCAGGAATTTAAATCACAGTTAATATTAAAATAACTTTTATGCTCGGTGTAAGAAATACCAAGATGCAGAAGATAACAGAGAGAGCAGCAAAGAAATTTTGCTGCTCGTATCTATAATAATTTAGTATAATTTAATATCCATTTCAGTGTTTGACAGGAAGTAAAGATTACTTAAATATTTGTACCTAAGAGTGCAGGGCTGTACAAAGATCTTTGAATTTTCAGTTTCTTCCAGCAGTATATAGAGATATACACAGAAAATTAATCCCATATGATTATACAGCTACCAGTGCTCCAGAACTTTTTTGGAAATACATTCCAAAGAACATCTTCAGTTTTCTTGACAAACAGCTTGAGTCAAGTTTCCTTTTCAGGAGCTCCTGAAAGGTTTTATGTGTAGTTCAAAAGCATCACTGGAAAAGTGGTGTTATTTGGAGACCTTGACCAAAACTGCTTTGCTGTGCTCAGGTTTTGCAGATATGAAAGCTCGTTGCCCAGCCATCTTGAACAGATTTTTAGCTTTCTGTGATGGAGAGATGAACAGTCTTTTCTCAGTAACAAATTAGCTGTTGTCAACAGTTTTCCTGGCCACAGTTTGCATAGCTCAATTCAGAATCGTTCTTGGGTTTATGGTGGATTTTGCTAGAAAATATATATGTATATGGTATGTATATTTGTCATGTATCTGCATGTGCGTGCACACAAAAATGTAGTGCATATACCTCTATCTGTGACTGAAAATATGATATCTGGAAATACTGAATCATTCTGCATGGTCTCACAAAGATAATATTTTGGGACATCTGTCAGGTACTGTGGCGAGCAGGGCCCGTAAGATACATAAACAGTGACATGGTCACGTATGAGTTGATCAAATCACTAGATCGTGACACTCACTTATCTTCAACTCTGGCTCAGACTCCTGAGTTCTCACTGTGGCCCTGGTTCTCCTGGTGGCCTTTGATAAGCAAGCCTTGGCCTCAGTTTCTTAATCTTGAAGATTAAAAAGCATCTGGTGTGTTCTTCTGACTTAGTTACGTAAGATTTCAACCCCAGAGGCGTGTGTTTCTCTTTCATGTTCGTGGGGAATAATGGGCATTCAGCACTGGATGCTTTATTTAATGATAAAAGGAATTCAGAAGTAATAAATGGTGATAAAATGTGTTGGAAAAACATAATTTGCAAAGTATATGGAAGCCTAGAAATATTTTTATTAGAGTATTATTTTATTTTTGGATTTTTCCATGTGGGGAATTCTCAACATTTTGCAGTGTGGAAGTGTGGATTACTTACTCAAGGAATACATCCGTGTTGTATAAGTTGACCAGACGTGAGTGTAAATGCCTATTGTAGTTTTTAAGCCTGCAAAACTCTCAGCCACGAGCTGGAGAAGAAAAATAGGCAAAAGACTTTTTTTTTTTTTTTGGTCTTCCAGAACTGGTTGGTCCCTTATGTCCCATGTCAGGAGTTGCAAGATGCAGAGCTGAGACCCTTTTATTCCTTCTCTTTCCCTGGTTGTGTTATAAATAAAAGCCAGTTATGATAATACATGAAATAAAATGGTAGGACATCAGTACAGATTACCCTTAAAATCATGTTATGGAAATGGAAATAAACCAGCTTATGGTATATGCCAGGCATGATGCAAGTGATATTAAATAAATACATGACTGAAGGGTTCCATTCATTCCAAATGCTCCCCTTTGTGATCTTTAGCCATGTTTGTAGAGAAACCTTTCTTAAAGCACTTAAAGCTTAATTCAGAACAGACAAAACAATTATCTTTTGAAAGTCTGATGAAATATGTTTGGCAGCTTTTGAGTTTAGGAGAGTGTTTGTCTCACTTCTTTGAAATCTCACTTCAGTCGGTCGCTCAGCCATTTCGGTGGAATCATTCAAATCTGGTAGCGAGTGTGGGCTTTGCTCAGTTAAGAAATGTTCTTATCAGAAAGTGCAGGGGCTGAAAATAGTGTGTAAGACACAAAAACTGACATTTTCCTTATTGATGTGCTTTTAAATATCAGTCTACCTGCTGTCCCTGTGTTTTTGATGAAGTGCTGGTGGATAAATCCGTGTAGGTAGGGATTTGCTCCTCCAAATACAGGTCTGGAGACCCTTAAGCATTAAATTACCTTATTTTAATTTCTTAGGGAACAGAAGTGTCACTTTATCTTCTCTAAGTATAAATGATGAATGTTTATGCACCAATGTGTGACTGTTTCTTATAGGGAGAAGTGGCAGAAGACTGACACTGCACAATGTAGTTTTATAGTTGCACTATGTCATGAACATGGAGCAGAAATATTTAAATTGTGGATCTGATTGCCATTTCACTGAGCACATGGAATAGTTTGCTCGGCTTGTATTAAGACAGGAAAGTTGTCACTATGCTGCAGCAACAAATATAGAGAAGTGTGAAGGGCATTTGGGAGAAATACTTAATTTCATTTCATATTTCTTGCAATACTTGATTTAAATTTTTTTTATTTTATTTTAGTCTGTGTGTACAAAGGACTTTGTGAACTCACTTTGCGAATATATATTAAAATCACTAAGTTATTCCTAATGTTCTGTGGTGCTGCCTGCTCCTGACAAACATCTGATACGGATCATATGCCTCTAAAAAGAGAAGTTCCTCGAGCAAAATATCCTCATGAAAACAGGTTGGAGATACTCACATTCTCTCGCTCGCTCTCACTCACATGTTACATTTTGGCACGTTGTAGGAGCAGGTAGCATATCTACTACCTGCTGTTGAAAGTGTTGAAGATACTGAATTATTTATTCCATCTTCTGCACTATCCAAACTCGTTTTGGGTAGTTTGACACATCTCGGTCTTCCATATGGATACTTCATGGTGACAGAGTTGCCAGCTGCTCAGGTTTTATGACAGTCTGAGCTTTTTCGAGGACTGTATTAGTTTTCTGGGAAGAATCCTGCTTTTCCTGAGGTCCCCATTCTTAGGCAGTAGTTATGCCTTGGATTGATGCTGTGGAGTGGGAGTTTTTGGGGAAAATTAGCTGAGACCTTCCATAGAAATATTTTTTTAAAAGACTTGCTGTTCGTGGATTGTGTGAGATGAAATCATAGCTGTGGTATATTAGAAAAATGTGAAAGCCATTTGCTAAGAAAACTAAGTCCCTTTTAGTGACAGTCTTCAAATTTCTAAAAAAAAAAAAGTGTTTAGATGTCAAAGTGCATAAAGCAACATAGAAACCAGTCTGAAATACTTTGGAGAACAGGGTTTTCAGGGCACTTGAAATGTAACACTAAACAGTCTGTAAACCTTCCCCACAGGAGGGGATTGGAACTGAATGATATTTAAGGTCCCTTCCAAACCCAAACCATCCTATGATTCCATGATCTTCTCTGCAATTGTGCAAAGTGAGTGGGTGTCCTGTTGTTTTAAGATACAAAATGTGGAAACCTGAAAATTGGGGAAGATTTGAGTTTTAGTTTGCCAGAACTTACTAAAATAATGGAAAATCAGCCATTGGTTACTTCATTCGAGCATCTCTTGATACAAAACTTGGTACAAATACAATCTCTTTCCCTTTGTAAGGGGATCTCTCAGTATTTTGGTGGGTCTGTGCTGCACTGAGTTTGATTCCCTTTCAGTGGGATAAACCAGTCTGACTTGCAGTGAAATCCATGTATCCATGAGGTAGACTGTTTCTCCTCTGTCATCCTGGATCCGAACTGACACCAGGTGATGTGAAGTAACGATCCTCAAAATTCGTACTTCAGATTTGCTATTGAATAATGGTGTTACGTGTAGCCTTAGGACTTCTCCATGTCGCTGCAACATCTTGACCATATTGCATTGTTCATGCCAGTCATTTGACATGTTTGGCTCCTCTCCAGAGTTGGACAGATAAAATACCCAGTGAGATGGGTTTTCAGCCTTTAAACAATACAGAATGCTGTTTAAGTGTTGCCTAATTGAGTAGAACATCAGCCTTACATACATTTTTCTTTAAAAAAAGTCTTTTCACTATAGATCACTTTATCCTGTATACCTTTTGCTGTATACTGTTTACCTTTGGTGAATTTGTTACCTTCAGTCACTATATCCTTTGTTTTTCTTGCCTCCTGCTTTTTCCTTGCATCATTAGCTCGAGCAGAGTTAGTGTAACCATCTTAGAGAAACCATCCAGCGATGGCTACTTTTCACTAGTGGGGGAAAATTATTCTGATTTGCTTATGCTTTGCTCTAATAAAATTCCTTTGCTTCATTATTTGTTGCTGACAAAATTTGAGTGAGGAAGGTGGTGGGGATTCATGGCTTTCTCCTTCCCCCCATCACCACAGCTATAACTGCTTGGTCCTGACCTCTCCCTTCGTGGGAACAGAGAGGCCAATGTAGCCCATGGTGAACAATCTGGCCACTAAAGTAAAAATGTGCATCTGTCAGTAATTAATTGAAGCCAAATTTAATTACAATTCAGGGAAAAAAAATAGTGCCACACACTTAATAAAATTCAAGAAGCTTCAGTGCCATTGCCTAAAAAGCAAAGCAATCCAAACAAAATACGTCCCCCCTCAAAAGTCTGCTCTGTGAGAGTCTCTTTCAAGCTTCCTTTGTGATGTTAAATAGAAAAGTAGTTTTGATTAACTGTTTTCACATAGTTTTTAATATATTTTAGAGTTAAAAGTCATTGAAAATAATGGTAAGTGTTGAAGGCTGATTCTTAACCAGTTGTGTCAGATGGGGATCTGGCCCTAAAATTGGATTCTAATAGCTGGTTGAAATAAAGATTCAGAGGGATGGGAAGGAATTGAGGGAGAACCCAAATAATTTACAAATGAAAAAATTGCATTTATGTAACTTCTTGAGTATTTTAAATGGTGTATTTTTAAATAAAAAGATATACAAAAAAAAAAGAGGAATGTCAGTATGAAGTCAAACCAAGCCCTTCATTCCTACTGTATTTCAGCATACAAGGCAACCCCCAGATCCAAACCTATTGAACTGGTAGCAGCCATGAATATTTATCACTGTGTACTGTATGTACATACAGCAATTACAGCAAGAGGAAAAAATATTTTTCTTCACAATTAATATTTGTAAACGTTTATGAAAGTACATAGAAATAAATAAGACAAACACATGGCCTAATTAAGATGAAAGGCATGACAACCCTGGTGATTTGTTCTGAAAAATAAAGAACGTTAAAATAGTAAGACTTAATTATTTCTGTAAACATTTCAAATTATGCTCTATGTAGAAAACCGTAATTTATGAGGTATAATATCTATAAGCATTTTCTGACATTTGTATATTCCATGTCAAAAAATTATTGTTAATTTATTATTTATTATATTGTACACTGTCACATATTATCACTTGTTAGTATTTATTGTTCAGAAATTCAGTGTCATCTATTGTGTAATGGGAAAGGGAAAAGCATTTTATATGGGGTTGTAATTTGTGTATTCTTGGGCAAGTGATAAAAATGCAACTTGATGCAAGTTGATCGTGTAAAATTGTGTGTAATAGTAAACAAAAATAACTGGTCTGTTTAACGTTCCAGGCACTAAAAGTGATATTTGATATAGAGTTTATGTTTGAAAGATAACTTAAAGCCAAATCCATGGACTTGTTTAATTGCTGTGTTGAAATCAAGGAAACTGTATGATGGAGGAACTAAAGCCACGAGGTTTGATCTTGAGGAGCTTGAAGGCTCCATCACTTTGGAAGCTTCTGTTTCTCGAGGTGGTTCTGTTTAGGGTCAAACCTCTTGGCTTTGCCTTGGCCTTTAAGGAGGCAAAATAGAGCAGAATGGTTTGGATAGACTCTAATGCAATCCAAAAATAGAATCACAGAATGGTTTGGGTTGGAAGGGACCCTAAAGCTCATCTTGTTCCACCCTGCCATGGGCAGGGACACCTTCCACTAGCCCAGGTTGCTCCAAGCCCTGTCCAACCTGGCCTTGGACACTTCCAAGGATGGGGCAGCCACAGCTTCTCTGGGCAACCTGTGCCAACATCTGACTGGTTCAGTCAGTGCCTTTTAGTGAACAGTGGGTTTTGAGTACCCATTTCCCCTAAGAGGCTCATATTTGCACTCCTACCCAAATCTTAAGTCTGTTTTATTGTAATACTGCACCTGGCAGACAAAAAGCGCTCGTACCTCTTTTTTGGACTACCAGGTCTTCAATCATGAACTCATTTTACTGTGGCTGTAGTTGTTTGGCAGCAGAGAATTATGGTTTAGTGTTTCATTTGCAGAGAAGCAGGGTCCCTACTGCCACTGTGGGATCGTATCCTGCAGCAGTCCTCCTTTTCCAGGGAGCGCTGTTTTACCTGTGCTGCCGTGTGGTGTCCATGTCCATCTGTCTTTCATGCTGGCAGAGCTTTTATCAGACAGGGGGAACATTCCAGTACAACTCGGGTGCTGTTTTAAACGTGCTTTGTGCTATAAGCCTGGTGGAGTTCATATCCATAGATACATAAATATGCCCTGTGTGGTCTCCCAAGGGGAAGGCAAAATGTGTTTTTAGTTAAGTTGCATGGGAATTTAATTGAAAGATTTAGGGCAATGCCATAAAAGAGTAAATCACGGCTGCGTGACACAAAGAAGATTTATAAAGCCAAATAAAAATACTTTAGCACCTTCACTATTATAATTTGCTTGATATAAGTGGAAACCTGTATTAGTCATTTTGTCTGCTGGCAATTAAAAAAAAAAAAAAGGCTTTTATATTTTACTGATTTTCAGTCCTTTGCAGTGAAATAATGGGGAAGACAGTAGCAAAGGGCAGAGCATTCTCTGGACATGCCACAGCTCTAAACCTGCAGGAATGCTCAGCTTCCTTCCCAGGAATATTTGAATTAGTTAAGCACATGCTTAACTGATTTCACACAAGTAGGTACTCAGAAGGACTGTGAACTGATTCAGATGATGCACAAGCTTAGTGTTAGACTGCAGCTTGTGTGATGGTGGCCCTGAAATTTGGCCAGTTTCCAAGGCAGTGGGGCTACTGCTTTATGCAGGAAGGTCATTTGTCCCACAGCAAAATACTCAAGGATATTTCGGAGAGAAGAGCTAAGGCAGTGTGTTAGGAATGTGACCTTCAGCGCAGGTTTAGTGAGGATTCACACACTGTATTTGTTGAAGAGTACTGTCTGTATTAAATGCTGTAGTGTTGATAGGTCTCGATAAGGATACCATAATAGCGGTTGAATTGTAGGGGGTTTTGTGAGATGGTAAGTTAATGATGTAGCTGTTAATTTGAATTTAGCAGACGTTTTAAATATAGGTTTCTCTTACAGAGACAAAAGTTGCAATTTAAAGCTCTTTGGTGGTCTAAAAACAGCTTAATTCTCTAGTAGCATGGTAATAAGTACTAATCCAGCTTATACAGTGATTGTAGTATGTCATGTTTGTGAAAGATTGCCTAACTCTGCTTTCTCTGGGTTTTATGTTAATTTTTTTAAATTAAACATAAAACCTTATAACATCTTTATGCTGAGATAAACTGTTCAATTTAACTTGTGCTCAAGCAGCAGCTGTCAGGAATTATCATGTTTCGAGCGTTCTTGCCATCACCTTGTGTCTCTACCTCCCGGATACACTCCGTGGGATGATAAAGCTCACCTTGTTAGGATTTATTACTTAAATAATAACCCGAGGTAAAATGAAAGTTGATGTCACACGGAATGACAACTGACATATATTTATGTTGCACGTTCCATTATAATAAACTTTCCTTTCTTCCCCTTGTAATAGGTGTTAAATGGAAATACACTCCAGCATATCCTCCAGTGCCCTGCGTGAGTCCATTAGCCACGTGCGCGGCTGCTCTGTGGGCATGTTCACGGGGACTCGTGCTGTCAGGTGTTATTTAAGCTTATAAACCCAGGGAAATTGGTTAGTGCTGGTAGTTAACAGCTTTTATGCCAGTAAAGAAGCAAGTATAAGAGCTTGGGATAAATTCTGGAAGTGCTGTGAAGTAACGCAAGCCAATCAAGGAGGGTGTTTTCTAATAAATGGGTTTATTTTTATTTTTCTTTCTTGCTGTAAGAAATGTAAGCAGTGTCATTTCAGGCTCTAAATCTGAATCTGCTTGTCATTGCAACAGTTTTCTCTTGACACCAGTTTATTGTGCTGAGCTGGGCAGTGATAAGTGATCTGCTTGTTAGTTGAGTCTTATCACTTTCTATTTACAGTGAAGAAAATTTAGGTCTACTTCTTGCAAGCTTTCCAAGTTTTTAGTCCTTCTTGCCATAGCCAGTCTCCAGCACACTCTGATGATGCTATTGAATTCCTCCTGTTTGCCTAAGCTGGTACTGCAAACACTATTTTCCTTTCCTGTGGCTATAACAATCTTTTTTAAATATTCTTCTCCTAATTATCCCATTGTCTATCTGAGCAAGTTCAGATGTTTCAGAGCTACATGGTTTTGTCCAAGCTTAAGTAGGATCTCTTCTCTCATTGTCTCCCTATTGCCTTTTTCTCTCCACTCAGCATGTCAGCCTTGGCACCTCCCCTGCTTCCACTTCCACCCTTTCTCTGTGCTGCTTCCCATGTTTTCAGTCCCTATGTGCCATCTCCTTTTTTCTCCTCTCTTCCTTCAAACTCAGCCAAGTTCATCGATGCTATCCTGCATCAGTTCAGTTTTCTTCCTAACTCATCACAGAAGAGGATTGGAAGGCACCTTAAAGCTCATCTTGTTCCACCCCCTGCCATGGGCAGGGACACCTTCCACCAGCCCAGGTTGCTCCAAGCCCCGTCCAACCTGGCCTTGGACACTTCCAAGGATGGGGTGGCCACAGCTTCTCTGGGCAACCTGTGCCAGGGCCTCCCCACCCTCCCAGCCAAGAATTCTTTCCTATGTCTAATGTAAACCCACCCTTTTTCAGTGGGAAACCATTTTCCCCTTGTCCCATCAATAGCCTGATTTTTTTCAAGCAACCATTTCATCTCATTTTTGTGATTTTTGGGGTATGTTTTCAGCAGTTCGCATTTTTCTTTGTCACTCCAGTGCTAAACTCGCAGCAGTGTTTGAGCAGGGATATTGCTTTGCCCCCAGGAAGCTTTCCTGCCTCTGCTTTGAGCCTGGCACCAGGTCATTACAAGGTCCACAGGTCATTAGTCATGGTGACAAATAAGTAATGACTTACGTAAAACTATTTTTTCCTCCTAGTATGGCTTGTAATCAACCTGAGCTCATATCTTAATTGTCATTCTGTTTGACAGGCCCTCTAGAACCATCAAATATTTGATGAACAAGGCAATAACATTCATCTCTTACTTTCGTAAGCCTTTCAGATCAGCATTGACTCAGGTTGATGAAGATGGATACAGGATCTGTTCTCTAGGAACTGCTTGTTCTGCAGATACAGGTTATCTGAGAAGGGTGTAAGTTAGCATAGGGTATGATATGGTGTGATATATATGATATGCTATGATATATATGAGTGTTTGGGGAAGTTTGTGAGTTTTGAGGTTGACAGCTATAATCAGAAGTTTGTGATATTAGTGATGTGGGTTTGGCAGTAACCTTGAACATAAAAGTCGTGTAAAAAGAGGAAGAATGGGAATAAAAATAGGGGGAAAAATAGAAAAAAACAGGAAATATTTTAAAATAATAAAACATTGCATAAATCAGTTCTGAATCTGAACCACTAAAATGGTGCATAGCAAAAAAAAAAAAAACAACTCAGAAATGGCTGTGTTGGGAAGTAGTTTATTAAAGCTTAATGTTCAGTGTGCAATAAATACCAGATCTCAATTTTTTTTTTTAATCCCCTGTGATAAGAAACACAGAACACAAATGTCTGAGGCTCTGCAGCTCTCTGAAGGTTCAGGATTCAGTTTGCCTGGAAGCAGTGTGAGCCAGGGGCCAGGAGATGCTCCCAAACTTCTGGTGAAATGCGGGGGAAATCTACCACTGGTTACAGGAGGGTCACGATTTCATATTACACATTTAAATACATTCATTTTGTGATGGCCTGGGAAGTTGTACCAGACTAAGATAGCAGCTTGTTAGTGCTGTTTGTGCCTGCTTTATCTAATTGAAGGATGCGTGCAGTGGTGTGCACTGTGGAATAGCAGGAGTGCTGCGGCAGGACTGGGGCGCAAGGATAGGAACAACATTTCATTACAGAGGATACCTAATAAAAATGTGAAAGTAAAACAGAAAAAGGGAGGGGGGGAGGGGGAGAAAAGCAGACCATACTAGATAAGTGCACTGCATAAATCAAAAGGGTTTATGTCATAACATGAACATGTGCCATTCCTGCTCATATATTGAATTTCAGTAGTCGGTTGCATAAAGAAGTAAAGTGTAATGAAACTGGCAAGCAAAGTATTCCCTAGTCAGCCTTATCTTTGTTCCATTTGTCCTTCAGATACAGCTTTTCTTGCCTTTTTCAATAAAATCCATCCAGCTTTTTTTATTTTGCATCTCTCTGTAACCGAGCTGGGAAGACCAATGAGATTCGGTGCTTTTCTAGTTGGGTTCTTAGCAGCTGCTTTTTAAGAGATCAAAACTTCGAATGCTGCTACATGGTATTAAGGCTTAGCTATTGATGTGTCCCTATAGGGGTTATGTTTTTCTTGGGGCGGGGGGGAGTGGAGGGAAGGGGAAGGGGTGACCCCTGCGAGCACACTCACTGACAGGAAACACTGCTCTCCTTGTTTTCCAGGATCCTCTTTGCAAGCTCAGTGCTTAACCTGGCTGAACTCGCTGCCCTCCGCCCTGACCTTGGCAAATTGAAAAAGGTCCTCTACTTCCATGAGAACCAATTGGCATATCCTGTCCAGAAATGCCAGGAAAGGGATTTTCAGTATGGATACAACCAGGTTCTTTCATGGTAGGTGTCACTTGTGCTGCTCCGTGTTATTTAAGGTGTCCTTCTGTCATCATCATAACCCTGAGGAGTCCTTCTCTGTATAATTTTTTCATTTATTAATTATTCTGTAATAATATTTTACAAGGGCCTGTAGCATCAGGACAAGGGGGATTGGCTTCAAAGTGAAAGAGAGTAAGTTTAAATTAGATATTAGGAAGAAATTTTTCCCTGTGAGGGTGGAGGGGCCCTGGCACAGGTTACCCAGAGAAACTGCAGCTGCCTCATCCCTGGAAGTGTTCAAGGCCAGGTTGGACAGGGCTTGGAGCAGCCTGGGCTAGTGGAAGGTGTCCCTACCCATGGCAGGGGGTGGAACAAGATGAGTTTTAAGGTGCCTTCCAACCCAGGCCATTCTGTGATTCTGTAAACAATGACCCTGCAGCAAACTGAGGTACTAGCAGAGTCCTGAGGAGAGGTTGATAAAAATGCTTTGACAGAAGCACTCTGCTCTTAAAAGTCATCTCAGTTTGTTGCATAAAGTCCACCGATGCTGCCATGGTGTGCCCATTGTTGGTTTTGACCTGTGCCTTGGCTGAAAGTGATGCTTTTGTTTCACGGATGCCTCACAAAGCTGCAGCTACTCAGCTCTTGCTTGGCCATAGCTTTTACTGCATCCAGCTGAAATTACAGAGAGGGTTTTAGGGAAATAAACAGAAATTAAAACGTACTGCGGCACTTTTCATGTGAAGAGAGGGCAGTAAACATACCAGATAAATCCTTATATTTCTTTCATCTAGTATTCAGAAACTGTGCAGTGCTAAAATACCCAGACGTTTTAAAGGCTGCGGTCCTTTATTGTTGCTAAAAACAAATGTATTTCTCGAATCTGAGTTAATGAAAGAAGTTAATAACAGCACCACTGAAAAGCTTTGTGGTTAGGCACTGCACAGACCTAAGTGAAACAGCAAAACTCACTTGTTTTAAACTGAAATAAATTCATTTCCATGATCTGTCTCACCTCTCTGTTGGTAGGAGAATTATTAAGAATAGGGATTGAGCATTTTAAGTTAAAGTTAAGCTTTTGCATCTTTATAATCTAAGCCAGTTGATGTTGAAATTTCTCAAATAATTATCTGTGTGTGCTCTGGCCATTCTGCAGCTGCTTCTGCCACAGCATTTGCAACATGTTTCACTTACTGAGCTGCAAAGTAAGAAAGTGGAGTGAAAGATCTTTTGAAAACAGTAGCAGCCATTTTCAGCAGTTCTTACAAAAAGAAGTGTTTTTCAGCACCAGGCAAAGAATATTTTTTTGTATATATATTTTGCTTTATTATGACAGTTATTTTCCATGCATCTGTTGTAAACTGACAAACATTTATATGCAGTTTTAAGTATCTCCTCTTATTAGAAAAAAAAAAAAAAAGATAATTTTTACGGCTCATAGAACCGTGGAATGGTTTGGGACCATTCAGGCTCATCTCATTCCAAGCCCCCATCATGGGCAGGGGCAGCTTTGACTATCCCGGGTGTCTGCAAGCCCTGACCAACCTGGACTTGAACACTTCCAGGGATGGGGCAATAGATTCTCCATTGGATCTCCTGCAGCCTCCAGTAACTTCTCCATGAAATTATATAATATTCACCTCCTGTTTCTGTTGCTGCAGAAACCCCAGTTTAAGAGAAGATAGAAACCATCTCCTCTGTGCTGTTCCTTACTCCACGTCTGCAAAGAGATGCCATCTTCCCATCTTCCATATCTGATAGAAAGGGAAAATGTATCTTTCCAGTATTGTGCAGAGGTTTTTGAGACAATTAAAATTACAGGACTTTGAATCTTCAGGTTGGTGGTCACTAAGGTCATCGGGCTTTGGATCATTAAGAAGGAGAATTCTTTTTTTTTTTTGTCCCTGATGTTTTTAGAGAGTTAATCTTTCTAATTTGCCACTGATTTTCAGAACCAGCAGGAAAAAGTTAGGGCAGATAAGACTTCATGCACAAGAGAAGCTGAGATGATGGTGCTGGAGCCTTTGCTACATGTCAGAGAGCAGCAAAGAAACGTGCCGGGCTCCTGCTCTGCCTCATGTCATCTGTAAATCAGTGCAGAAAAGATGACTTTTGTGCCAAACTGAGGCACTGATGGGTTAAAAACCACAGGTGGGGAAGAGGATGGGATGCCAGAAAGCATTTCAGCTCCCACAGCCTCCTTGAAAAGGATTATTTCTCTCTCTAATGTTGGGGTTTTTTTGCTTTTCCTGCTGACTCCTGCTGCTTTGGTGAGCAGTGTCAGTTCTCTTTCTTGACCAGACAGCAGAGAGATGCAGTGAGGATGAATGACAGCCTCTCACCTCAAATATACTTTTCACCAGCCTGGTGACTTATGAACACATGTCCTCCATGTATCTTATGACCCATAGGTCTGTATTACAATATATAACATATTGAGAAAACCAACTGGCCATAAAGCATTTCTTACCTCTGTTAGTGTTGCCTGTGTGATGGTGTAGCTCAGATTGTGGCAGCACTGCCAGGATAAACTTCCAGATATTTCAGGTTTCTTGTTTTCTTCAGACTGACTCTTAAGTGGAGAAATAAACCCTATGTTGTCATTAAACTACGTCTTAAAATGATTATCTGGTTGATTTTAAAGCACAGCAGTAAAAACTAAACATTACATTAGTATGCCAAATTGAGCATATTAATGTAAAGTTTTTTAAAACTTTTTTTTTTGGTACTTTATGCTATAGATATTTTTTTTACACACACACACATATATATGTAATGAATATACTTTTAATCAGGATTATGTCCACAGAGGTTAAAATAACACTCCATTTTTCTAGTATCCTGCTGCCTGACAGACATGGGCTGTTGAAGGTAGGTTAACCAAACATAAGTTGTCCTTCAGCACACAGGAATGTTTCTAAGGAATTTTCATTTTCTTCCAAGTTTAATTCTACAAAAATCAGGTTACAGTGGGTCTTACCTGTGTGTAATGCTTTTAAGAGATTTGACAGTAATACTATTCTTCCCATTTTTGGCTAAAAATCTACAGCAAGAATAGGGTGTTTTCCTTTACATTAAAAATAGTAATTTATTTTTAGTTAAAAAACGTTAAACATTTTTTTCAAAGCCTGAATAGACAGAAATCAAGATATTTCTGATTAAGGTACATGTGCTACCTAATTCACATGCAAAGGCTGATTTTAGTTAGTATTCACTTGCACCTTTTGCTTGTTTATAAGAAAATATTTTCTGTTTTCACTGCATGTAAAATAATTCTGTTCCTTTTGTGGCAGGAGTATGTTCATTAATCTTCACCACTTTTTACAGTTTGGTTGCTGATGTTGTGGTGTTCAACTCTGCTTTTAATATGGAATCATTTCTTACATCCATTGGAAAATTTATGAAGCTGATTCCTGACCACAGACCTAAGGATTTGGAAAAAATAATCAGACCGAAGTGCCAAGTTCTTTATTTTCCAGTCAGGTTTCCTGATGTGAGCAGGTCAGTACATTTTCCACGTCATAAATTGCCTGCAGCCTGTCAAAACTCTGTATTTATGGTGACGTTCTGACTAATCAGCTAAAGCATCGTTAATGAAAGAGTTTGATAATATGCAAAACCCCCTAATTGATAAATATATTTCAATAATCAGGGGCTATTCAGGCAGCCAAGCCTGTCCTCAGTGCCTGTCCTGCAAGCTTGCATCGTTCAGGATGAGTGATTTCCCACTTGTTTGAGCCATTTCCCACTTGTTTTAGTCTTCAAGGAGTTCCTGCTCCTCGGCTCTGTGTGTGTTTGTGCAGGGGAGGTCAAGGAGGAGAGAGAAATGCTGGAGAACAGTAAAAATGATAAGCCTGTAGCCAAGGAGCGATATTTCCCTCGGTGTTGTTGCGGTGGGATTTTATTCCCTCCTCCTCCCTCCCCTGCCTCTTTTATGGCTGTCCAGGTAGGCAGCAAGCATTCCTGTGGCAGGGAGCAGACTTGCAGATGTTGGCATTCGCTGCAGCCGGAGTTGCTCTTCACTCCTCCTCGGTTACTCTGAAGGACGTTTTTTATTACCCTCGTTTCAGAGCCCGTCTTGAAATTAGCGGTGGGTTATGTGGCTCAAAGGGAACATTCTCTGGTTCCTTTTCACTTTTGATTAAACCTGGCACAATTGTTTTTCCACTTATAAGGGACTCTCCTCCCACCGAACAGGAACTTTGCTTCAATGGGACCGGCACTAAATAGAGTGTGATTCTGCAATTTGATTATACTCTTACAACCAACACCAAGCTGGGTACATTTTTTTACTGAAATAAAGATGGAAGGCACTGTAATGACTTTGCAAGAGCCTGGCTTTTGATCTGATAGTAAGTTCTGGCCACACTTGAGATCCTTGTCCCTGACCAGCCAGTACTTACGGTTATTTCCAAGGCTAAATACACATTTGTGGTACTTCGAGGTAGAGAAATTTTTAGTGCAGGAGCTGAGGTCGTGCACTCACCGAGGTTCACACTGCAAGGTGTGAGTTTCAGTGTCTTGGAAGACTTTGTATTCTAAAATGCTGATGCAAATCATTTCGAAATCAACATCTAAAGCTAAATCTTTAAACCTCTACTTTTGAGAAGTGGGTTGAAATCCTCCAGTGTTCCTTTGGGACTTGGCTGGCAGTGAAGGTCAGTACCTGTGTAACTTTGAGGATCTGCTATTGCTTCTCAGAGACCAGATTTTTCAGGCGCGAGGGAATTTGCTGTGGGTGCTCAGCATATTTGATATCGAGCCAATTTCAGAGGGTCTCGTGGTTTTGGCATACCTTAGGCAGTCATGTGGCCCGAGCCTGGTTTTGGAGATGAAGTTATGATAACCCTGTCTCATATATTAAATCAGCTCTTTTGGACTTGTCAGCCCTGGCAGATGGGGTCAGACGAGATCTGACAAATTAGGCTGAAGTCATACACACAGCGATCATTTGTCCAAAGCAGGAGGTGATTAGGTGGGTAAAATCATTAGCCTGCTCCCCAAACTGCTACAGTGGGAAGATCTCCCATCTTCCTGTGTGCTTTTCGAGTGTCCTGCTCTCGGATTAAATCCCATCTCCCAAAGCAGGACACATTTCCTGCTTTTATTGAGGCCACTGGAGTTACATCAAGAACCTCTTTTGAACAGGATGGACAAAATTAAGGTGTTCATAAACAACGGCATGACTGTAAAACTTTCACAGCAGAGTAATTAGAAATACAAATTAATGACAGCCCTATTATTTTTAATGTATATGTTATTCAACAGCTAATTCTAGATGTAAGATCTGAGGTGTTTAGACAAAGCCCAATATCATCCCAGGGAAAAAAAAAAAGGAGAAGAAAGGGCTACTTCTGCTTAACTCTGAAGTTCTTCAGGTTTTGACCTTCAGCTGCAGCCACTATTATTTCTTGACATGTTTTACATAAAGTTGAATGCACCTGTGGCAATTCAATGCTGTTTTTTTAATTTAGATTGCAATAGTATAGTGACTGAATGGAGATGGAGGAGAAAAAGGTTAAGAAAAATTGTGGCCAAGCTAAAATTTATAAAGCAAGCTCTTAGCCCAGAGTGTTTTTCAAGTTATTTTCAAATGGTAATTTGCTTTATCCAAACCAAACTCATACAGTGTAAGTAAGTGATTATTTGCATGACTGACAATCATTTCAGTGCCTGCAGTCTTTTTAAAATGCATAATTTTGCTGAGATGTTGGGAAAATATTTAAAAATTCTGAAGGCAAAATAACAGGGTGGTGTTTTTTTATTTTTTTATTTTGACCTCTTTTATTTTGCGTGTGAATGTCTCAGGATGTGTTTGTGTCTGAAACATAATCTACATTTGGATTTGGGAGGGAGAGGTGATCTAAGAAATCACCCTCACGCATGCGATGGTGAGCCTTTTTAGATTATTTTAGATTAATATTGGAGTTGTAGGGCAAAATAAAATATATCTGACCCTTGATCAAAGCCAGTGTAATAAAGGATCATGTCACAGGAGCTAATCCTTTGAAATATCTACCTTTTAATATAATTACTGTAGGTGATGGGCACACAAACAGCACAAGTAGTGTAGTCAGTGATCACTTAAGAGGGGAGGTATAATGATGGATACTCTAGGAAACACTTGTGAATACCCTTAGAAGTACCACTATACATGTGTAATATGTATTTAAATATTTCAGATGGACATTCAACCGCTGCTTTTCTGTTTCTGAGGGGAAGTTATTGATGTTTTGTATAAAGAATCTTCTTTTCAATAAATACTTGTCATAAGAGCACATGTTGGTGTTTCCCAGAGCAAACCACCAGACTGTGGTCCTTGTCTGACAATGAGAAGAGATGAAAGGATTTCAGGATTTAGCAGAATAAGATATTTACTGACTTAATCCTCCTGTTTTCTGGTTCTGACAACAACGAGTGTCCATAATGCATCCTGTGGTGCCACAATTGCTGTGTATGTACTCACCCCATATAATTTCTGATTCAAATTCTGCTCTTTGTACCTTCTGGTGAAGTATATCATGTAGAAATAAATATCAAGGTATTTCTAAGCTCGGATACAAATGACCCCTACAAGTTAAGGCTGTCCCTCCACAGTGCATTGGTATTGCAAGGGATGGAGACCAGTGGCTGATCTTCTGTGCCATATGTGCTGTGTATCAGCCTGGGGTTTTATAGAACCCTAAATACATTGTAATTCACACTTATGTTGACACTGGCCTAATTTTAGTATATTTTCAATTGTAACATAAATAAAATCCTATTCTTTTTTATTGTACAATCAATAGAGTCTATTTTGATATACTCAGTTTCCACTTGTGCACTGGAAAATGATGGTCTAGTGTGACAAATCCCTTTTGACTGATGTCATCTTTGGTACTCTCTTCTCCATATGCCAGCAGAGCCCTCTGGAATACTTCTGCAAGGTCTTTGTTGGCATTTGAGTATCTACTATCCTGGTCTAGTGAAAGGTGTCCCTGTCTGTGGCAGGGAGTTGGAACTAGATGATCTTTAAAGTCCTTCCAACCCAAACCATTCTGTGATTTTATATGAATTCTCTCATCCCATCTGTATCCATCTTGTCTGTGGCAGTCAGCAAAGTGGGGTCAAATTATGTACTCTCTGGAATTCATTCCAATGAAAATTGCAATTTAGATTTTGGTTATTATTTCTGTCCCTCTGATTGTAGTATATCTTTATTATTATCATCAAGTGGTGGTAGAAAAGGAAGATGTTTTTATAAACAAGAATGAAGTAATGCTTTTAAGAGCTCAAAATTCACATTGGACTAAGGTAGAATAATATAAAAGAAACATGTGATGGTGAGGATTACAGCAGAAAATAAAAATAGCACTTTTCTAAGTGAAACTAGTTGGTGGGTATCTTGTACTATCTGCATTACACATTTTGAAGTAGAATTATAGATTTCAGACTTGCTTCTTCATTTGCTTTTTATAACTTAGTACACTTAACAGGACATTTTAAACAATTTGGATTTCTATTCTTTTAGTTATAGTGTGAGAGAGGCAGAATTTTCCAAATTAGAGAGTATTCTAGGGCCAGTCTGGGGAGTTCATGACTAAAGTAGAAGTTTTTAAAAGATGCTGACAGTATTTCTTGTACAGAAACGTGACTGTCACGTGTGGGTGAGTCTGTTTTGAGGAAATGAAAAAAAGGGAAAAAAATAATTGCATCACTTGGACCAGGTTTGCAGGACTGAACTTAGCTTCGCTGTGCTGGAAAAATGCAGCTGTCAATAAGCAAGGAGAGACTGGAATCTGTAAGAGCCCAGAGCTGTAGGTGGGCACTGGAGACATGTCTGTGTTGCACGGAGAGATGCTCACATGAGCTGCAGTGAACTGTCTTGCATCTGGGAAGAGTACACCTTAGAAGAGCAGTTTTTGGCTAATTAGCCTGCCAGTGAAATTGCATACATTAGCTTAGGTGGGAGTGCTCTGCTAATGACAGTGATTGTGGTTCTGGAGGTCGCTGCTGCCTTCAGTGGTGGCTCAGGCCCTGCCCTCTCTGGTCGGCACAGCCTCCCCGCCACCACGGTTAATGGGTCATTAGCATAATTAGATAACGCCAATAGACTGCTCCTACCTTGGGGCTTGCTGCTGAAGAACTGGGTGATGGAAATTACTCCCATGAATGTCTTTCCTCCTCACCTGCCGCAAGCGGGATCTGAGGATCGGTTTTGGCACACCGAGAGTTACACAACAGGAATGAGGGATGCTCTGAGGATGTGGGACACGGCGCCTACTGGGAGGAAAGTGCAGAGTGGGGGCATAAAATGGAGGCTTTCCATTCTGGAGCCTTTGGCAGCACGTTGGTTGGCTCCTGCACCTCTGGGATAGGTGCTACCTGCAGGAAGCTGCACCTGCAGCGAGGCTTTAGGTGGTCGAATGAAGGATGCCTCAAACATCCATATTCAGAGGTGCTTTCTTGCGTGGTGCTTCTTCCTCACATGCCCTTGGAGGCCATATCGTAGGTTCTGTTCTCCCTCGGGATGATGGAAGAGGAGCTGTTGCTTCAGCTCGGTCTTCCAGGCAGAGTATGCCAGTTTAACCCCCAAAATATGTATCCCCAGACCTCTCCAGCAGCAGCAGACTGAGAATGCCCTCCTAGAGGAGGGCCTGGCTGAAGGGTCTGCTGGGATGTATTCATTCTGCAAAACTTGCTAAAAAGTAATTTCCTTTTATCTATTCAGGGACAAAAATAGTTTTACTGACTCTCTTTTATCTGTCGTATAGGTATTCCACTAAACACTATCATAATAACCATTTAGGCTCACAATAGCTCACAAGGATACTTAAGCAGAATTCTCTGTGCAACCTAGTTTTTTATTATGTTGGGTACTGCTCATGTTGCATACAACACACTCCCATAAAACTTGCTTTTTGTATTTACAGAGAAATTTCTCTGGAGAGTTAAGGTCTTGTAAAACATTCTTGTTCTACAGCGTGAACGAATTATCATACTCTGGGGAATTAAAAGTGAAGTGTACTGAAGAAAAGAATTTTTTCATTAAAATGCAGTTTATATTGATAAAACAGATTACTAGCATTTGATGAAATGTGAAACTTGGATCTACCCATATCGCTAAATCACCAGTAGGTTTATTTTGGCAAGAAGAATAGTATGTAATGTATATCAGGACCAATCATTATACAGTACCTGTTAGTTTTGTATTAGATTAAATTGTCTTTCACTAAAGTACTTGGGGAAAAAAAAAAAAAAACAAACTACTATATCTGTATCTTGGAGTAGCAGAATGTGGTAACCAAGAATATTAGAAAATAAAAGCTGTCGTGTTATCAGTTTTGGCACAGTCATTTATCAATCAGTATTTTAAACATTGACAAGTGGTAATTTAATAGGGAATGACCCTGTTGGCAGGAAGTTCTAATGACAGATGATGCAAACTCATTTATCACTATGGGGCTGTGCTGGCTTCTTACCTTTCTCAGTATCACAGCTCATATTTTCCAAGTCTGGGATGTGAGAAGCCACAAAGGGCAAAACCTGTGGCACTGAGCCTATAACCACTCCCATCTAATCTGATTAACCCCTTAGCTGCAGATTTCCCTGCAGCAGAGCTGGTAAGAGCTAAAAGTTCTCATACTGATTTAAATACCATTTGCTTTTTAAGGAAGATTTTCCCCTAATACTTTCCCACAGGCAGTTTTTTAGAAAATATTCAAGTTGTGTCACTTCGAATACAAACTTGAGACGTGCTGGTAACTTGGCTTTCAAAAACAAACCCCATCCTAATAATTAATAGCACATTTCATTAGCAGGCATTAAAAATATTACATGCAGTGCCCTATACAATGGGCAGCTATTATTATTATTATTATCATTACTACTCGAGAAGGAAATTGATGCATTCAGAGGTTTAATTGATTCGTGCATATTCATGTGGGAAGTCAGTGGTAGAGTCACGACTGGACTGGATTATTATGCACTTCCATGCATAATAATTCCTCTGCAACTTGGGAAGAGAATAGCCTACCTTGCTGTAATAAGTGTGGGCATTTGGCGTTGAGGGATTTCACGGGAGAAGAGATGAAAATGACACCTTCATCGGCAACTGGGGTGGATGGCGCTCTTCAGTCTCCTGGGATTTGATCTGCAATACAGTCATTCAGCTGTACTTACTATGAATTAAAAAATAACATATTTTTACTTTAATTTCCAGAGTAGTAAAACTGTTGATCATTTTAATATGATTTTATGTCACATTTTTAAAATCACAATGAAAGGCCTTTTGGGGGCTTTCTCCACCTTCCTGCCTCAGTTCTCCTCTGTTCCTTCTCTTCTTTCACAACAAAAAGCCTTTCTCCTGAGGGCTGGGATCAGGATACCAACCCTCTACAGGATGGTTCAGACATGAAATACTTTCAGAGTTTGTATCAAATTGCTGTAATAAAAATCGTGAATTTTAAATTTAATTGGTTAAAATTGTCACAGCAGACTTAAAGCTGTGGGGTTTTTGTTTTTGCTTTTTTTTTTTTTTCTCTGTTCAAAGTGGAAAAAGGTTATTGATTAATAGTAGGATCCTGCAAAGTGCTAAATACCCTCATTTTCACTGCAGTCAGTGGGAGCTGAGGGCACTTGGCACTCAGTGGGAGTACAGTGTTAGCACGGGCGGAAAGAGGTGGCACAAAACTCCCTTCCAGTTCCCTTCCAATCCATACAAAGGTACAGACTTAAATCCTTTGCATGTGTGAAAGATGGTCTTTATAGACAAGGCTGTCCCTGCTGGATTTTGCATTTCAAAATACTGCCCTTCAAAGATTGAACAATTCCATATTTTTTTATTATGGAATTCATGAATATTGCATAGAAGTGAAGGTGGATTTCTTTGTTTTGTTTTTTTTTTTTTTTCTTTAAAGGGATTTCATGCTTACAGAATTGTAACAGAGAGGGAGGCAGTTGTGTTGGGCATATTATTTCTTAGTTGCTACATGAGGCAGTGACAGAACCTTATTGTTTAAATATTCTGGGTACTTGTTGTAATACAATGGAAAAGAAAGTAGGTAATGTGCTAAAAATTGCAAAAAATGTGAAGAGTAGGAAGTGATATCTGAGTTTTTAGAGATTCTTCAGTAAGCATACAAAATGTTCTCAGAAATCATTTTTAGGAGAATGAAGGAATCTGTTGCTAGTCATGGGGGAATGGCAATACCTTTAGAAAAAGCCACACTTCTCGTATGCAGTATTAGTTTGGAGGGTAAAAAAAGCCCAAAACAATGAAAACCAAAACAAGCAGGACTTTTTAAAAGAATAATGGAACAAGTCCCTTTGAGAATTGTTATTAAATAGGAAACTAGAACTGTAAGTGGGCTGGATCTGCTTCGAGCACTGTTGTGTGGTAGATTGCAGACAGCCCATTCCAGTTACAGTCAGAGGTACTGCCAGATGGAAGTGCCAGTGGAGAAGATATGAACAAATTCTATAGGAATTTTAGAGAACAGAGAGTAAGAGAACAAAATTACATGATGGAATACATAAAATCACAGTTTGAAGAGGAAACTTGAAGTGTAGCTCTCCAGTCCTATGGAGATGACCTTTATGTAATGTGTGAGAATAGCTTAACACAGATGTTTTATTTATACGCAACCAAATGGGATGAAGTTAAATGATTTTTAATTTTGCCAAATCACAGATAATTTCCTTGTTGTGCAAGGAATGTTTTTATCTGGTTAGGTTTTGTTTTTTTTTTTTTTCCTTTGCATTTCCAAATACTTAATATTTTATATTTTGGACATTCCCCCTGCTCAGTTGTGACTCCCAGATGAAATAATCCTCCTCTTCTTCCCTTTAAATAATTCAGATAGCATACATTTAAAAATATGAAAATCCCAACATAAACGTGCCAGAAGTGCTTTTAAGGTAGAGGCTGTTCTGCTTTACTGTGGAAAAGATGTGTGTCCCAAATGGTAATGAGGGTTCAGCGGAGTTTTGGGCTTGCAAACAGCAAGTAGTGGGGATGGTTGGAGATCCAAGTCCAGTACTGCTTTCCCAGCATTTTTTCGTAGAATCCTGGAATGGTTTGAGTTGAAATGGACCTTAAAGACCATCTCGTTCCAACTCCCTGCTGTGGGCAGGGACACCTTCCACTATCCCAGGTTGCCCCAAGCCCCGTCCAACCTGGCCTTGGACACCTTCCAGGGGTCCAGGGGCAGCCACAGCTTCTCTGGGCAACCTGTGCCGGTGTTTTGCCATCTTCACCTTGTCCTGTCACCCCAGGCCCTTGTTCAAAGGACCTCTCCAGCTCTCCTGTAGCCCCTTTAAGCACTGGAAGGGGCTCTCACGTCTCCCCAGAGCCTTCTCTTCTCCCAGATGAATACCCCCAGCTCTCCCAGCCTGTCTGTACCACAGCAGAGGGGCTACAGCCCTCTGAGCATCTTCGTGGCTTCCTTGGGACTTGCTCCAACAGGTCCAGGTTTTCCTCAAGTATGTAGGAGAAAAGATCTTGGGATTGCATTGCCTTTTTTTAGTGATAGAGCATTTTGTGTTGAGAAATCTGTGTTTGCAGCACAGTAGTTTTGGATATTATAAAAGATATCATTATGTTCAGTCTGTTTTTCAGTCAATGCTATAGGCACTAACAGCAGCCAGAAAGAATAAATTGGATATCAAGTTAAATCATCCAATCTGTGGTAAATTTTACAGTGGGTTCCTCATAGAACTGCAAGTTCCCTATGAGATGACTCCGGAGTAGTGCTCAGGTCAGGCTTGCAGATAACCAGACTTTGTCCAGCTTGAACCTGCTGAATGGATTTCTTGGCCCCCCCATAACCCTGGCACTTATCATCAGGCCACATCATTCCTGTTTTATTAGTGCCCAACCAGTGATGGAACTAAGGCTTGGGTTGGAAGGGGCCTGAGAGATCATCTGGTTAATGGTGTGTGATGTCTCACCATCATGCCAGAACCCTCATCTTTCCACCTGTCCTTCCTCATCAGCTCTTTTTGTCTAGAAATCGCATGTCTCTTTGTGTTAGTTCTGCACCAGTTGAAGAGACTCTTGATTTAATTTGTCCAGGATGGCTTTGATTTTAGGTATGTTCCCCTCTCCGTGGCAGAGCACTCCTCATGGATGCTCTGTGACAGGGTTACATGTCTTCAGTTCTATGACTTTTCCTCTCAATAAAACCCCCAAACTATTCACAGCCATGTTCTCCTTTAAACCCTCAAGCATTTTTTATCTCCAGCTGATGGTTCTCATAGATGTTAAACAGAGAAGAAAGCAAGCAGATTTTCCTTCCCTTGGTCACTTTTTGTGCGCTAAGGGGTGGCCCAGTCTGTGTAACTATGCAGGTAATGTCACAAATATGGCAGACATTTAGTCTAGCTAAATAGCTGCACCATACCAAATATATACCAAAAAAGCACATATGAGTCTCCTACACAGTAGAAGAGATATTTTAAAATATACAGATTGATGTCTCTATGTAAAGCACTGAAAAAACTGTATGTTGTTCTGGTCACCCATGTTCAAGCAAGATTAATTTAAACTGTGAAACAGGTGTAGAGAATTGCTGCTAGGATGATTAGAAGAATCTGTATTATGAGAGCAGATTAAAAGAGTATGGTTCACTTGTCCTAGCAAAATAAAGGTTGAGAAGGGGATATATGTTAATCTTTATAAATACAGTCAGAGGATAAATGCCATGAAAGAGGAGGAATTATTTAAGTTCCAGGATAATCCTTGCAGCATCCACTAGGTATAAATTGGTCATTATTAAATGGCTGAGACTGGAAATGAAAAAAAGGGTGTGTAGGGTGGTTGCTTGGTTTGGTTTTTTTGATTTTCCAGAGAGGCATTTAGTTGTGAAATGACTGTCAAAACACTACTGAAATGTAAGAGGAGTTTGATAAATTCATAGAATGGTTGGTTAAACAATACAGGAGTAGTGCCAGGCAGCTGCAGACGTTTGCTGTGATGTTATCCCCAAAATGAAGGTGAAAAAAGATGGACTGTGAATTGGTCAATGCTGACTTCAGTCTTGAGACCTGAACTGGTCCATGAAGATTATGTATTTCCAACCTCTATAAAAGGCAAAGCAGACCAGTCTGTTCCATGTTCTGCACCGTGTTTGTCTTGTATTTCATTAATCAGGTGTTTCATAAATGAGTGGTGTCCTGCAAGGTGTGTCCAGCTCATCTGTTCAACCTCTGACTGCATTTGGGATCAGGATGAATGTTTTTATTATCCAGATTCATAATGATTGGGGTGGGAAGGGAAAAAAATCAGAGGAATATTTTTGCCTGACTGCATGTACAGGGTTCATCTGCACATTTTAGTGCTTTTGAAGAAAACCATGTCACAGACAGTGCTTTTGGTCCCTCCCCTCCTCTACCTTTGACACACTGGAGTTTTTGAGGGATTGATCTTCAAATCACAGAATCCTGAAATGGCTTGGGTTGGAAGGGACTTTAAAGACCAGCTCCTTCCAAGCCTCTGCCATGAGCAGGGACACCTTCCACTAGACCAGGTTGCTCCAAGTCCCATCCAACCTGGCCTTGAACACTTCCAGGGATGAGACATGAACAACTTCTTGGATGCCGTTGTTTTGTGGTAGCCTGAGCATCCCTCAGAAAACAACCCAAACTGAAGTGGTACCAGAGGCTTCACAACCACAGGGATTTGGGAAAGCATTAGGTGAGATGTGCTTCAAACAAAAACTGTATTCAGGCAGAATGTTTGAGTCTCGTGGCTCCCTAAGTATCCTTCTCCCTTTTGCCTCAGTTTACTTTTGCTCACTGAAGCGTTCGGATAAAATTATTCCATTGGGCTCATTGGAGTCAGAATGAGTTTATTTTAAGTTTCGTATTTTGATGAGTCTGTAGGGCTCTTTCATTTTCATCTTGGTGTAGTTTTAATACTAAAACTGCCTCAGTCTCTGCTAGAAGCAAATGAAGCACAGAAAGAAGAATTTCTTACGCAGTAATTTCTTTCAGTGACTGAAATTTCATCTGTCCTTCCTCAAACTTCATCACACGTCTTTGGGATTCGGAGTTCACTTGTGTTATCTGCCATCTGAGTTTCAATTACCCATCTTGAATGATGTGACTATATATGGAAAAGAGAAGTTTTGACCCTTTTTGGGTGCCTAGAGTGTTGTCTTTTTGTTGCCAATAAAAGGAGGGATTAGCTGTCAGAATTCCTAGCAACTTAGTCACAAAAAAATTTTTAAAAATTAATAAAAAAATATTTTAAAATGTTAAAAATAATTTTTAAAAAGGCAAAAAAAATATCCTTCTTTTTTGTTCTCTAGTGAAACCTTGTGTGAGATCCATAAAGTTGCCTGATATTATGACATTAAACCAGTGTATCTCTGGTTCTGGAATCAGCTGAGCTCTTTTCAGCGGTACCCGGTGCCGAACTCGTCGGCACATCTATACGTTAGCAACTTATTATTCCATGAGCATCACTTCATTTGGGCTGGCAATAAGTCCTGTTCAGTCATTGTGCTGCAGAGGAATGTTTAGAGCTGCGATGTGCATTGGAGTCTGTTTGTTTGCAGCAGCTGATTTGCCTAAGCTTTGATGCGCAGTCACTTTCTGACATTTGTGTATTTCAGCAGTGAACAATGTAAACTCATTTTCTGAGCACTTTGATTACTTGCACATAGCAGTGCCCATGGCATGTGACAGAGAAGAGCACTCTATCCACTAATCAGATAGATATGCTTCAAGCGTATTTACACAAAATAATGAAAACAGCTGTTAGATACCTTTAAACTTGAGTGTGTTTTGTTATTAATCTACTAGCCCGTACACATGACACTATAATTCTTCGCTCACTCAAGTTGCCTTTAATGACACAGTAATAAAACGGAGAGGGATGAAAGTAATGGAATTGTAGAATGTAATGCCTCAATTGTTCTACAGTGTCTTCCTTTTTGCCAAAATAAACCACAATTAGGTCCATATGGTGTTTTGAAGTTTTCAAGCAATGACCCTAATAAAAAGTAATGAATTTCTGACAAAGGAAAGCATGGTGCTCTTTTAAGCAGATATCTTCGCTATTGATCTAGTTATGATTGCAGACTGATATGCTAATAGAAGAAGAAAGGTTCAACGTGCCTGGTACAAGCACTTTCATTTGTGGTTTATTTTATTCTTATGAAATTCAGATTGAAAAGGTAGAAACATGTTGTAATCCATCAGTTATGACTCCCTTTTAAAAGACCTACTATAAAGAAAACAAATGGATTTTCCTTGAGGAAAAAAAATGGAGTTTGGAAAGCATTTGTTAACTTGAAATTCCCAAAGTGAATGTTAACTAGGAGGATACCTCATGATGATGAAGATGCTTTGTTTGGATATATGAAATTTGACTTGAGCACTTCATTGTCTTCAGAGGTGCAAGCTCTTTTTACTTTATTTACTTTCTTTTAACCATTTCATGGGGGAATTGGAATGATATTCCTCTTCATCTGGAAAATCTAACTATCCTTGGAGCAGTTGTTGGGTAAGTGGAGGTACTCAAACACAACGACTAGGGAGGATGTGCAGCTCATCCTCCTCCTTAACTATGGGCTACCATTAAAAAAGGTAGTGTGGCAGCATTTTTCCAGTGCAGTAATAATGATGCCTGAAGTGTGGGTAATGTAGTCTTAAAAAGAGAGGAGAAGGCAGGTTCTGGAATCAGATATGAGGGGAAGGGGGAAATAAATGTCTAATTTGATAAACCCTCACTGTTAGTGGTTGTTGGATGAATGTTCATCCACATACACACAGTCCTAAATGACTCACTTGAAAAGCATCTGCTGGATAATGTGTATTATTGGCATTATTTTACTCCAGGAAGAGTAGTTGAGGCTTGTAGTGTTGCAACATGAAACTATTCAGAGCCTCCTTTCAAGGCAATCAAACTTCTCTGCCTTTAATCACTCAAGAAACTGTCTTGGAGTGGCTCCTTCACTAATAAATCAGGAGTTCAGTTATTTAGTGGGCTGTTTCCTCTACTGCATGTTCTCTAACTGTTGAGCTACACCTTTCAGACTTCCCACTCCAGTCTCTACTGCTGCACTTTTGGAAAATAACTTAAATTTAGCCTCAACAACCTGTGCCATTTTCCATTTATGTATTACTGCCTTCTACATTGGTAATTTCTCCATCTCCTTGCGTATCAAATACTTGTATGTAGTTACTTTATTAATTTTAATACAAGAGGGCCTTGTTCATGGGTAGAACTTTGTTGTCTTCAATGTATTTTACTTTTATAAGCAAGGTAAGTGAATTCGTAGAATCACAGAATGGTTTGGTTGAAAGGAACTTTAAACATCATCCTGTTTCAACCCCCTGCCGTGGTCAGGGACACTTTCCACTAGACCACATTGCTCATTTGCTGTTTATTCCACCACTTTTCTTTCTGAAAGTATTCTGTTCTAATTTCTCACCTTGTTGTACCAGGTGCCTCAATGAGATGTGAATGATCAATTTGTTTTATTGCAGTTATGCTTAATAGCCTTTGACTGGTGCTTAAGAACTTGGTCTTAGCTTCTGGAGGAGGATGTGAAGTGCAGGAGAAATAATCTCGCTTCAGATTATAGAATCTGGGTTATTTCTGTTACTTTGAATTTTAATAATAGGAACATAAAAGTGAAAATCCCCACCTTCCTTACTGTAATTAAAATATTTCTGTTTGGTTTTTTTTTTCTTGCCTCTGTTATCAGTGTTAAAGGCTTTAAGAAATAGACTTACGCTGTGAAATAGTGTCAAATTTTAGACTGGTTTTAAATTGTATTTTAAAAAAAATCCATCAAGCATTTGTAGCCTAGGCAGTGCTTGAAATGTGGTGGTTTCCATAGACAGCTGTAGATGAGAGATACTGGGCTTTTCACCCTCACTGAACAGATTCTTCACAGAAGCTGGATAGAAGCTGTGGCTCAAATAGAAGGTGTGGCTCCTCATGCACCACTCATGATTTGGTGCTTGCATTAAACTTGCCCCCAATATCATAAATATAATAAATAATAAAAAACCTGTTGAAATATTCTTAATGCTGAAAAAGGCTCAGAAAAGGATTGGAGCTTCCAAATGCTTAACTGAGTCCTTTATTCATTAAAATATAAGAATCTGCTTCTGCAAGGTTGTCCTCCCTGGAGAAATTGAAATACCATCAGGTGGCTTTAGAAGTTCTGGCTTATTTTTTTATGCAACTCAATTGAAATTGTTTGAGATTTTGTGGTACTTTGAAGTTTTTGCTATACCTGCAAAGGCTTCTATAAACTTATCACAGTATCTTTTGAAATCTGAAGTTTTAACTGTTTGTGGTATCCTGGGTTTTGGATATAAGTTTGGGAAAGTGATCACTCTGGCCACTGCTGATTGCGTTTTTATTTACTGGATAAAAGTGCCCAAAATATTCTTAGTCCTATAATATTTATATTTATTATTTCCACTTGCATTATAATAACACCTGGTACATCCTGTGACCTTCCAACACAAGAAAATAATGCAACCAGTATTTAAGAAGCATTAGCACCCCAAAAAGATAATAAACCAAGGTTTCTGTTTAATATAACTGTGCTTGAGCACCTATGGACAGTTCTGTGGGTGACTAAATACAGCCGTGTAGATTTTCTCAGTCTGCATGTTTTTTACTTTTCCGCCTACTGATGTATCATTATTTTTTTTGAGAGATGTACCATGGCTTTTGTTTAATTTCTTATGGGTTTTTTGATACTTTCAAACTCCTTTAAGAACAATGTCCATTAACGATCAGAGATGGTGATTTTTACCAGTAGATTGAAGGGCCAAGTTTAAGAAAACATTTCTTGTGCTGTGTTTTGGAAACATAAGCTGGTTGTAGAGGTTATCTTCAGGGACTAGTAAGGCAGCATTTGGGTAAATTGGGATATAAACAAACATCTGTTGCAGGAATGTAGAAATGACATCATAAAGAATGTATGCAAAAACTTAATTGAAAAAGAATGATGCAGAATTGCAGCATGACTTTAAGTCTGAATTGATTCTTGCCTTCAGAGTGAAAGTGGGATTTTTGTGCAACATTCCAGTGCTATAAAGTATTTAAAATGTAATGTCCTATTAATGTGCCTAAAATGTAGACTCTGGGTCACCCAATAAGAATAGTAGTTACAGTAATACAGTATATGTAATATGCAATTATCTTGACAATAGTTTTATTTTTTCGACAATTTTGTCATAAAAGAGCAGTAAGATACAATGAATTTGATTCATTTTGTGTGTGTGAATCATTTAATAGGCCATTACATCTACTATATTAGACTCCATTCTCCTTTCAGAGCTTTTCATTATAAGCCTGTCTTTAATGGAAAGAAGTTTAACCTTCCCTCCCAGATAGATTGAACCCCATAACAGTGTAAACATTCTCATTATAAAATAAAATCCCCTTCCCCAAGGGCAGCACTATAATTATGTTGCAGAGTGTTGTACAAATGTTTCTCTTAAAAAATGTTGTCTCATTCTTGTCCTCAAGTTTTTATCATTTTCATTTATGAAGAGAATCAATACTGCTTTAAAATCGTAATTTAATAAAATAAATATGATCTGATTATTTTTTAATTTTTTGAAGTTATTTTAATCAAGTTTGAGAAGAAGTCATCAGTAAAATTGCTGTTGATTTATAAATAGGATAATTAGAGGCTTTCCTCCTAAGTACTGTTCACTGGCATTGTGGCTGTTTTTATTGCCTAGTCAAACCTCTTCATTCAATTTTAAAATTGCCTTTTGAATGAACTGCGCTATGAGCTTGCCAAATAGTGTCACCATTAATACCTTACCTCCTCTATTTCATTGTCCAGTCTGTAAATGCACAATAAATTGTTTGATAAGGAGGTCAATGAGGTTGTACTAGTTTTTAAGTGAATTACGGCCGAACGTTTCAGATTATGTCACACTCTTATTGTAGCGCCGGGTGCGAAAGCTGGTGATACAGCACGTGGGAGATCATTTGGTGGGCTTGCTCCAGGACTAGACACAAATCGAAAAGAGCAGGCTCTCTACTGATCTTTATGCAGAGAACAGATTAAAAAAATTCACCCGGTTAGTCCATTTTACAATTCTTTAGCGTGTCCCTTAGTCTAATTAAGAAAGCCCTTAGTAGCAGGTACTCACCACGTGCTCCACAGAGATGGGTTAGGACAAAGATGTTTGTGGGCAGGAGAGTATTTCACTGCTTTGGTTATTGAGAAGCTGCTGTAGCGTTCCTGGAAGGTCCTAAAGCAGCTCTAAACAGTGTGCTGGCTGTTTATATTGCATATCACATCAGGTACTTGGTGGAAGTTGTTTTTTTCTGAATGTAGTAGGAGTAGCTGAGGGAGCTGGGGGTATTCACCCTTGAGAAAAGGAGGCTCAGGGGAGATCTCACTCTCTAAACTCCCTGAAGGGAGGTTGGAGCCAGGTGGGGTTCAGTCTCTTTTCCCAGGTAACAAGTGATAGGATGAGAGGAAATGGCCTCAAGTTGCATCGCGGGAGGTTTAGCTTGGATATTAGGAAACATTTCTTCACAGAAAGGGTTGCAGAGCATTTTCACAGGCTGCTCAGGGCAGTGGTGGAGTCCCCATCCCTGGAGGGATTTAAAAGACATGTAGATGTAGCAGCTGGGGACGCGGGTCAGTGGTGGCCTCAGCAGTGCTGGGGGAACAGTTGGACTTGATGGTCTTAGAGGGCTTTTCCAACCTAAACGTTTCTGTATTCCACGATTGGAGACTCATGGCAGATGGGTGTCACCATTCCAGCAGTTTCCTGTCCCAGTGCATCCCCTTCACCCAACCCTCTCCTGCCTGGAGAGCTCCTCCTTGTCCGGGGCTGGGGCTCCCACCCAGGCACGTGTTCCCCGCGCCCACAGCGCGAGCGGTGCTGAAATAGAAACGTAGAAGGCGAAAGTAAGAAACTTTGTGCTTGTTGAGTCTAAAAGAAAGTCTGTTTGTGTGTGTCTCTCCCTTTGTAACAGAAGGAATGTTTCTTATGTTTCTGTCTTCAGACAGTTGGCACACATTTCATCTCAGCAGCTGCTTTCTCTTAAAGTGCAGTAGAGTGTAGGACTGTAGTGACACTAGCATTAATACTTCACATTCTGCTATCATATGCTGTCACTGTGAAATATGGATCTAGGTTACATGTGTTTGCAGACTTTGTACTGCTGAATTATGAAAGCTGACTCCGTTGGAGGATTGTGTTGTATTCAGAGACTGTGAACTGAACAATAAATGAATGCAGGCAGAGACTTGCAGTCATAAGCAGTATCCTCCTTTTCGGCCTAGTTGAGACAATAGCTTTAAAATGTTGAGTTGCCAAATAAAACTTCGTTGTTGACTTAGGTAAATATATTTAGCAGGCATTTAAATATGTCTCTTGTGAGCACCTTTTAGTTGTTATCCTCAGCCTTGTTTAAATATTATTTTTAAATCCTGTTCTTCTGAATGGGATGAATTACTGCAGACGAATAAAATGGATTACAAGAAGTACTACTGCTGCATGCCAGAAGAAATTGTTGGGAACAATTAGTTATTTTGTTATCAAGAATTAAGTGTGTAGCCATAAATATAACTCAGCAATTTTTTTTATATGTCTGGATGTCTGTAAGGGGAGTGAGGAGCTGCACTTTATTAATTTCTAAAGGTATAAAGTTAATACAGATGTAAATATCATCTAAGACAGCAGGAATCCTTCCATGTGAATGCATAGGGGGTCCAGTCATGACTCTGCTGAAGTCACCTGGGGATGTGGCAGTAACTAAAGGGTAAGCAGAGCTGCTGAAAAGGACTATTTGGAAATATTTTGAAATCAAGGTTCAGCATAAGAGATACTGGGATATCTGCAAGCAGATCTCAAAACAAGTTCATGTCTACAATTGTGTTTTACTGAAAATGTTAATCAGTGTACTGGTTAAACTCAGATTTGTTTGGTACCTGAAATTCGGCCAGTAAATGATTCTATTTCTAAATATTTCTTAAAATCAGGTGTCCATAATTCCAGTGATAGTGTCGCTGCTATGACCAACAGTTGATTTTCTGTGTGCAACCATTGGCAGTCAGGAAACAAACCCAGGTGCAGAAATCTGACATCCAGTGTAACATCCCCCACTTAATTTCAGTTTTTATCTTTGAATATCAGCATACATGAAAGGAGGGAATGAATAAACAAAACATACATTTTGTTGCATTAGGTTACGTTCCTGATAAATGGCTTTTAAATCACACCTCTTTAGGAGCTTCTAAGTGTCAAAAACCCATAGTCAGCACCTTCACCATGAATGGTCTAATGCTCAGAATGGTGTTAGAGTGGCTATGGGCAGTGTGAAGGAAGTGTTTGTTCTTACTGGACGTGCCCGTGTATTTCAGTGCTTTGCATGTGTGGGGTTTGTATCATCTACCTACGGAATTTGGTGTGAAGTGGTTGCTGTCACGGCTCTTCCCGTGTTGATTTTGATGATTCTTTTGTATCTCGTACTCAAGTGGGAAGGTGGGGTTGTATCCTCTCTCAGCAGTGCTGTTCCTGTGCTTCCCATAACAACCTTTCTATTGTCATCTCATTCCCTGACTTCTTTTAAATTGCCTCCAGGTTCATGTGAAGTTTAAATATGCTCGTCAAGGATCATCCTGGACTTCTAATTTTGTACTGTGACAGTACATTGTTCACTTGATTGGAAAGAGGTGAAACACATAAACAATTCTAACAACAGAATTTAACCTATTAATGAGTCATGCTGGAGGTAATATCTCTGTGCTCTCTGAGAGCCCCATTTATGTGCATAATAAATCATGGTGGTTTTTAGGTACTCACTCATTTTCAGTGCAACAAGCAGCTGTATCATCAGTCTTCTCTGCCTGTCTTTTCACAGACATCAAGGGGTTTTTTTATTCTGCAGAAACTTTGCTGTAGTCAGTTTATTTTTTAATATGTGGAAAATAAAATGCTAATAAATTTCAAATTTTCAATCATCTACATCTGTTTTCCTGTCAATGTGAAGATCATTTTCTTAACCTTGACAGATCAGTGGCTTTTTCTCATTCAAAAGAATGAGGCTAATGTGTTCATGTTCTCATAAACAAGACCATTTTCTAGTTAGTTCATTGCTTTTATCCATCTTTCTAAAATATTCTTTTATTTCTCAAAATATTACTGTGGCATGTGACAGTAGAAACATCCGTAGAAAGAGGATGAACAACATAATTTTTCTGAGGTTTTTGGCATCTGTGTATAGAATACTGTGTAAATCTGTTGTTAAATGTATAGAAAATTTACCTGGGGTGGAGTATTACAATGGTTAGAAGGCAGAGTTGATGGACTGTATCTCTGATTGATGTGGTTTAATAGTTAAACTGCACAGATCTCACAGTAATGGTCAGAGCAGCATTTACCAAAAAAAGCAAAATTTTATATGGGGATCAGGTACAACAATTGAACCTAAGTTACACCTACAAGGGGGAATGGCCTTAAGGTGAAGGTGTAGATTAGATATTGGGAAGAAATTCTTCACTGTGAGGGTGGGGAGGCCCTGGCACAGGTTGCCCAGAGAAACTGTGGCTGCCCCTGGATCCCTGGAAGTGTCCAAGGCCAGGTTGGACGGGGCTTGGAGCAACCTGAGCTAGTGAAGATGCCCCTGCCCATGGCAGGGGGTGGAATGAGGTGATCTTTAAGGTTCCTTCCAACCCAAACCATTCCAGCAATCAGAGTTACATTATTTACTGGAATTTCTCAGCAGGGAGCAGTGATGGGATAAATGAGGAACTGAGTGAGATTGAAAGTCTCTGAACTGTGGATATCGATGGGGGTGTGACCTCAGAGCTGCCTACGTGCTGCGAACTAAACTTGGGACATAGGAAATAGGAGTTTACCTTGTGATGGAAACAAAGAGGACTATATGAACCTGACTGTAGAAAGACGTGGCTGTGGATTTTTCTGCCTTTGAGATGTTCTGGCAGTTGAGGATTTACGCTGCTGCTCTCTGCTTTCTGTTCCCGACTCCTTGCAGGGTGCTGCACCTCCCGTGTCTGACTGGGAGATGCTGGTCTTCATCAGGTAACATAAATGTAAAGATCCTCAGTGCCTTTTATCATCAGAAATATCCTCAGAGCTAATCTAGCATGCAGTTTTTCAGAGATTACTGTGCAATGCCCCAGAGACACGATGAGCAAAGTTCTCAAGCCCCACAGGATTGAACTATGAAACCACATTTCCAAATAGATTAAAAGTATTTGTCAGCAACTGGTTTGCTGTGAAGGGCTGAACAGAAGTCCTTTACATGTGTGTGCTCATGCATGTCTGTGTGTGCACACACACACTTGAGCTTGTAGGAACCCAGTGTGCTCAGTTTTTTTATTTACTAATAATCAAGATTTTAACTTTTCAACCGGGAACTATTTCTGGGGCTGTCTAAACCAAAGAGTGAATTTTTGAGACAGTCTTATAGTTTATTGTGTCCTTTCCCCCCACATTAGGGTCCCATTGTTGCGGGAAAAAGTCCAAAATGACCTCAGATGCATAAATTTTGAGACAGTTCAAAAGAATTAAGCCATTCTGCCTGAGTCAGTACCAGAGTCAATTATTTAGGCAGGTTTGTCAGGAAAGTATGTAAAAAGAAAGGAATACCTCTGTTATTCCCTGATTTCTCTGTTACATCAATTCACAAGGCATCAACACATGGTATTTTGTACCTTCCATAGGAATCCTAGTCTAAAGTTTTATTAAAAATGAAACCACGCACAGGGTCCCACACACAGACATTTTTGAAGCCGTGTTGGTGCTCCTACACCAGGATCCTGTTAGGTCAGTCTCAAAAAGGCAGTTGTGTTCATCTGGCACATGTTCTGGTCCTACTCCAGATTCTACCTGAGATGGCCCAACAAAATGGTGTCACGAAGTGAGGCGGAGTTGCGTTTTCTCATTTAAAGCCAGCAGGATATCTCATCATGCCTACATTCGAATGAGATGATAGTCTGATCACCTTTCCCATTCATTAATGATCAATAGGCTGCCCAGAGAAGCTGTGGCTGCCCCTGGATCCCTGGAAGTGTCCAAGATCAGGTTGGATGGGGCTTGGAGAAACCTGGCCTAGTGGAAGGTGTGCCTGCTCAGGGCAGGATTGGAATGAGGTGGTCTTTGGGGTCCCTTCCAACCCAAACTGTTCTAGGGTTCTGTGAATACTCTTGTGTCAAGTCATGGATGTCCTTAGTCTTCAAGTAAAGGTCTGTGTTGTGGGCACCGCTGTGTCCAGCAAGCATTAATTTTTTAAACTTTTTAAAAGATAACCAGAAAACGGGCCATTTGTAATGCAGACCTACAGGCCCTTTCTAGCACAACTGCAGTAAGTCCATTAAGCATATGAAAGTGTTTTAACTGTGACATGGATTCTTTAATCCTGAATAATAAGCATGTGATTCTGATAGAGGATCCATTTTATTGACAGAGCCAAACAGCCAAGGAGATGCTGCCTTTGTGAGTTGCAATAGTTGGGTAGCAAGTATGTCATAAATCTTGCAACCAAAATAACAGTGTAATATTGGGCTGAATACAGAGGTTTTTCTGCCTCATTTTTTATACAGCTCATGCCTGTAGTCTATCCCCTGTAACGTGCAGAAGGCAGAGATCAATGTTTCTGAATGGTTTGTTTGAGCAACCGTGGTTTGTGCACCAGATCTTCATCTGACTTAAAGATCTGCAGTTCCATGTAAGCCAATTATAGCAATTTGTATCATCTGATAATCTGATTTCTTCTTCCAGCCATGTGACACTGGCCATAGGTTTACAAATTGTAAATTTATTTCTCAGTTTTTTCAGTGCCATGTGTTGGTGTCATCAATATCATAGGAATAATCAAGGACTATTTTTTCCTCTCTGTAATTTGAAATAAAAGCTGGTGCTAGATAGTTCCAGAAGGAATGTTGAAACTTAACTTTGGTGAATGGCAAGTAGGACAAATGTGTAGTTATTATCTATTTAATTAAATGGTTCATAAGAGTCAAAGTGTTTTAAATACATCATAAAATACAGGAGGTCAGAAACTTAAGAAACCCAGTAATTTAAATCAGTATTGAATAATAGGTAAATGAGGGTCATCTTCTAAGACACTCAGTCAAAAATTCCTCCTTACAGGAGGATTGTGCCTCAAACACGAAAGGAGACTTGAAAAAGAGCCAGCAGAAAAAATACTTTTTTTTTTTTTTTTTTTCCCCACAAGGGCCGTGATTTCTGTTTCCCCGTTGTGCATAAAGCAATCTTGGAAAAAAGTTTTTGGTTTTAGAATACTTGTCAGTATTTTCACTGCTTTTTTAATCTTAAAGACTGCAAAATGTTTAGGCAGTTCCCACCCAAGCACACACATGGAAGACCAGCATGTGTTAAACATGTTCATTTTCATCTCTTGCACTATACTCTCAAGGATTATTGAGACAAAGAGCAAAATCTGTCATCTGATTGTTCTTATTTAGTAGCTGCTCGGGATCAACATTTGTTAATAAACCAAGCCCAATGCAAGGCTCACCCAAAGAGCAGTTCTGCACTCAGTTACTCACTTTTCACATTTTTTTTCCTTATGATAACGTGATCATTTCACTCCAGTTCCCCAGTCTCCATACAGTCTCCTAGGACAGACAAGACCTGAATTTCTAATATGAAGAAGCATGATCCAAGTGTGCTGTACATTAGAGACAATAAAAAGAAGAAAAAAAAAAAAACCTTTTGAATTTTCTATTTACCTTTAACTTTTAAAAGAAAACTTGGCCATTTGCGGAGTAGAGTGTTC
>VXAY01004756.1:763782-786282 GCA_013399855.1 Oxyruncus cristatus | reverse complement strand
ATTTTGGGGATGTTGTTTGAAAGCTGAACCTTGCTTTCAATCCAGCTCCCTTACAACTGTAATTGTATTATGGAAACTCAATCATCCCTGAGTTTGGGGAGCCAGCTTTGAAGTGGCTGGTATCAAATTTTTTTTTGAGATGTGCTTGAATTTAAAAAAAAAAAAAATTAAGGGCTTAAGCACCGTTGGTTTTTAATGAGACTTGAACTTCTAAGTGATTAAGTCAGTTCTGAACTTGGAAATTAGGTTCTAAAGATACTTGGTTCTTTGGAGGTATGCATTGACCTTGCTTTGGTTTAGACACCTGATCCCACCTCATCTTTTGTTGAGAATAAAAGCATTGCAAAATGTGTTTTCTGAAGAAGCTGATTTTAAGGTAGATTAATTCTTTAAAAAAAACCAAACACAAAAACAAACAAACAAAAAACAGACTCACTACTTGCTTCAAAAATTATCTTCCTCTGTCCCTCAACCCACGAAAAACTGGATCGTTTGAAAACTTCTGTTTAAGGGCCAGCAGACCTTTCCCATTCAGGGAAGGAGCTTCTACCATATTAAACTGTTTCCTTCTCATTGCAGGCCAACATATTCAGCTCATTGTGTGTCTTCTCTCAGTTATTTGAGACTATAATGTCAATTTGCCCCTCTTTGTTTCACCAGATGCCTCACTGAAACCCTCATTGCAGGGAAATACAAGGAAACGGTGAATACAAGTTCCAAGTTCTGCTTTAGTCCTTGTGGGGTATATTTATTCATTCCTTTGGTATCACAAAGGCTTTCTTCACCTGTTATTGCCAAGGAACAGGCAACAAAGGCACTTCACTTACTGAAAAATTCTTGGAGAATAAGGAAACAGTAATAATGGACGTCTGACATTGCTGAATTAAGTGCTGCATTCAGTTCTCTTGGACTAAATTATAGTTTATTTTTTAGAAATCTTAATTTCAAAATTTATACAAATATATAAGTATAGTGTTTGTGATGTATGGATGTCTGTAGGCATATTTAGCATATCAGGAGTAACTTGAACACTTAAGAATAATTACCAAGGTAAATGCAAATGAAATAACAGCTAAGTTTCTCCTCTGTGAGCATACAGATTTAAATCACAGAATCACAGGATATGCCGAGTTGGAAGGGACTCATCAGGATCATTGAGTCCAGCTCCTGGCCCTGAACAGAACAGCCCAAGAGTCTCACCATGTGCCTGAGAGTGTCTGCCTGGTTGCATGAGGCACTGCAGACCTCCCTGCCACTTACTTAAATTACCTTTCCAGCAGAAGGTTTTGCATTTTGTGTGGTGTGTGTGTCCTACCCACAGTGGTCCATCAGGAAATGTCATTAAAAGAGCCACAGGAACATTTAGGTTGGAAAAGCCCTTTAAGATCATCAGTCCAATCATTGACCTGAGAAGATGGGAGATACTTCAGTTCTCTGTGCACTGAAGAGCTCCATAACTTTGGGCAAAACTCTTCCCCTTCTTCACTTACCCTACGGCTCAAATGGGGCTAATAAGGCTTATAATTTGTATGCTTAAGTATGCAAATTGGCAAAGTAAAGCATGCTTTAAAAACGGCCAATGAACTTGGAAAGCTACTTTTCCTAATAAATCTGAAAAAGAAGAAAATACCAGAACGTGGTCATCTAATTGCATCTTCACAAACCGTGTGGTCTAAGTGTAAATGTGACTCCAATGTCTAATCCCTTTAGAAAGTCTTTTTGCCCCAAGAAGAATGGGAGCACACTCAGCAGGCTGCAGGAGGATGGGATAGCCTGCTTGCAGCATTTCTTTGCAGCATAATTGCAGCCTCAATGAACCATGAATCCAGCCTAATTAACATAACTGGAACCACAGCAATCATGCTGCCATTCAATTTAGGTTTGGAACATTCCGATGAAGTGCCACAGTTCTGCTGTTTATTGCTGAGATGCTGTGGAAAAGTGTCCACTTGCTTTCTTGCTGTTGTCTTGGTGTATTTTTCTTAGTTTAGGATAACTAGGGAACTTCAGAAATGGAAGGCCATTGGCTTACTGGTTCCATTACAAATAAATCTGTATTACTTCCTGTAAAAAGGTAATAAAAACTCCTAATATACTGTAAAACTTAGAGTAAACATACCAAACTTCCAAGTTAGACCCGGCTTCCGAATTGTAACGGATAGCTAATGGCAAATAATTCTGGGATTATTTGGAGCTAAGGACTACGTTCCCAGAGTTCTAAAAATAGTTTCTATTACTCTTTGTAAACACTGTACCTAGGAGAAGCCTTTTTTACAAAGCCTGGATTTTTTTTTTTTAACATGTTACTCTGTAAAAAATGTGTTTTATTGTTGCTGTTGGTTGTGCTACAGTAAGATCAGGAAGCCGCAGAAGTAGATCAGATATCAGGTTTTGGCATCAGAGCAAAATAACCACCTATTTGGGACAGAGGAGTCAAGGGACTGCTGAAAATAGCTGTAGCTGATAAGTTGGGTCTGGAGATGGAGGGTCTGGGAGGCTTCCTGCATCTTCCTTGGCCATTAGATGGTGGTCCTTAGTGGTGGCACCAAAGTCACTTCAGACTAACACGCAACCAGGAGTTTGTTCTACCATTTGTGACAGAACTGAGCCTGGTAGTTGGAGTAGGATGATTGGCAGATGAGTTGTTTGTCTTTTCTAGTGAACTGTTGGCTTGCTGACCCAGCTTTTGGCAAGTTGTACCTTAAAATTAACTGTTAACTGTAATGAAGAGTACCTGATGGAGGCTATATCCCCTATTTTTTGCATTAATCTGTGATTAAGTCCCATATATAACTCAGAGTAGTCTACAGACAACACACTGTATTATTATGGAGTAAGAAAGTGAGGAAATCTGACCTGCAGTGGTGGCTTTTCCTCACTCCAGCCTGTGAACAAGCCCCGCTGGCTGCGGGAGGCTCTGGGAAGTTTGCTGTCGTAATTCTGGCTTTTAGGTGTTGATTAGTCACTCTCTTCTCAGAAGGCTTGATACCCATTTTAGCTGAGACTCTCCAGTTGAACATTGATTAAAGGTGGGGTCAATCAGAGGGCTGGCTGCGGTTGGGGAGCAGTTGAAGGAAGTGCAGAGAATAGCTCAAGTGGTTGGTTCCTGGAAGGCCGAGCCCGTGATTCATCACTTTGGAAATGAAGGAGCAGAAAGCAGTGCCAGTTAAATATCACAAAGGGTTATGGTAAACATCGAAACGATGGGGAGAGATCGTGGTCTTTCAGCATCTTTATTCCCTGCAGCTGGGATGTGTAAGCTCAGGAAGATGACTGAACATTGATACTTTCAGAGTTCAATAGTCACGCTTGTTATTGAATGCAGTTACTGAGAATTGACAGAAGAAACTGTTTTTGAGGGGTGTTTCCAAGTAGAGATCATATTTCTAGTTTAGTGTGCAGCAAACCCAGGGCATTTGAATGGCTGTCAGATCTGGGAGAAAGAGAGAATAACTTCTCTGTGGTAAAATATTGCAAAGGAAATAATCGGTCTCCTTCAGAACCAGTATTTTTTTATTGTTTGTAGGTGCAAATTCAAAAGTGACTCAGATCAAACGTGTCAGAAGTAATTTGGGTGTTCAGCATTTTAAATCTAATGGTACTGTTTCCACAAAAACTCTTGCTCATGTTCCTGGCTGCTTTTAAAACATTTATATATACTTTTCTGCCTTTTATACAAAATCATGAAATAAGGTCCTTGAAGACACTGAAAAATTGAAGTTGACCATTCTTGCTGAAATAAATGGATGAAAAAAAATATTAAGAAAATACATCTGTAGACAAATACAGACCTTTCCTCTTCGCTGTTTGAAGATGTTTTCAGGCTCTTTGAGTGCAAAATAATGGCAAATTTTCACCTTTGATATCTGTCACTATGCTACTAGTATGAAATTACTTTTTTTAACAAGTCATTACAAGGCACTGAAGGCACTTTGTTCCTCCAGCACTGCCAAGCCCACCACTAACCCATGTCTCCAAGTCCCACAACCACATGTCTTTTAAATCCCTCCAGGGATGGGGACTCCACCACTGCCCTGGGCAGCCTGTTCCAATGCCTGACCACCCTTTCAGTGGAGAAATTTTCCCTCATATCCAACCTAAACCTCCCCTGGCACAACTTGAGGCCATTTCCTCTTGTCACTTGTTCCCTGGGAGCAGAGCCCGACCCCCACCTGGCTCCAGCCTCCTGTCAGGGAGTTGTACAGAGCAATACGGTCCTCCCTGAGCCTCCTTTTGTCCAGGCTCATCTCCCTCTGGGAAAGATGGACTCTCAGACAGGAACTCCAAAGCTTCTGGCTCCAGTCTCTGCTCCAAGCAATTTTCTGAGCATCCAAAGGAGCACAAACCCCATTAAAAAAACAACAGCGAAACAGGACTTTGATTAATTTTAAGGTGATTACCTCTTAAGAGACTCTGAAAATGGGTTTTCAATTAACAATCTAGTTTACATAAAAGGCACATATTGATGAACATAGTCCATGATTTTCTGCTCAAACCCATTATTCTCCTCTAATTCATATGCAGAAGCTGAGATTTCCAGTGATCTCACTGTTTACCAAAATCCAAGGGACTTAGAGGTTAATGTTTTTCTTATTTTCTGGTGAGAGTTCCATTTTCTGTTTTCTTCACAAAGGAAAGTAAAGGAAAAGGAGGAATGTGCTTCCAGTAAGCACCTAAAGGTGCAGATGATTCATCAGGAATTAGCTGAATGCTCTTGTGAGAGCTGGAAATTTCCCTAGCAATGTTTTGGCATAGGGTTCTTCTGAATATCTGACAGCCAGATATTTTCCTATTCATATTCAGAACTATTTTCAATGCCAGATATTGCTGACTGACAAATTTGAGTTGCCTATCCTGCTATGAGCCCTTCTCCTACAAAATTCAGAACTCTGTAGGTACAAGGAGGTTTCTGAGAGTCAAAGGTGATACAGGAGCATAGTGAGAGTAAAACAATGTTGTTTATGCTTATTCATGTGAATACTTGTGGGACACCTCTTAAATTAATCATACAGCCCTCCTTAAATATATCTGATCATAACTTTACCTCCAAACCAGAGCCAGTGATATTAGAATAGCTGATTGCACTCAAATTGTGGAGAGGATTTTTTTTTCCTCCAGAAATTGGTTCTATAAAAAAAGGGCATATTTTAAGAATTCTGACTTCAGACAAATAATCCAGAATTGATGCTTGATTGAAGCTAAAGAACCAAACACAATTTATTGCTTAGTGAGAGCATTACCCTTCTGTTTGAAGGACCTCCTAAAAATATCTTGGCAGTTATTAATGGTGACTTGAGTCAGTTGGAGGTAAATACATATTTGGTATCAGAAAAAAGAAAAAAAGAAACACTCAGTGATTTTATACTCCTGAGGCTTAAAGATCACACAGCGATACTATATTTGATGTGGAACATCCAACTATTTACCCAAACTTTTTCTAAAAGTTATAGCTCTGTCTTGTCAGTTTGTGGGTGTGTTCTACCATGAGTATATATTAAATACGTTTCTTAATTTATTCAATAATGTACTTCTAAGCCATCTCTTCTTGGTGGTACACTTTTCTGTAACACACTAGCATGAACAAATGCCCACAAAAGGCTGAAGTTAAAATTTGTGTCTTGAGTCCACTTTGCCCAAAGTGTCACAGGGGGTTGAGTTTTCTCTTAGTGAAGGACCGCAGAACTTGAAAGTCCAGCTCTGTGCAGGGGCTGAGATTAGATCTGAATGCAAGGAAAAGCAACAAAGGTCCACAGAATATCTGGAATCTGCAAATACTTCCTGTACTTAACCTACACTTTCATTGCGTGACTGTAAAGAACAGCAAATCTTTGTTCTTTTCCCTCTCAGTTCCCATTCAGTCAGTTCAGAGACACAGGAGAAACGTTTGGGGGAGCAAAGCTGTTATCAGTCTTCCTACAGTTCCCATCTGATTCTGTCAACAGTGAGTACATCAAAACCATGAGCTTGCAGCCACATTAAAACATCAAAAAGTTTTGGAAAACATATGTATATATATTTATTTATTTATATATATATATACACTTATATATAATATATATAGCATATAGATTAATATGAACATAGATAATGAATGTGATGTTCCTTTATGCCTTTACAGTTTAGCTGATTTTTGATATTTAGCTGATAAGTAAGAACCAGAGCTCTGTTTTTGGATTCAAGAGTGAATTGCATCTGCCTCAGGTGGAGCAGAGAAAGAGCAAATGTGCATCTTGCTGAGATCCCAGAATGTTCAGGCGGGGTAACTAGACTTCTAAAAATTGAAGAATCATAGGATATCCTGAGTTGGAAGGGACTCACAAGTATCATTGAAGTCCAGCTCCTGGTCCTGCATGGGTCAACCCCAAGTCGTTCAGGTTCATCCATTTATGAAAACCTCTTATGACATTTCTTAGGTCTAGAATCCAGAAGGTTCCTCTAGTCAGCTTTATTTAGTAAAAAGTGAAAGAAGTCTCAGAAATGCCTCTCTCATCCTGTGTGTCTGCCAGGAAGGTGTTGGTTTAGCAGCCTCAGGGTGCTCTGGTGGATCTGTGCACGGGTGGGATTGTTGGCCTTGGGGCTCAGTGATGGAAAAGTATAGAGTAGAGAAGGCTAAAGCTTACCTTACTTGGAGCTGGAGGTGTGGAAAGACAAATAGTCCATGGCTTCTCGCAGCTCATCTTGTGGTAATTTGAATCTGAAATAAATTAATAGAGTAATCCAGTTCATGGATCATCAGCTGCAGAGGTGTTATTAAGGAACTTGTGTCCCTATTTATGGGGACACCTGCATGTAAAGCCGTGTGATAATTGTTCAGACATGCTGAATCAGACTTCTCTTTCTCAAAACAAAGTAGAAAATATAAATATATGGAATGTCCCAATCATCAAACTTATTCTCTTTTTCCTCTCGACAAGGTTGCTCTTCTGGCAAACCCTCGTGAAAGCAATCCACTCTTTTCAGTTAAAAGCCATTCATATGGGGACAAACCACTGTTCTTCCATCTATATCTGTATTCATCCATTTAAACTCTAAAGCTTTCCAGCTTACTTCTTGGATTTATAGCCAGCTGGCTGCTGTGTGTAACATGAACATATTATGACTGTGCATGAGATGTTTTTCCCTCATTTAACCCATAATTGTCATGTTCACTCTAAGCCACAGCTCACTTGTGTGAGTTCCCAAAGTCATGACTTGCCACATCCTCACCTCTGACAATCTACTGATATTAAGACAAAAATAAAACTCAACCCCAAAACTACCACCCAAAACCCCCTCCTTGGAACAGATTTGGACAAAATGAATATGTTCAAGATGGTGGGCCATAGCTGAGCCAACTCCTGTGGGATCAGCGCCCACTTTTTGGCATTTACAATAAACTTTGGAACGACTTTTTAACTCAAATGCTTTAATAGCAAGTGAGGAGGGGGTGGCAAGGAAGGGAAGGACATGTGCACTCTCTTTTTTTTTTTATGTATGCTTGATTGCTGATTTTTCCGGAGGTAGTTTGGTAGGCAATATGTGTTTATTAGCAGCTTTCTGCAGTCCTAGAAATCAAAGTCAAAGAAATTCAGTGGAAGTGCAATTCTAAAATATCTGCCCTTACTGAATCATCGATGAGAAGCTTCCATTCAAAGAAAGCATGAATATTAAAATTAGTTAGGCTTAGTTTGGGGTTGTAAGAAATACAATATGTTATTATTTTTTCTTCATGCAAAACCGCTGGGTGCTAAGAGAGGCAATAGAACCATTAATTAATAGTAGTAGTCCTGGGTAATGTCATAATAAGCAATACAACATATTAAAGCACATTTATTCTTGCCAGCTATCAGGAGGAACTTTTAGATATTTGAAAGGCCCATTAGGTTTGTTTACATTCTGAGTGGAAGCTGGTATGCTTTGGCAGGGGCTGAGCCACACTTTAGTACTTGACTCCAATGGTATTGAATTTCCCAGTCAGTAATATATTGTCACCACTTCAGGGCAGCCTGGCTCTCCAGGACAGCGGGTACAACCCAAGTCAGCGCACTTCCCAGAGCCAGGGTGTCTTTGCTGTCATAAAAATGAAAATAACTGAAATTATGTATAACAGAAGCAATTTTCCACAATGGAAAAGGTGGTCAAGGAATCAAACCCGTGCCTCCAGGTATATTAACCTAACAGAACAACAAAAATGTGCTGGGCTTTAAATTGCACTGGCAATCTGGAAAGGATTTTCCGACTGGAGTTATGTTAAGTGTTAATAGTGAAACCTGGGTGCTTTTTGCTTTGATCTCTCCTCGAGCTCATATAGAATAATAGGATCAAAATAAAATACCATTTATATGAACACCTTGTTCTTTTGATCTTGGCACCAAAAATTCTGTCTGCAGCTACAACTTAGCAAACAGTGTGTCTGCTCCTTTAAGTTGGACCTTCTACTTTATCATAACTTTTAATAAGTGGTGTCACAGCCAATTTTTCGAGGCAGTTCATGAACTTAGTCGTCGTTTTTGCCCTCAGAATCTTTAACTACATTTTCAGAAGAGCTGAATATAAGGTAGGCAGGACTCGTAAACTGGTGGCTTCTGGTTGGTTCTGTATAAGCATGTTGAATATATGATTTAAACATCTGTATACCGTGATGTTTCAAAATGTAACATTAGTTGTTCTTTGAGCACTTGGGCAAAACTGTTGGATTAGTGTACACTGAGTGGGAGAAAGTGTTCAGGGGAGAAGAACAGTTGGGGTAATTGTGGTTATCATTGGTGCTAGGTTTTGGATCCCTGCGTTTTCCACAGGGAAGGTGATGCACTCTGTGATGTCTGGGTGGTAGCCAAGCCTTTGTCTTCATTGCCCGCCTCTGCACGAAAGACCGCAGAAGTGTTACAGCTGGTTGTTATGGATCCCTTTGCTTTTATGTAGAAGTGAGATAGCCAATGGATGAACATGAGTATCCTTCAGCTTTTTATTCCACAGGGTCGATGGTCAGGAGTGTTCCTTTGGAAGTCATTACTGCCAGCACTTAGAGTAAAGCCACTTCTTCATGTTCTTTCAAATCTCTTACTAATAAGAGTCTTCTCCTCCAAAGGCTCTGACTCCATGGAACCAGCTGAACTGTGTTTATTATGATGATTGATTGTGTTTTGTTATGATCCCTGCTTCAGTTGTTGTAACCTCCAAGAATAGAAGAGATGGGCCTGAAACCCTGTGCCAAATGAAAGCAAACAAACCCAAGTCCTGCAGCTCACCAGTGTCACAATCGCTGCTGTCCAGGAAGAGGGATTAGTGGGTGAAGAAACACTAGCTAGGAGAGATCCAGTGGCCAGGCTGACTCTTGGGTGTCAAATGTCTCTCTCGAGCTCTGCATCCCGCTGTAATTTATATTTAGCCATTAAACTGGTGTGATAGGAACAGTCAGCTCGTTGTGTGCCGCATGCAGGGAACGCCGCTGGGTAAGTGCTGGGTAAGTGTTCAGGCTCGTGCTGAAATGGCTGCACTTGAGGTTGTGGCACATGAGCTGTCCTCCAGCAAGTTTTCTTGCAGACTTAGTTGAACCTCTGCGCTCTGTCACGAGGCAGGAATATTCCAGAGAGCCATAACCGTGGCTATAACCTATAACCCTCTTCTTATTAAGTAGTACAATGTAATTCATTATGTGCAATAAAGATACCGAGCTGGTCTGAGCCCCAGAAGCAGTGTGGATGTATTTGTGCAGCATTGCACTGGGATTGATGCATCCTGCTGGGATCAGGTCTCTGTGCTAATGCAACCACTCTGCCTCCAGTCCTTCCTTAAGTAGTACAGAACTGCTGTAAGAAAGTTTGCTTCTGTAGTTATCAAAAAGGCAGTATCTGCCCAACTCTTAATTTTAGCAGGTTTTATGTCCTTGTTCATCTTCCACCAGTTCTCACTTCCTATCCCAAAATTCAGACCTGCTTTTTGCATCAACTAAAGGAAGGTTGTGGGATTCCTTGGACAAGGAGTTAATGTGAAAGAGCTGCAAGGATTGGTAGTTTTCCTCCTTACAATAGGAATGTGATTGCCCTAGTTCTGTGGTTAGCATGAAACAAGTCAGCTCTGTCATGAAGTCAGTGGGGTACAAGTTAATACAAGGTAGTAAAGGAATAAAACAGAAAAGTCCACAGTCTTTTATGACAAAACCAGTATGATCCTGTTGCAACATAAGGCCCCGCTGTGAATGGTATTTTCTGATGCTTGGATAAGTGCAATTTACATATATACAAAGTGTATGAATAAAGTTATAAAAGTATACTTGGTATTTTACTTCTTTTTTTTTTTTTCCTTGAAAGTAATTTGCTATTGTTCAAAACTTTCGGCTTTCACTGGTTTTGTTTCCAAAAACCCCAAAAGGAAAAGAAAATAACAAAAGTCCATAAAGGCAAAAGGGATATGTTCTCATTTCAGCTCACAGAATTTCCTGCCTTTAAACAATACAAATATATGCCCTTAGGTTTCTAACATGCTGGAAGGATACTGAATCCATGAAACAGATCAAATTAAAAGCAAGTCCACTATAGCAACAGTGAGTTGTACCGGCATGGCCAATAGATCTCAACAAGAATTTCTTGAGGGGGTTTTTAACCATGTTGCCAAGCCTTACAAAATCCTAAGCTGCCAACACCATGAGTGAATAAATGCTCAAAACCAGTAGGCAAGTTCTAGGCTGAACTGGGCACAAGTGAAATCTCATGCTTAATTAATTGTTCCCTATTCATTACAGGCCCTATTCAAAGCAATTATTTAATGTAATTCTGAGATGTATCCGCAAACAGAGCAGAATGGACATTGGTCTTGTTAAACCTTTTGAAGTGTATTGCTTCTCCTAATCACAGATATGTGTTCCAGAGGCCAAATGTGTGATCCTAGCATGTGGAGGGAAAGCCATGAGGAGCACGGGGACAACTGGTGATAATTATCACCAGAAGATTCTCCAAGGACTGGAGCCCCTCTGCTCTGGAGCCAGGCTGGGAGAGCTGGGGGTGTTCAGACTGGAGGAGAGAACACTCCGGGGAGACCTGAGAGCCCCTTTCAGTGCCTAAAGGGGCTCCAAGAGAGCTGGAGAGGGACTGGGGAGAAGGGATGGAGGGACAACACACAGGGAATGGCTTCCCACTGCCAGAGGGCAGGGTTAGATGGGATATTAGGAAGAAATTTTTCGCTGTGAGGGTGGAGAGACCCTGGCCCAGGTTGCCTAGAGAAGCTGTGGCTGCCCCTGGATCCCTGGAAGTGTCCAAGGCCAGGTTGGACGGGGCTTGGAGCAACCTGGGCTAGTGGAAGGTGTCCCTGCCCATGGCAGGGGATTTGGAACCAGATCAGCTCTAAGGTCCATTCCAACCCAAACCATGGCCATGTCCTGCTCAAGCTGCTCACACTGTAGTGTCTCCTTACAGAGTAGGCACCATCCTTGCTGTTGTCCATCCTGCAGATCTGTCACCAGACTGGTAACTCAGCATGTAAGGGTAGTGGTGCTGTCTGTATTGGTGGTCTTTTTTCCTTTTTTTAACACAAAACTGCATCTCTCTCTTTTTATTTTGCTGATTTTAATATCATAAGTAGCTCAGTGATGGGCCACAAGTGTTTTACAGAATTCAGAGGTACAGGCTCCCCAAGGATTCTTCTGGCACCCAGATGCTGAAAGGCAGATGATCAGGGATCTTACATCAGCATCTGATTTATACCAGAAAAATGGTGTCCAAGGTTTTTGAGGGTGTTTTTCTCCTGTAATGGCATTGCTGTTAGTATTATTAATATTTTCAGAGATTTTTGACAAAAACTTGATATTTTTGGTGGCAGAGTTGCTGCCGTTCTAGCTCTAGAGGTGGAAGGAGACTTCTGGGGTTTGAACAACAAATGGGACACTGGCAAAAGTGGGATTAAAACTTGGAATTTCCTCTAGACCATACTGCCTAGTAGACATACAAATTTAAACTTTGGTTGTACTGCAAAAACAAGGTGCAAATTAATCTAATGACACATTTTGAAATGGAGGTCAAAATCTCTACGTTATGTGATCCTAAGGGCCAGAGCCAGTTGACTGGACCATCCAGTTTGAATGCCTTGTGGCTGCAGTAGCTCCATGATTGCCCCAAAACGAGTGTGTCTTACTAGTTGAATGTTGTATTACTGACAAAGTGTGTTTTACATTTTTCTGTGCATACGATTATTATTTTAATTAGTTTGCCTAGCTTTTTCAGGTACAACTGTCTTCAGCTAAGCCTCCAAATGAAAGCAGGCTTCATTGATTATTTATTGGGGTACCTGAGAAAACATTAAATAATTCAGGTGAAATATGTGCCTTCCTGAGAAACACGCAGAAGTTTGCATTTGCGCAGGCGGGCGAATTATCAAAACCAGATGTAAGCAAGTGGAACATTTTACATAAATTTATTAAAATCATTATTTACCTGTAAGTTATAAGAAGGGCTTAGTTGCACTAGTTTGTTGCCAGTATGTACTGCCAATAATCTGCCAAAAAGCAGCTTGCTGGCAAAATCCCTGAAATGGTTGGGATATGATTGCACAGAACGTTACAACCCCCAGTCAAATGAAAACCTACTATAAACGAACTCTTTGATGGTGGATTCGCTGGAATATGGTATTGATATATGGTGTACAGTTTATATGGATTATGTATACTGCTCAAGAAATATGGATATCTATTAAGGGTAACTTGATATGTAATCGGTCGGGACAGTTATTGTTCTCAGTGTTTGAGAGGAATAAAATCACACAGTGACTGCTCACTTTTAAAATACAGATTATTCCCGGGCAGCCCAAAGCACTGCCATGCCATTTCTTCAATTAATACAGAAAGGCTATTGAAAATGTAAAATATCTGACATCTAGACGGAGTTATTTTAAAGGCAGCTTTACTTCTAGGAACAATTTATACATTGCATAAACTTAGATTTTTCATCCAAGTATCATTTCGAGAATAGCAAGCTTAAATATTGGAGGCCATGGGGAAACATAATATTACGATAATGTTCTTTGGTGCGGTTTGGAAGGTTTTAGGAAACATTTGGAAGTATTTTTCTCATAAAGTCACTTAACTATTGAAGTGTTATGATAGCACTCCCTTCTGCATTGCGTATGTTGCAAAGCAGCCTGTTTAAAGGGGACATCCATCCTATATATCCTGATTAGAAGTAGTTCCACAAAACAGGAAATTATATGTTACAGGATCCTGGTATTAGTTTAATTAAAAAAAAAAAAAAGATGATCAGTTTTCAAACATCCATTTCCAGTTGTGTTTAGCAAGAGGAGATTCTGCATTGGGTGTAGCTCTATGTGAAATTTGCATTTTCTAAATAAGCACTCAAGAGCTGAGTTTTTTTTTTTTTTTCTGTTTCAGGAAGCACTAATGAACATGACCAATCCTTTAGAATCCTAAAGAACCTTAAAAACCTTGCAATTCTCAGAAGCCTAACTTTTTCCCCATAGTGTAATTCATTCTTTTGAACTTCTGCAGAAGCAGAACTTAAGTCAACAATTTCTGAATTTCTGGCAGTTGTTATCAAGAGGACTCTTAGGGTTCCCAAAGTTACTTTGTGGTGTTGGTGCAGCAGATCTACACAGTCAGTGTTTAATTATAGAGAAAATTACTTTTTTTCTGAACTATCAATTAATCCATGTTTTCATCTCTTGCACAAAATAATGCATAAGTTATTTTCACCTGCGTTATAAAATATGTATTGTAGTTCATTACCATCTTTCTGAGGAGTTTTTAAATTATCACCATTTCATTTGTGGAGAATTACCATCTTAGAAATTATAACTGCACGGATTCTTGTATTTAGTGTTGAAGGATCTCAGGGAATTGAAGATGTGAACTCAGAAATAATATATTTAGGGTCAAACACATCTCCCTTGATGTCAAAGACAAGTTTGCCTTTGACTTCTGTGCGTCCAGGATCTCCCTTCTGGAATTAAAATGCAGAGTGATCACTCTCTGATATTTTTTTTTGCTGACCTAAAGTGCTTAAGATATTGTTGAAATAATTTTTGAGGAGTAAACGTGTAACAAAATGGACTGATCCCACAAGTATTGGATTAGGCTGGACATGCTTTTGGCTGAAATGATGTCCAACAAGAGCATCAGTACAGAGCACTGAATGCCAGGGCAGCTTAGACTTCCTGGGATGATTTCACCTGCCTTTGTTCCTGTTTTGCCTAGTTTCACTGCAGCCTTATGGTTTGGAAGGTAGTACCTTTCCATGGATTTTGGGGAATAACTTCTGACACACTGGCACAGGTTGCCCTGAGAAGCTGTGGCTGCCCCATCCCTGGGAGTGTTCAAGGCCAGGTTGGATGGGGCTTGGAGCAACCTGGGACAGTGGAAGGTGTCCCTGCCCATGGCAGGGGGGGTGAAACTGGGTGGTCTTTAAGATCCCTTTCAGCCCATCCCATGATTCTATAAATAAGAGTTGAAGAAGGCTTTTTTTAAAGTCCTGGTCATCTGGGGTGTGGGTTTTACAGTGCACCTGGAACAGTGATCTTAATGTTAGGAATTCAAATGGAATATTTAAGGGAAGGTTAAGAAATCCATTTGACTATCCTCCTGAGATTGAGCTACAGGTGTGGCATCTTAGAGAATAAACACATAAAAGTTTTGTTGAATCAGAGTGAAACTAGATTGGAAAGAAAAGTGTAAATGTTAATTAAAAGAGGGAATTTTTGACAGTGTCACATATGGATTCTGGATATTGAGGGATTTCAGTCAGAAATTATTTGGAAAAATAGGTGGAAGTTATTGTTTGAGGACAGTGAGATTAACTTGTTTCTCTCCTACTGTGTATACTGGTGGCACCTCTCCTGCCCGTCTCATCTTCCTTCCCCACTCTCATGGACCAAGTTGGGTCAAATCCAACTGCCTGTGGCTGATCTGGATCCAGCCTGTTTTCTACAGGAGCGTCTCTGGATCCTGCCTGCTATTCAGACACACCACTGAAGTGGCAGGATTGTTACATTCAGCTAATTTCTTGCTAAACATTATTTTATCTGATTTGTCAGAAGTAAGTCAGACCTCGTGATATCCCTCGCCTGGTTTATCTGTCGTATAGGTTACGTACCAGTTCTTCTCTCTGGCCAGGAAGGAGGATGGAACCCTGGTCAGGTTTAGTTCTCTCCCATGTTGTTGTTCACCTCATAGTCCCTGCCTCTCCCATATTTAATGCCTGCATAATAAATCTCCATTCTTGGCCTTTGGTGAGAGTTAAAATTGGGCTGGATGAGGCTCTGAGCAAACCTGGTGCAGCTGGATGGGCTTTGAGCACAAGGTTGGACCGGAGACCTTCCAACCTCGGTGGTTCCCTGAGGTTCTCCTCTGTCATAGAAAAGGGAAGATAATGATCTCATCTCAAATAATATTTCATATTTCTATGTCTTGCAGTTTGCAAGCAGGGAAATCAGTGTAAACTGTACTTATTCTACCCAGGAAAAGATATATTCTGCTCTGAGAAGAGAAGCTGAGCCACAGACCTTGGATTTTCTTTTGCCATGCCCTTCCCAGTGCTTAATCTTGGCTCTGTTCAGTTTTCTTTCTGTTCTCTCTCTTTGCTCCTAATCCTTGTCCATGCTTATAAGCCCCTAATATTTATATGGCATTATCTGTGTTAGAGATTACTGCTGACAAGTAATCTCTTCCCTCTTCTGAATGAAGAATTACAGCCATTGCTGAAGATCAGAAAGTGAAATTAGATCCCCGAAAGTATGTGACAACTTCAATAAACCCTAATATCAAATTCCCTGAATATTGGGGAATCTTGTTTTGAGCTTTTTGGTTTGAACTGTAGTACAGCTTCAAGACACTTGACCAGACTCAGGAGCAGGTTTTTTTGTTTGTGGGGTTTTTTTTTGCTGTAGAGCAAAATGTGACACTAGTTGTAGAGAAAACAAATGGAGAAAAGATTTGCTGAACTGTGACTTTACTCCCAGTTTTGTAATTTTGTGCAATCTTTTGAGAAGTAGGTAAACATAAATGCATCAGTTTTACTGTTACCGGCTGATTCATAACATTCAAAAATAAAAATACAAATGTATATTTATATGTATAACTATAAAACCTAAGTATATACTAATGGAGTTGCTGTCTGTTCCAGTTTGTCCTCCAACAATCTGCTTTCATGATCTTTTTTTTTTTATTTCTTAGAATAGAGTGGACAAAATTCTGAGTTTTGGAAAAAAAAAAACCTTTTATATTTTTACAGCGTTTGGCCAGTAATCTGTGTGCTTGGTTGTGTAGTTTTGCATATATTTGTAGTAATTTCAGGAACAAATTCATCCTGAGAACAGGATAAATTCAAGGAAGCAGAAAGAAAGGAAGTGCGAGACTGAAATTTTTTGCTTATTGCAAATGACAGTCCATCACAACTGTAATAAGCCAAAGGGACTCCAGGTATTAGAGTCACAGCAGCTCTCCATGAACCTCTGTAACAGTTTAGGTCACATAAATTCTGCTAAATATAGAAGTCAGCAAAGAGACATTTGTGATTGTGATTGAAGAAAACCAAAAGGAATTCTGAGACAGTGAAATTGTAAGTTATACCGTGATGGTGCATCAGTGATGGAGGCAACACAGCAGCTCTGAAATGCCTGTGCTCCAGCTCTAAGGCCTGGGGAAGGTTTCTAATATAGCTGATTATGACTGTCTTATTTTATGTTTGAACCTTTTTATGGCAATATCATAAATAAACAAAAAAAATCCGCTACACTTTCTGAACTGTAGCATTGCTTTCAAATGTAACTACATTTACAGAAAGGCCAGTTTTTATCAATAGGAAGAATAGGAAGAAATTCTTCCCAGTGAGGGTGGTGAAGGACTGAAATAAGTTGCCCAGAGAAGCTGTGACTGCTCCATCCCTGGAAGTGTTCAAGGCCAGGTTGGACTGGGCTTGGAGCAACCTGGGCTAGTGGAAAGTGTCCCTGCCCATGGCAGGGGGTGGAACAAGATGATATTTAAGGTCCCTTCCAACCTAGTCCATTCCATGAATCTCTGATCTTATTTTATCATTTTTAAACTTTTTAATGGCAATATAATAAATAAAACAATAAATATATCCATTGCACTTTCAGAACTATAGCTTTGCTTCCAAATACATGTTTTCAGCATGGCAAGTTTTTATTAATTAAAATTCTTTTTTAAAAAAAAATATTATATCCGTTCTTAAAAATTGTCGGGAACAGTGGTACAATCTGGTCTAACCTAAACCATCACTCCAGTTTGTCTTTCTAATGTGGTCTCTATTCATCGAGCAGTGACATCATGGCCCTTCCATCCTTTTTGTGTTGTTGTTTTTAACAAAATGGTGCACAAAGTGACTCTTGGTGCCGTGGAAAAGAAACCAATCCCCATAAATAATTTTTCATAAAATGCTGTGAGTAAACACGTACAATGGAACATGACAACATATTACAAAAGAGCTGGGAAAAACACACATCTGCTTCAAGGAAAAGTACATTGATTTCCTCAGAGTGGGGTTTCACGGCGTAAATTAAAAGAAAATACATAATATAGAGATTAGGAGTTAAAAGAAAGTCTCTTATTCAAAGTAGCAAGTAGTTAAATTGAAACTCTGATTTTTAGGCTATTGAATTTTTATTACATATGAACTTAGTATGATTTTTAGCCTGTCTTTGTAACTAAACATCTAGACCCAGTATGCAAAAAGGGAAAGTTTTCAAGGCTTACTCTCTGTAGAGTCTTCATAAAGTTTTAAAACTGACCGTTCAATGTGTTGGAAAGACTCAAAAATCTGAATAAATAAAAGGAAAACAGTTTTGAACACATTTGTGAGACTAACATTAGATATCTATGTCTCTCACTGTTTGTTCTGAACTTTCAGTGTTTAAGTATATATGAGTTATGCATAAAAGCAAAACATTTTCCATGTTTTTTTTAACTTAAAGGGACAGTGCATTGTAGAATCTGTTGAAGGTGTTAATATTTGTATGCTTTGATGGTAATTTTTTTTTCTGGAAAGTTTCACTTGTGCAAGATTTCGCTACCACAAGTTAAGAATGCAATCCTTCTCCCATATTAAAAATAGAGTGCTGTGGCATTTTTCTGATGTGACTGTTGTGTTTTGTAACTAAGGTTGAGAAAAATGGTGCATCCTTCCTGATCACTAAATCCTACCCCTCTACTGTGGTAACTCTCTAGCTTGTTTTTTAGAATCATGGAATGGTTTGGGTTGGAAGAGGCCTTGAAGATCATCTCATTCCACTCCCCTGCAGTGGGCAGGGACACCTTACACTAAACCAGGTTGCTCCAAGCCCCGTCCAACCCAGCCTTGGACACTTCCAGGGATGGGGCAGCCACAGCTTCACCACCTTCATCATGAAAAACCACATAAAATATAAAATAGTTTTCCTTATATCTTGTGTTTCAAGCCTATGTCTGCTCCTGCCCCACCTCTGCTACTCCATAACCATCATGGTGATACACAAGTCCTGAAAGCTCTTGATGTTTTAAATGGTACTGGGCAGGTACTGGATGGAAGGTGTCAGAAAAGAAGAATTAATTTGAGTCTAGAAGAAGAAAAATAGAGTAGCTGGAGCAAAAATGTTCTGGAGAAAATGTAAACACAAAAAATGCTCTAACTAGACGTTGTCGTTCTCCAGCCTGCTTTTGGGAAATACACATGAACAAGTTTAGAAGATTTCATGTTGTTATTAGTTTATTTTCAGGTCATTTATTTAAGTGTCATAAAGAACATTAGCTGGTGGTTAGGGACTCCAGTATCCATTATATCATTCCAATCATGTGGACAAGTTTATACCACACATGATTTACAACGCTCTTTCCGCCGCTGAAATTGTTCTATTCAGGTACAAGGTTTTATACGGGGTTGTATTTAGGAAAATCCAAGTGGCTGAGCCCAGAGACGTCTTCCAATCAAAGTCCAAAAATGAATGCCTTTACACGAACACCATGGGTTGCAGCGAGAGCTGTTTATGGCTCTCTGCCTACATCCTTTATCATGTCTACACTGTTGTTAGTAAAATACACAGAACTACTTTATGCCAAAACAATGGAAGTTAATGCAGATAACTTGTTCCAAAGTTAACCATCAAATAAATCTCTTCTCTCTTTTTTTTTTTTCCTTCAAACTGTTAAGTGAAATGGTGTTCTAAAACTTTTAAAAATTGTCAAGATGATGAATACTGTGTGTGTAATACAAGTAAATACCATGGAATTGATTGCACACACATGTCTTAAATAAAAGATATTAAAGGGTTTATTCCAGAGAGAAATCGGTGGAGTTTTATCTAATATTATTGGGAATTCTGCAATGACGGATCAGATTTATAAGGGTTGAAAACTAAGAAGGAAACCTCTTTAGAAACAGAAATGGTGCATTGAGTGGATGATTGGCTGGGAGATTAAAGACTGGCAGGGGGATACAGCCTCCCTAGGTAGCCCGACCTCTCACACCTCAAGCAGTTCTTCATAACAGCAATGATCTTTCAAAATCTGTTAGTTAAATTTAGTTTGGTGAATCAGTGCTTTCAGTCACAGACTTGCACATTTAGGGATCCCTGTTTCTCCTTCAGCTTTGCCCATGCATGAATATGTAAAAGTATATCCTGATGGGTCTGTGTCTTTACTTCAGGGGAGCCACCACCAACCAGTTTTAGGTGTGTGTCCAAAGGCTGAGAGAGTTGGGATTGTTCAGCCTGGAGGAGAGAAGGCTTCAGGGAGACCTGAGAGCCCCTTCCAATGGCTAAAGGGGCTCCCAGAGAGATGGAGAGAGACTTCGGACCAGAGCTTGGAGTGACAGGACAAGAGGGAATGGCTTCCCACTGCCAGAGGGCAGGGTTAGATGGGATGTTAGGAAGAATTCTTTGCTGTGAGGGTGGGGAGGCCCTGGCACAGGTTGCCCAGAGCAGCTGTGACTGCCTCATCCCTGGAAGTGTCCCAGGCCAGGTTGGTCCCGGCTTGAAGCAACCTGGACTAGTGGAAGGCATCCCTGCCCATGGCAGGCAGTTGGCACTAGAGGAACTCCAAAGTCCCCTTCAACTCAAACCATTTCATGATTCTGTGATTCTGTGTGTGGAATTCAGCCATATCAAATTTATACTGCTAAACTCAGAGAATCTGCGGATGGCTGACTCACCGAGATGGGAATGGTTTAACTCAGGCACGTTTGTAACACAGGTATTGGATTTGGATGAAGGTGATTGAACTTTTTGTGGTTGTGTCTCCAGACCAGCTCCAATAAGGGATGGTGAGCTGTAGAAAAAAGGTGGATCTCACAGGTGATTTAGTCAGTTGCTTGAAAGTGGGACTTTGTTGTAGATACGTGTGAAGATAATATGCCAAGGAACAGCAAGCGAAATCTAAGAATACACATTATACATGGAATAGTTACACAGTGTACTGACTTGGGAAAGGGGGTTTAGGGGCTTGAAGAAAAATCCTCAAAGCAATTAGTCCAGAGTACAACTGTAGTAAAGCTCACATAGTGTGTGTATGTTTGTATTTCAGTAGCGATTTTGAAGAAAAAGGGTCTGTTTGCATTTAAAGGTACTTCCTTGCAGGGTGAGGTGAATGATTCTGGTGTTCAGGAATATTTGTTTTGACAGAGAGGGAAGGGAGTGGTTTGTTCTCACCCCAGAGATGAACTGTGATGGAGTAAAACTCTGAAGAACTGTGGAGGAGTTTGATAAAGTGGAGCAAGTGTTGGCTTTAGTAAACAGTTTAATGAACAGGCTATAGTCTGTAAACATTTGGAAATTAAAAGGAAACGGAAAATTTAAATGTCTCTACTTATCTGGGAGAACCATAATCACACTGAAAGGCATGTAAGTAAATAATACGTGGTTAAATTAACTGGAGGTACAGGCAGGCATTTAGACTGAGAAGCCCATGGTGGCCATGCTTGGGAGTTCTATCCATGTTAATTTAGAAGAGTCATGGTTGGATGAAGGAGCTTCACTCAAGTGTTTCCTGGGGCAGGATCGTAATTCATTACTACTTTAATTCAAATGGTAAAACTGGATCTTCATAAAATGTTATGTTTCATGTATTACAAAAAATTACTTCAGTGGCCTCCATATAACTGTGCAAATGCATCCTGCTGTTGGGAAGGGTTTTCTGCAGCATGGTCATCAGATGGAAGGGCCCACTAGTGGTGTCTGAGCCTGTCTGTGGCACGTCAGGAAGGGCATGAGTAGCTCTGCCTCAGTTTCCTCATCTTGATGTTCATTACTCACACCCGTGAAAAACAATGGTTGTTTCTATCCTACCAGTGGATGTAGAACTCAGTCCTCTCCTCGAGGTGGGGTTTTCTTTCTAATTTGTGATTGATTGTTTTCAGTTGCTCATTATAGAAATCAGGTGAGGATAGTTGGCTAAGAAGACCCCCTTCCCATGTCATGGTACTTGTTTGATCCATGTCATTAGACAACAAACAGTTTTTCTGTGTTGGCTTCATTGACAAGTGAAGAAGCAATTTACTGAACTCAAGTCTAGACATAGACTAGACTCACCTTAGGTCAGACACTGCTCTGTTTGGTATTTGCTGCCAATCTTAGCTGTAGTCCTGTCCTTGTTACTATAAAAAGTAGCAAGACTTTGTTGGCAGAATTGCCTTTTTACTTCCAAGAGGAGTTTGCTTTATTTCATTTTAGCAGGTATATAGTTTTGTTCTCCCTGTTGATGCATGTGCCTTAGTGGCAATGTGGTTCAATGGAGACCTTTGTCTTCTCGGTCAGGGAACCTGTTATTTTATTTCACAGGTACCATATTCACTAAAATATGTGTATCAGTTACTGAATGCTAGTGGAGTTGTTGTTTGGGTGGCTGCAAAATACCAACAGTGTTTTTACCTTCTCATTTGCTGTTAAATTAATTGCCAGGTGAAACTGAAATCCAGTATGAACACAATACACGTAATTTTTTTGTTCTTCTTCCCGACAGGTTCATGCCAGAGCATAAGCTCGCCCGTTTGGAAGAGGTAATTGGTGTCAGAGGAAGCAGAGATGGTTATCAGTCGGGGGGTCTGCCTGGCCAGCAGAAGAGCAGAGCTGTAATGAAAACCAGCGACGTGCACCGTGAGTCTGGACTTTGTGAGTCCCAGGCTGGACTCGGTACCACACAGCACGAGGGGCTGCCTTCCCCATTCACAGCCCTGGCGAGACCCATCCAGACCGAGGCATCAGAAGGTACAAATCCTTGTCAAGAGGAAGATAAGCAATGTCTGACTTTTAACCTCTCTAATATCTTGAGTGGACAGGACTATCAGCAAAGACCTCTACACATTGCCTGGCCTCACAGGTGGTAAGTGCACAAATCCAAATACTGTACCTTCAAAAGATTTATGGGTTTGGGCTGATCCTTTTTCTGTGGCTTCTGTCCAGTATAAAATAATTTCCTAAACACGGACAGACACTGCACACACACGTAAAGACCCATCACTAACATGTGATTATTGGGAATAATTTGTTGAATATGCACAGTTCAGTAACGCTAACCAGACGTTCAGCCAGTGATGTTAA
>VXAY01004756.1:743782-761282 GCA_013399855.1 Oxyruncus cristatus | reverse complement strand
ACTCCTACCCTTTAGTGTTAGGATGCTTTAGCAACTGGTTTATGCAAATTCACCCATCAAAATAGGCGGTTTATTTTTAATTGATGAATGTGAATTAGAAAATAAGGATGCTGGGTTAGCGTTTGCTGAGCAGCCGAGCATCCTCAGCCTGTAGCCTGGACACAGGTGAAAACAAGGGGCTGGAAGCAGCCCCTTGGCTGGTCGGTGTAGCCAAAAATAAGCACTCGTTGCCTTATTAGAGGCGAAGGCGTCGCGTGCCTTATTCAGGCATCAGCAGTTAAAAGCACCCCTTCTTGGGCCTAGCACGAGGCTCTCCGAAAAGCAGACTAATTTTAGCCGAGTGCTGTAATGTGCAAGGGGGTTTTTGTGTGTAAAACATTGGCAGTGGGATCCTGCTTGTCTTCCAGCGCAAAGCGCTCGCAGATATTGTCCTATACAATAATACTTAACGGCCATTGTCTACCCTGATGATTTACATGTGGTTTTCATTTTGGGGGGGAAGAAAAAAAGAAAAAAGTAGAAAAGGAAGAATTTTTTTTTTGTTGTTTTTAAATGTTCTTGTGTTCCCCTTCACCTAACAAAAAACCCCTTTGGCTAAACCATAAAACAGAATCTCTGTGAAGTCGTGCTGTTGTTGCAGAAAACCTCTCTAAACGAAGTGGTGCTGACCTCACCGTGTTGGTGCGTCGGAGGGACTGCCAGCACCCTAAATTACAGCATTAGCCCCAACACCTCTCCTAAGTCAACCCAACATAGGCCCTGCCCCCCTTGGAACAGCATCAAAATCAGAAGTGCCATTCTCTAGCAGACACATTCTTGCTTTAGAGAGGTGTTAAAATATCTTTGCATGAGAAGAGGCCCTCCAATGCAATCCCTGCCCCTTCTCTCCATCCCCCTGACTCTGAGTCTGATAGGGATTTTAGTGTGCAAGTTCTGCTGACAGCTGATAAATAACTGACAGTATTTTAGCAGAGTCACGAAGTTCTCCACAGAGTAATTTGTTTTCTCCTTTCTTACCAAGTCTTTTATGTTTTCTTATAAACATCTACAGCAAGGCACTGCTAACAGAAATGACTTACGGCCAAGGATACGGATAAAAGGTGATGATGGGTTTCAGAGCTGCGTTCTTGCAAGGGCTGTGCCAAGGAATTACTCCTCCCTTTGTGCAAATGGGCTTTACTGGGAACAGAGAGCAGAGTTCTGGTGATCAATGGACAGACTTCCCACACTGATCAGAACTTTGGGGTGTCTCACAGGTTTCCATTGTAAGGTGGTAAAATGCCTATTTAGAATCATAGAATCCTTTAGGTTGGAAAACACCTTTAAGACTATTGAGTCCAACCATAAATCATCACGTACAACCGTGTTGGACTTGTTGGACTAAGTCCAGAGAAGGCCACAAAGATGAATAGAGGGATTGAACATGTCTCCTGTGAGGAAGGGCGGAGAGAATTGGGATTGTTCAGCCTCGAGAAGAGAAGGCTTCATGAAGGCCTTAGAGCCTCTTCCAAGTACCCAAAGGGGCTACAAGAGAACTGGAGAGGGACTCTGGACAAGGGCATGGAGTGACAGGACAAGGGGGAATGGCTTCACACTGACAGAGGGCAGGGGTAGAGGGAATATTGGGAAGAAGTTCTTCCCTGTGAGGGTGGTGAGACCCTGGCACAGGTTGCCCAGAGAAGCTGTGACTGCCCCATCCCTGGAAGTGTTCAAGGCCTGGTTGGACAGGGCTTGGAGCAATCTGGGATACTGGAAGGTGTCCCTGCCCATGGCAGGGGGTGGAACAAGATAGTCTTCAAGGTCCCTTTCAACCGAAACCATTCCATGATATGGTACTTGAAAGATGAGAATATGAGAAAGATGACAGTGATCAGTGTGGCATGATCCTCCTCTCCCCCTCAAAAACTAGCCCACCAGCTTTATACATCCATTATTCCCTCTCACTGTCCCCAGTGAGGCCACAGACATTTGCCAAACCTATTTTTTGCTGTAATTGAGGTACACCAGCATGTTCTTCGGTTCCCTTTGCATGTGAGCATGACAGTGGATGTGTGAAGCTTCAAACCTGCTGCACCCTTGGCCACAGACATGTCATCCCGGAGGCATGTGTGTAATTTTATTATAAGATTGGTGGCCTTTTACTTTACTCTTTCATGGAGAAGACCTGCAGTGTTGCTTTGAACTCAAGTCATTCACCCAAACCTTCTGTTTTTGCTTTTTCCCTGTGTGCTCTGTATCATCTCAGCAGTGAAATGCTTGATAAGAGAAAGTTGTCAGAAATCAATTCTTCTTCCCCTAATTGCATGGGTGTGATAAAAAGAAAAATCACACGGGGAATCTGCAAGAATTTACACACACATGCAAACAAATAACTGCTGTCAATTCACGTTGAAGATCTGATAAGGCTGTTATCTCCTGTCATACCTACCAGTGTGTGACAAGAGCGGGGGGAAGGACAGGGGGCAGGAGATATGGGAGCAGGAGGAACGGCGGTGGAAGTCACGATGAGTAAATTTAGAAGAAAAAAAGGCAAATCTAGACAGCATCAGTTATCTGAAGATTTCTGGTGGAAGGGAAACCAGTGTGTGCAGAGACAGTGCTGTGCCCAGTTGTCTGGTTTTAATGTAGGGTATCACAAAGAAATGTGTGCATGGAGGAAAGGTGTTGTTATCATCACCATGTGCTGTACCAGCATGTGGCTGCCCACTGTGAGGACCTGGTCCTTTCTACTCTGGAGAGAGTCCTTGGAAAGGGATTTTTGGTAGTATGTTGTATTTATTTTATAGATATAAAATATGTTTTAAAATATTACATAATATGTAACATTGTATATAATATATAGTATATAATTATATATATAAAACATAAGTATTAAATAATAACTTGTTCATCTTTATCTTGGCAGCACAATACAGAATTTGTGTAGTTACTATTTGAATTCACAGTTCAAAACTATTGCATATAGAGACACTTGAGATTATACAGTACTCATATTTTCCTCATGCTGTCAAATATTTCGGACCAAAGCTTATCCCATCAAGTTGCAGGTGTGGCAGGACAACAGAAGTGGAAATAATAGGTGGTCCACCTGGAAATCACTTTTGAGAACCCAGAAGTGCCATTAGGCTCAACATGCATCCTCTACTTTGTGAACAGCCTGCAGAGAACAAGTAGATGTGGTGAATAGGTAAGACAGACTGAAAAAATGGTCTTAAAATACAAGGGTTTGTTCAGCTTTAACTAGAAGGTACCAGGTAGGATAAAAAGCCCCAAGGTTGTAAATTAACAATTTCAAAATGAGAACTTTCTAGCAGTGCCTAAGAAAATACTCCGAAAGAAAACAGTGGTCACTGGGGCTGAGATACAGATGACACCCGGTGAATGAACCTGTTTCATGAACGTGTACGTGGATACATTTGTGTAGAAGCTGACACCCGCCCTTCTTGAACACTTGAAAATGGTCCAACTTCACCTTCTTGCAAGCTGGGGTTAAGTCTGAGGGCAGATACTAGTTTTTTAGAGTCACAGAATCATTTAGGTTGGAAAAGACCTCGTGAGGATCATCGAATCCAACTGCTAACCCAGCACTGCCAAGTTCACCACTAACTCATGTCCCCAAGTGCCACATCCACACAGCTTTAAATCCCTCCAGGGATGGTGACTCAACCAAATCACAAAAAAGGAAGTTAATGCAATAATCTGAGAAGTTCAGCTTTAGCTGGAAGGCCAATTTGGAAGCGTCCGTTCTTTGGTTGTTCATTCAGTGAAGTCTAACCTTGAAATTCCTTCCTGCAGCAGAGGGATTTGGGACATTGAACCTTTCCAGTGGAAGATGTACTGTTCCTTGATCACTGTTTTTAAGAGCTTGTAGAAATGTTCATCGTCGAATGAAGGTGTGAAAGTTCTGCTGTAGTGAACACCTCAGCATCAATTCTTTCTTCCAGCACATTTCCTCGAAGGGCTATAGGCAGTTGATAGTATAGAGGAGAAAACATCTCAAATGTTGATAATGGCAAAAAAAGATGATTTGTATTGCCTTTGCATTCTTCAGCTGAAAAGACAGATAGAATTTGGAGTATTTTGTTGTGTTTATATTATAGGCAGAGCCTAAAGTTACTGTTCCAAGAGCAATAATTGGCCTTGTGAGCGCCTCTCTTCTGTTTCCTTCCTACCTGCTCTCTGATTGAGATGTGGGTAACTAGAGATTCAGAAGAACCATCTTGTAGCTACAAACTAAGTTACAACCTATCAGTTTTGAAAATCTTGAAACAAACACTTCATCCTGTGATGGAATGGCAGGAATTAAGTGAGGGCTGTGACATTCACCTGTGAGGGCCTAAGAGACCTGAGCCAAACAGAGAGTACCAAGATCTTCCCTCACAAACCTTATGGAACACAAAAATATTTGTACTGCCTGCACTTGTATGCACTATGCCTTTCTATAAAACCTTGAATCTGTTGATATTTCAACGTGAGTAGTTGGGATCTGAGCTTGGAAGTAGAGAAACTGAGGCAGAAAGTGAGTTACCACATGAGGAAATGGCCTCAAGTTGTGCCAGAGGAGGTTTAGATTGGATATTAGGGAAAAATCTCTTCATGGAAAGGCTTGTCAAGCTCTGTCACAGGCTGCCCAGGGCAATGGTGGAGTCACCATCCCTGGAGGGATTTAAAAGATGTGTAGATGTGGCACTTTGGGGACATGGGTTAGTGGTGGCCTTGGCAGTGCTGCCGTAATGGTTGGTCTTGATGATGGTTGAGGGCTTTTCTGACCTGAATTATTCTGTGATTCTCCAATCTTCTGGCTTTCCAAAAAATTGCATGTTTACCAATCCTGTCAAAAGATCCAGAGAGGGCAGTGAATGCGTTTGGGTTTGAGTGGTGTTTTTTCTCCCCTGGTTTCAATTGCCTGGGCTCCTGATCAGTCGTCAAAGGAGTTCGCTCTGTTGGCATCAGCAGCGTGCGAAAGGAGAGAGGAACTATCTCAGAAATACAAAGAGCTGAAATATTTTGTGATCTCTACCCACTCAGATGTACCCTTCAAATCGCATTCCCTGAGTCGAGGGAAATAATTTCAGTTACCCTGGTCACAGTAGAAAGCAGTCCTCTTTCTGAATGCCTTTTTTCATTAATGTAGATATGTTTCTGAGATGAGAGACGATGTTTCTTCTAATTACGGTTACATGTAGCTAATTTCCTTTTTTTAAAAGCTCAGTGTGAAAGGCAGTTTCCTTTAAAAAGGCGGGGGGGGATAAAGAAAAAAGTGATACAGCTGATATTCTTGTTGCCTTAGCAACAGATTTATTTATTAGGGTCTGAAATGACATGAGTTAATATACCACATACCTGCTGATCGGCAAACTCTCCTATTTCAGCTCCAGTTGACAATTAAGTCCTGGACAGCTACAGCCAGGGGTTAATGTTACTCATTAGGAGAACTAGGTCATTACTGGGATATCAAGGCACTTAAGGCAGCATGGATAAAATACAAAATTCAACATCTCAAGGAGTGAGGGGTTTTATGTTAATTAACCTTATTTTCCTTTCATTAAAAAAAATCTTTCATATATGCATATGACAGTGGATCAATTAATTGGGAAAGGGAAAAAAAAAAGAAGTAAGCTGTAGTTTACTTTCCTTTCCTAGTTGTCTTCATTTCCTTTGGAAGGGTTTCATTATTTTATGGAAAATTCTTATGTCTATATGATGAGTAAAAAGGGTATTAAAATTAAGAAGGGAATCATCATGGAAATCAGTTTTACCACAAGGGAATGAGCAAATAAAAGCCTTGGAAATGAAAATAAATAAGCTTTGCTAATACCTCACCTAAGGAGCAGAATATAAGCCCATCAGTGCTTGGAGATATTTAGAGGTACTTCTTTGCTTCTTTATTAAGCAGTTACATAGTTATTTGACCTTCAGAAACTGAAACTTTAGAGAACTAATTCAAGTTGTTGGCAAATATTCTATTTACAGGAAGCTGGTCGGTGGCGTAGCCAACAGTAACTCCTGTAGTTAGTAACTGGCTTCTGATTTCCAGGAAAATTAAATATATTCTCTGAAAGTTTTATTAAGATATCTGAGTGGGAGTTTTAACTTGATAAGTCATAAGTGATTTAATAAAGCTCCCCTGAAAGCCTTTATTTACTAACTTTTAGCAGACTTCATTCTGATACTGGAGAACTTAATAGGCTGAAAAAGAATCGCATTAAAATGAAACTTATTTTTTTTACTCACTGGTTCCCCAAATACACTTGGCTCTTTCACTTCTACTAGTCACTCTACTTACTTTTCTATATATAAGCTCTGTGGCCCAGTTCTGCTTCTTACTGTGTTTAGACCACTTCGGTATAAAACCTTTCTCCATTCCTGTCGAGTCAAGGCTGAAGCAGCGTCTTACCTGGGCTGCACTTAATGAACCATTGTATCAGCTTGTAAGAGTTCTGTTACCTGTAACAAAAGCAAAACTGAAGCCCTGTGAGAGGGATGGTTTTACATATAATAAAAAAGTGAAATAATATCAGGGTTCTGCCTGAAATATCACACACAAAAACCTTCTTTCAGGGCGAGGTTGGGTTGGGTTTGGAGTAACCTCATCTACTAGGAGGTGTCCCTGCCCATGGCAAGGGAGTTGGAATGAGATGAGCTTTAAGATCCCTTCCCATCCAAGCCATTCCATGATTCTATGATGCTGTGATATCTCTGTGCTATCTAGATGCTCACAAAGTAGCCACTGCAGTGCCATCCTCTGGAGCCTGTTACAATAAATGCTTGAGCCATGACTGAGAAACTGATTTGGAGTTAATGTAAGACTACAACTGCATCACCTGGACATTTGAAGATCATTTGAGTTTGGAACAGATGCATCACAGTTTGCCCTAACAGCTCCAGTAAGCTTTGCTGTCCCTCTTCCCATGACAGGAAACTCATTTTATGGTGTCTTTTCTCCTCTTGTACAGCTGTGAAACCCAAGTCTTAGAGCAGAAACACTCGTGAACTGGTGGGATTAAGGAGTTCTCTCAAGGCTCTTCCACCTATGGCTATCAAAACAATCCTTTTCTACTCCATTCCCCTAATCTGGTTTTAGCCTTTCAAACCTTTTCCTTTTGTCTTTGCCAGGCTCAGTTCCCCGAGCATCTCCACATACATCATCATGTGCAGCAAATTTGCATCTCATTCTTGTCTAGTTCCTCAGCCTTTCTCTGTCCCCATCATTTCACTCCCTGTCTCTGCAAGGGACCTTCTACAACACCCTGGTCCCTGTTTTCTCCTAAGGCCCCCTTTTCAAATCCTTGTTGTCCTCTTGGTCTCTTTCACTGGTTTCCCATTTCCCCCAATATTAACTGGCCTTGTGTTGTATCTTTTCCCAATCTCCTTTACTTCTTCACTCAGTTCCCTATTTCTTTGCCATGCTGTTCTTTCATAGCTGGTCATATTGATCAGATCTTACTTGTCCCCTTTGCTTTTTTTCTGATTCACATCTAAGAGTTTTAATCAAACTAGAAAAGGATGCATTATCGTTACAGCTTTCTGCCTCTTCAACCCATCTCTTCCACTGCTTCATTTTCTTAACCATCTCCTCCTTTTTCTTGTTTATTTCCTTATTTTCAGTGCATATGAACCAGCTCTTTAATCTGCGAAGTCCAGTCATTTTATTCTGAGTGCAGCAGATGAGTCACTGAAAGTGAAGTCAGGATCCGTGTTCTTAGTTCAGATGTTAGATCCTGTCTGAGGTTTGGCAGCCTGACCTGCAGCAGTATGACTGTCCTGCTCAGCTTTAGCCTAAGGTGTGCCCAAGACATGGGCATTGTTCAGTGATTAGGCACAAAAAGACATTTTCCAAAGGCCTGGCTATGCATTTAGGAAGATTTCCAACACATGCAACAAAAAGCATATCTTGGACTGAAAACCAAATACATCCAAATATTCAGTTCTTACTTGGAAACAAAAAGACGTTCAAGTACCTAAAACAGAGACTTGTTTGAAATTTAATACATCCAAGATATGCTTTGCAGTTTTACTAGGTAGTGTTGTGGTTTGGGGGTTTTTCATCTTGTTCTTGGATGTTCTGGAAAACTTTGTGCAGAACTTTTCTAGAAGATTATAGTCCAAGATAAGCCTTAGTTTTGGGAAACATCATAAGCAAGGACAGAAGAGGTTTTGTAATACAAAGTCCCAGGCAAACTTAGCAGATGGTGCCACCAGCCCCCACTGTAATTCACAGCACTCTGGACCAAAGTATGGCAATAGCCTTCAGGAGACAAAAATCAAATATTTCATAAGCAAGTGATCTAATATTCCTCTTTATTTTCACCAGTAATAGGATGGTTATGTTTCTTCCTTTAGAGCTCTTTTTAATTAGTTTCCTCTTCTTGCAACACTGTTTGACTCTTGTCTCTCTCCCTTCTCTTCCCTGTTCTCCTTTTCTGCCTGTTTTCACCCTTTTCCCCCCCTCCCTTTGTCCTCTAATCAGTACTTTTTCTCAGCTGTTTGTGCGAAACCTGACTCAATTCAATGAGTTGATTCCTCATTCTGAAAGCAGTGAGATTTGGAGTTACTGTTATCTTGTTGAATAATGAGTTTCAAGCCTTGGTCTTGGTGCCAGGAAAGTTCCTGGTTGGGAGCTGTTATAAGGATGAGTTATCTCAGGTACCTGAGCTAATTCCTCTTGGGGTATTAATCAGTAAAGACCAGGACTCAGTGTTTGACCCAGGCAAGTGGTGGAGTATTAAGCAGTTGTAGCTTGGTGATGTGAATCCACCATGGAAATCAGAGAGGAGCCACTTGCAAGGTGGGATCACCATTCCCAGGCAAATTTGTAGTTATGTAGATTTTATGCAGTAATTTATACATAGATATACATTTATATTTATGTACAACTTCTTCTGTTCTTTAAAGGAACCACTTAAGTACATGGTTATCTACTTATTATCCTATTCATAACCATTTATTGTTACCATTTCATGACTTTTATAGTATTTTATAGTTGAATTACGGTTCAGTATGTTGTATATGGTTATTGGGGCTGTCAGAGTCACTCAGGTATTTTATCTCATCCCAACGACAAGAAACCTTTTCCTATGTTACCTTTGTAACACTGAAGGTAACTATTTTAATTTTTTTAAGATAAACTTTTTGGGGTTAGTCCATTGCAGTTGCTGGGTTTTGTTGCAAATTCAAATAAAATGGGTTTTTTATCTGAATCCTCTACTTTGGAACAGCCACGCTGGCTGAGTTAAAGAAATGAAAGGCATCATTGATTTTTACACCAAGGTAACTGAGACCAAACACCAGTCTTCGTCTTCAAAGGTTAATCTCCCTTTAGGAAATAAGCAGGAGGCTCCGTGACTGATGCTGGTCCGGAGGTTTCTTTGGTTAGAGAACGTGCCATATTTTATTTTGAGTTTTTCCTTCATGAGTTGTGAGGGCAGAAGAAGAATCTAAACAATAAGCTCCCAAGGTTCTTTTTTTCTTCCCCCCCCCCCCTTTTTTATGAATCTCTTGTAGATAACGCAAGATAGGAGAAAATGCTTTTCCAGCGTAAAGCAAAAGGCCACCCATTTTTCTCAGGCCTGTGATTTGAACAAATCAGAGGGTAAAATACACACTCCTCACTGTAAATACGTCATGGGCTCTAATAGAAAATAAAACACTGTCTTTACCAGTACTGTTTGGCTGCTTTTTGCCTCTCCAGTGCCATTTTTTAATTCCTGGCTTGCAGAGGTGTTCTGCAAGCACAGGCAAGGATTAGGACCTTTTTTTGCTTGTAGGACCTCCAGTTGCCAGCTGAAATTTATTCTGTAGGGTCCTTTTTTTCATGCAAAAGCATTTTCTTCTACTTGACTCCATTTTCTGTGAACTGAGGGGGTATTAGATATTGTGGTAACTTTTGATGCTGATGATGCCAGACAGTGTTTAGAGGCACAATTACAGCAAAGACATTTTGTAAAGCAGATCAGCTGAAAAATAAAACTCACTGGACTTAACTACATATTTACAGTCTACCTCTACCTCGTCTTGGAAATGTAGAAAAGAGAGAAAATACTGTGATAGATTGAATAAACGAAAAGCAATTAACTTTTTCTTCATGTTTGCATTTCATAGTTATTTCTTTTTCCCCTGTTTCTTTTCTAATAGCTCTTTCCTGGCAGTAATATTTTCCCTTTTGCAGTTATCATGAGCATTGTTACCAGAAATTTGGTATTAGAATTTTAATTTTTTTTGTCACTTCCCCCCACCCCATCTTAACATAGAAAACGTATATTAAAGTCATTTGATTTAGGAAAGTCTTCTGTGAAAATAATTACTAGAATGTATTTCATTTGATATATGAATAGGCTTGTAACATGACTCCTCTTACTCTGAGAAGAATATTATTCTCTTAAAATATTTTCTGATTCTGATTCTCACCATATGAAAGCTCCTCTAAGACTGTATCTTGCAGATGGGGAAACCTGGGCAGATCTGTCTCATGGGAAATCAGTGTCAGGAAAAGACCAGAATTCTGCAATTCTCTGTTTTGAAGGCCAGGTTTATTTTTTGTGACTACACTTCTACTTTGTAACATTGTTGGATTACAATAAACCTATATTCAAATTTTTCTGAGCCCAGGATTAAATGTGAAATATCAAACTGTAATACAGCAGTGAAAAAATCCCTGATACTGTTCTTTAGGTTGGGTTTGGCCTGAAGTGGAGCCTTGTTTTCAGTTCTGTAGGGTGTGCATGCAAAGACTGCACCATTTACTGATGTGCTGCTTTTGGCTTCTTGAGAATGCCCTGGAAGATACAGGGAACAGGAGACTGATGTCATATGATCCCTCTTATCAGCTTGAGGCCTTCTCATCACCCTTCCCATGGCTGTACCAGGTCAGGCCAAACAGGGAAGAACCTCAAGTTCCTGCTTGTTATCACCCCAACCAAGAATGTTCCTGGGGTAAAGGCACCTTCCAACTCCTGGCAGAGACCGTCCTTGCTTTTCTTCACGTTCTTTCTTTCACATATGTGAACTCTGACAAGGGTTTTTGCAGATTTTCTGCCTGTTGCTCCCCGGTGTGTTTGCTCTCCATCTTCTCTGTGCTGTGATTCCCTGTTCCTGCCACCACATGCCTTTGCTCTCTTTATTTTTTTCCTCTTGGTTCTCCTCTTCTGCTTCCTATTTTGTATCTTTACTGTTTTTTTCTGACCTTTTCTCTAGCACTGTCAAATACTTCCTATAGCTTCTCCCTATCTCCAAGTCTTTTTCTGTATTCTCTCATTTTCACAATCCTGTGCCTTTTCGTTTTTCTCTTCTGTTTACCCTGTATTTATCCTTTTCCTCCCTGGGTCTGGATACACCATAATTTTTTAGTTTTCACCAGGAATATTTATATTTTTTTATGATTTTGTTTCTCTTCTAGTGGTTCTCCTCCCCTTTACCTTGCTTTGCCCATCTCCTCTGCCCTGTTGCTGCCAAACTCACACCTCACTGTTTCACTTTCCCAAAAGTAAAGGGCCAGTGTCACCCATGTCAATGTCTGTGTCTTTGAAACATCATTTCCTTAGTTTTTAATTATTGATTCTGTGCTCATGGGCTTCCCCAGCCCCATCCTTGCCCCTCACACCTTCCCTGTGCTCCACTGCAGCCATGCCTTTCCCTGGTTGATGGCCTCTGTCCCCTTCTCTTCTCCTTGGAGGTCTCTTGGCTCTTGTCTTTGATCTCCGCAACTGCTGCCCAGCCTCCTCAATAATGAGTGGCCTTCAGTGGCCTGTTTTACCAGCTATTTTCTACCAATCATTGTAGGCAGGCAGAAATCAATCTCTTAGCTCTTGCTGCATGTCCTAAAAATTTTAAAATTTAAAAAAATTCAAATGCTACTTCAACTTCTGAAGATTTTATGCCATTTCCCACCTTTGCCCATCTGACATTAATTTTGTGAAATGGGGAGGCAGAAGGAGATGCACCCAGTGTGAGCTGCGTGGATTTAAGGCACTCTACAACGTGAAATATTACTGTGTGCCCTCACAATTTGGGATTCTCTCCTGCTGAAAATCTCCCATGCTAAATGTCCTAAGAAGATTAAGATCAACCCTTTTAATGTTGCTTTTAACTGAGCTTATTTGTAACCGTTTCAGAATATGTAGCACCTTAATGGTTGGACTCGATGGTCTTAAAGGTCTTTTCCAACCTAAATGATTCCATGATTCTAAGAGATGTTGTAACAGGGCTGTTGCTTTCACAAGCATTACATACTATATTTTCTCAAATATTAAGACTTTCCTGGTTTTGCACTTTTATGTTACTGGTTAAATACATTAACCTCAGGTTTGAATGTATTTTTTTAATATACTGCATTTATTTTACCCTTTGAGCAAGTCCTGCCTCTTTTCCACAACTCTTTTACTTCCTAATTGCATTGCTAGATGTGCCTTCTTCCAAATCCTAAATAACTATGATTATCACCATGTATGATAAGTTTACATATACTTAAAAAGTTAAACTAAAATCAGAGAAGACCATCTGGGTCTCTTACTGAATTCAGGAGATGAATATGCATTGAATAATGTAAAGGGCCAAATTCTGCTAATTTTTTATACTTTTTTTTTTTAATGTTTTCCCTCATCACTGGTTATCTTACATCCCCGGGGAATAACTCCTGTGTAGCTGGTCTCCATGTACTCTCCTTCCAGTCCCAGCAATGGGTAAGGCTCAAGGGCTCAGGCTGAGTCCCCAAAATCCCTGAAGAGCAGAAGGGTGTTTTGGAGCCTGTTGCCATTGATTGTATGGAGGAGCATCATCATAGTGCTATGAACTAGCTTTTTAAAATCATTTTAGGCTGAAAAGAGGGATGTCAAGTCATCAATTAATCCTGACAGCATCCTTCTGTGGTGAAGAAATAATATTGTCACACCCATATTATGAACAGAGGATCAAAGGCAGAGATAATGGAGGCTCAGCACTGGTGCTGCTGCTCCCACCACCTTCCCATTCTCCATTCAAGGACACTCTTCAAAGTTTTCAGATTACAGAGGAAAGCCACTAAATCAGGCTGAACCCTGGGCCATGTCCCCCTGCCCAGATCACTAAACCTTAGCCAGTTCTTAAGAGAGATTTTCAGATCTCCCTTAAAATCGATGTTAGACTCAAAAATAGAAAATCCTGGGCAAAAAAATGTAATGTGCAGTATCTAAACAAGGAGATGGAATGTTTCCAAGGCAGGGCTCTCAAATCTGAGTGTGGGTATGGTGTCTGTGTCTGTTTTGGGGCATTTACAGCTGGAGTTTGGTCATTTTGGTGTTTTCGTGCTCTTACAATGAAATTTAGAGCATCTTCATCCCATGCCCAGTTCTTTTATTCCTTTACCAGATGCATATCAAATCAAGTGAAAATACAAAAGCATTTTAAATACCTCAACTGAACAACAAAGCCAGACCCTGGAGTCACATTAGCTTGATTTTTCCCTAAACATAATAACTTTAAAAAAAAAGTTTGCATTTTAATACCAGGCTTTTATACTGCTTTGCAGTTCTTCTTCGGGAAATAGAGTATATATAATTAATACTGTTTAATAAAGCTCAAAAATGCAACAGATGCAGCCAAAAGTGCACATCATTTTGAGCAGATCTTTACAGAACAGACATTCCATATTGCGTTCATCTTTTTCCACGATCACTGCTATGGCAATCTGGTGTGTTTAGCAGTTGTTGCTGAGTAAGGCAGACTGGATTGTGTATGATTTTCTCCATGTCAGCCAAGAAACAGAGCTCTCTTCTTTTTGATGCAGCAAAGAGATGGTCTTGTACTATTTATTGCTTTCTACCAGGAGCAGCTAATACCTGTAGTAACCTGCAAGAATAATAATACACTGCAGTCTGTAGGTGCGAGGACTGGAAGCTTTCTGGAGGTCTTTCCTGAAAATAAATGGGTTGTGGGGTGGAGAAGTCACAAGAACTAATAAATCAAATCAGATGAGCTCCCAAATAGAAAAGTTATAAGATTCACAAAATATATACTTAAAATCTGTGAGTATCACCTAAAAGTGAAATATTTTAAATGGGGGTATGGAAGGAGGTTCACCTACAGCAGAAAACCCATAAGAGAGGCTCCAGTGCAGAGGAAACGTTTCCCCTTTCAGCATTCCTTCTGGGTGCCAAATTTTCCTTCTGTTCTTCCCCACCTATTAAACAAAGCTGCAACTTCCAATTCCTATCAGTTTTCCTAAATATGTGCAGCTTATGTGGCTTCGCCGAGCTGTAAGGCTCCGTGTTCTCCTGCCAGCTCCTTGACAATGTGGCTCCAACAGCATCCTCCACTTTTGGCTGCCTCTGGGACCCCTGGTCTCTTCTGGAAAGCGAGAGGGAAAGCATATCCTTTGCTGGAAGGACTTTTTGTGACTGTGAAGCTGATAGCGGGGCTGTGAAGAGCTTGGAAAGATCTCTGTCGGCATCGTGGCTGTGGAGTCTGCCGGCTCAGGGATGCGTCGGTCCATCGGGATGAGCGGATCCGGGGTGGGCTCACAGCATCACACATAAAGCACCCACAAAGCCTGTCTTTGGGAAGCTGAGGCTAAGGGGAAACTTGGTGATGAATTTCCCCGAGTCCCAGCATCAAGGCCATTTTCCTTGCGAGCATTTACAATAGGGATGTTCCTTTCCAGCCAAATCCAAACCCTGTATTGCGATCCCGTGTCCCACGAGCTGGGCATTTGGAGGGAACTGAATACTGGCAGCGTGTTTCTGCACAGAAGTTACCTACCAGAAACAGGTGGCTGTTTTAGGAGTGAGGATGCAGTAAAACTAATAGGCAAAGATCTGGGTTCTTTGCAACTGGGAGAAAGCCACTCTCCAAGCCAGTGCTCATATCCACTTCAGTTACTGGAACTGCCGTGAAAACTCCTGGTTCACAGATGTGAAACAAATTACGGAGCTTATGCAGTTGCATTCCTCCTTATTATTGGGAACAAAACAAATCTGGGGGATGGAGGACTTCTTAAAGTGATTATTGTCTGGCTTTATTTTAAGAAAATGCTACTAATTCTGAAAGCTCCCCAATTCCTGAAGGTTTCCCAGCCTAGGGAAGTCACATTAATTATAAGATTAATTTATTTTAATTCCCTAAACCAAAAATATTGACTGAATGAGAAATTAACACGTGTAGAGCTGCAGATGTCATTCGGCTTCAGATTTCCTGAATGATATAATTATTAATCTTTCATATAGCAGAGTCACAGACCTACAGATTCATTCTGCAAAATTACTCTGTGAAGAAAGACACCAGGACAGCTGAGCTATAGATTTGCCCTTAATACAGGAAGGAAAAAGGTGGAATTTTCTAAATAATAAATAAAACCAAAATATTTTAAAGGCATATGGTGCACATCTGTCTGAAATACAATAATTTAAAGCAGAGTAATTAAATGCAAGATATAATATTCACCTTAGAGTGAGGAAATTATCTCGTTTCTTTTTTAATACAAATTATGGAATTTGGAAATTAAGATCATTTGTGATACCTTTTGAACCTCTCATTTTGTGCTAGTAAAGGAAATAGATTAGAAAATTGGGGGGTTAATTTATTTTTACATGAACCTGAATTGTGTTTCATGTTACTGAGTGTTGTACTCATACAAACCTTTAAAATTCTCTTCAGCTGAAATTATAAACAAGTACAGGTTTCTTATGTTCTATTTTAACTTTTAGTTAGTTTCTTAGAAATCTAAAGGTAGAAAGTACCTTGTGGTAGTTTATTCCTTTCTTTACCTGGAGCACTGAATAGATTGGAAGCTTTTCATGAGTATAGCATGGATGCCTAAAATTCCAGTTTGGGAAATCCTGTACTTTTAGGGAAAGTTTTTGATTGACCTGTTTCTCCTGAAAAAAAGGGTGAACTGTAATGGAAGTCATATACATATTTTTAACAGACAAAAACATTAGTTTTCTTCCTGCCCAATTTTTTAAAATGCTTTTGTTTTCAGTTAAGTGAGATGTTACTCAGTCCTTCTCACTTGGTAATAAAGAGTGAAGGAATCAGTTTAAGACGGGGAAGAGAGAAGAATCTGATGAAATTGTGATCCTGTGTTGAGGAAAATGTTCAACCATGCAGTGTAAGCAAAGAAAAAAGGGAAATTACACTGAGGACATTTAATCCCCAAAAGTACAATTTTAAAGAAATGTTGTTCTGATGAAAAAAACCACACCAATTTCACAAACAAATGATACTGAGATAAGTTCTGTTTGTTTTAAGGGAACATGACAAAGACCCTGAGACTTTCTTTAAAGTCCTGATGAAGCTGAAAAAGGAAGATCTGCCTTTCCATGTGTCCGTCCTCGGAGAGACTTTCAGTGAAATTCCAGGTACCTTTCCATTTTTTCCTTACTAAAAAGTTAACATAAAATAGATACTTCCAAAAGTAGCTTTCATGTGTCTATTTTCTTATCTTAGTGGAAAGACCACGTTTAAAATCTTCCTAGCTGTAAAACTAAACAATATTGAAATATTGTAAAATTAAAATTATTAAACATGGTAAGCATTTTTTATTTTACTTGTCAGACCAAGACTTTACTTATGACTTTTGGTTCAGTAACATTTCTATATTTATTTGCAATGAGAGATAGGTGTGAGTGATTGGATGGTTCAGATAGGAAACAAAATCTTTCGGGTCAAGGTCGTTCATCTGAAATCCAGACTGAGATTTTAGCAGGTGAAAACACTTAGTTCCCTTTCAGACGTGAGGTTAAGGACTGCTGTGGAGAGCTTCTGGTTTGTATCTGGCATGAAAGTGGTCATTAATCTTTAATATTTTTATACCACTCTTTTGCACACTCCTTCCGTTTCTTGGCTTCTGAAGAACCACCACTCTGTGAACAGTTTCACCTGTCTGGAAAATAAATAGATTTTATTCAGGCACACACAGCTTTGTGCCTGAGATATTGTGGCAGTAAAGAGAATAATCAAATCCTGTACTGGTTGCATTTGTAATAAATTAAACCTTCTAAAAATGTACATTAATGACAAGCGAGTGTCAAAATATCCAGTGTTTTAGCTCATACATGTTTTCCGAAGTGTAGACTTGCATCCCTCCGCCTCATCCGTCTGTAAAAATAGACTGGGGATTAGTTTATTTGTCAGGTCTGTCATATCTGTTGCCTGCTGGACTGGTGATATTTCAATTGGTTTAGTTTTGATTTTGCCGTTTTTAAGACGCCAAGGAATTGATCTGATCCAAATAACTTTCGGGTCCCCAACTGTGGCACAGCTGGATTGGAAAAAGAGGTAATAATTCAGTAGCAGGAAATTCTTCATGTTTTCTGTCCACTTCCTTTTTAGACAGTTTTCTGAAAGCCTGTTCTCCCAGGCAAGTCTTATCACAGATCCCAAGGCAACGTTGCTTTCCAGACTGAGCGCACCAGATTTCTTAGAAGGAGAAATTTCTAAGGAATATGTGACAGATAGGAATATACGATGGTGCGCTGCGGGAACAGATTCTATTGACACTCATTTTGGATGTTGTTACATATCTCATTTG
>VXAY01004756.1:703782-738782 GCA_013399855.1 Oxyruncus cristatus | reverse complement strand
TTTTATTTACTCTCCTCCGGTGTCACTTATAATTGTAACTTTTTATTTTTTAATAATGAGGGATTTTTTTTTTCTCTGTGCATCACACAAAAAAGTGCTGTCGATAATTAGCAGTCTTCTGTTATTACTAGACTCAGGTGTCACAACTGTGTCTCATCCTCATTACAGTAAAAAATTTCACCTATCAGATTCATTATTGCTAGATAATGCGACTGAGAGCCTTAGCAGGCCCTCCAGAAAAGTAATTCAGCCAAGCAAAATTATCAGCTAATTATATTTAGAATCAAAAGCCCAACAACTATTTGCAGATAAATTGTATGAATTGAAGTGAATAGACCTGAATATTAAGATTCATAGATTTAGCAGATGATTTGTTAATTGGAATAAAAAGGCCATTTACTAGCCATTTTAACAATAGATCAGTCGGAACTCTATTTATTATTTAACTAGTAGTGCTTAAGGATTGAAATGAAGAATAATTGTGTTATTGTTATGATATGATACTTTTCTGGGAAAGCACAGAAATGTGTGGAAAATGAAAGATTCCCTGTCCATCCCCAGACCAAAGCCCGAGTCCACGTGTGCTCTGCCCAGTTTGGTCTGGTCTATTGGTCTTGGCATCTGGAAGGTGTACAGTTTGTAGTAAGACTTACTACTTTTAAGTACTGGTCAGAAAATCCACTTAAACTTTGGTGCAGAAGGGGTAGAAAATGAGTATGCAAATAAGATCATTTGCAAATTAAAGAATTCCAGATTTTTAACTTTCATCCAGCAAAGTAGGGAGGCATTACATTCTGATTTTACTAATTCATGATCCTGGTAGAGGTTTCTCATAAGGGGGGATTTCATACTCAAACGATGACTCAGATCCCATCTTGGCCTGCAGTTTTGTTTTAGGGAGCTGTTCCTTTTTTTTTTTTTTTTCCATGCAGACGATNTCCCATCTTGGCCTGCAGTTTTGTTTTAGGGAGCTGTTCCGGTTTTTTTTTTTTTTTTTCCCATGCAGACGATATGATTAAAAAGCAAATATTTTAACATAACTTAGTGATCTGAGCTATTACTGAAATGTCCACAGTTTCACTCTTTTTTTTTTTCCTCCTAGATTAAAGAAAACTTTAAAAATCTATTTGCTTTGACATATGACACAATATTTAAGAACTGAAATCATCAATTAAATCACACATCAGAAACATTTCCCTTTGGTAAAAAATATAGTGCTAGACGATGTACACTTTGAAATTGTTGTTAATGTTTAAAATGCAATCTGAAGTGCATATGTTATTTAAAAAAAAAAAACAACCAACCAACATAAATTACAAATTTTAAAAGTTTATGAAAAAAAAAAAACAGCAATCATTGCTTAGCAAAAGCATTTGCAGAGAAACGTGTGTCTTTGGGGTTTGTGGGTATGCATAGTTTTCTAGCATGAAAGCTGAGTATGTTATTCTTTATTTTCTTTTTTTCCTGTTTAAAATTGAGTAGATCTAAAGGAAATACAGTTCTTTCAGGGCACCTGTAATACAGTACCAAACGCAATATGCACATGAAGGTAGCAAAACCCTTTTGGATTGCCACTGAAAATAGAAAAGGTGAACGTTGACAAGATTTCAGATTTTTTATTCTGGGTGGGTGAGGGAAACTGAAGTTAAAAATAAAGTCCTCGTATGGTCAACATGTTGGAGGAAATTCAAAGCCTCTCATAAAATAAACATATTTTAAGAAGTGTTTTGAATTTCAGTGTGTAATTTCTGGCCAACAGAAATTACAGTTGTATCTTTGGAGGGACGTTATGTCAGATCAGTGGTCATTATGCGAAAAAAAATAAACTGAAACCTGGCTGCCTTAACCCGTTCAGTTATTAAAATGTGAGCACCGAGAGGGAGAACTTTGCTTTGGGATTCGCTACTGGAAAACTTTGCGCCATGGTGGTGCAATTCTAAAATATTTGGGTTTGATGTTACGGGAGATACGTAAATTGTTCCTGGGGGGGGAAAAAAAAAAAAGCACAAGTACAAAGCTCCGCGCGCGCGCGCTTTGGCAAAGGGATTTCATCGGTGGTTATTAAAAAATACAACAGTTTATGCCCTGAAAAAATAAAGAAAATTATCCAAAGCATGTGAATAAGCTCAAATATCCCAGCCTGGAGCACGCTGCAAGTTGTTCCTGGGCTATATTTAGCTGTAACCTTTGGAGTCTGGAAGTCTGAGGAGAGTCTCTGCCGTGCCAGGTGAGGGTGATGTGGTGTGTCTGTGTGGGCACCCTGGTGTAGCCAACGTGCCCTTGTTTTCCGGCAGCGTTATTAAGCAAAGCCGTCCATACTTCACCATGTTGTTACATGTGTCTGTCTGCTGATTATAAAATGTGTTAAACAGTATTTAAAAAACAAAAAAATGCAGAGCTGCGCTTTGATTTATTCAGCGAACAAAACATATGCTCGCTGTTCTGTTCTATGTAATTCATATGATCAATAAAATTTTCTTTAAAAAGAGCAACTTTGGCATTTAGAAGGATTGTGCTGCTGAAGGGAAAAAAAAAAAAAAAATGTTTCCCTCTTGCTGCATGTAGGCAACCTCAAGGCTCTTACACCGAAATAAGTTTTTGGCTGACTAACGTCTATTTTTGTGTATTTATGGTTTCTAATCCTCAGGATCGAAGCTGTGCATTGTGGCTGTTACCCGCTGTGTCCCAAAGCCTTGGTGTACCCAGAGATATTCCCAGGTAGCTGCTCTGTCCCACATTCCTTTTGCTGAAGCGTAATAACGTGATTCCTGCTAAAATCCGAAGTTTCAGGATAAACTTGAGCGAAAGCAATTGTTTATTTGGCAAGCCAACATGTTAGTGTTAAGGAAAATTTTATGTGTTTTAATACATTAGACGAAGTTTATATTTGCCATCTGTTCTTTTAAGATAACACAAAAGCAAGTTTTGAAATAGCATTCTTCATTGTTAGCATACACAACCCGTAATGATAGATTTTTGTTAAAAGGTCAGTGATGCTGCAATGGTTTGCAGATTTTTTTTTTTTTTTTGATACACAGAAGAGGGGGGAAAAAAAAAGAAAGAGAGGCCTGAAAATCACACCAAATTATTTAAACAATTTAATACTTAATAGTATGCAACTGCAGTACAGGATACACACTAATGTAGTACCAGTTCTTTGAAAAATCTCATCACTAAATGTATCACATATGCATTGTGTTACATTAGAATAATGTATTTTAATCACCCAAAGGAGATGTCTAAACAGCACAACTACACAGTCTTATTTAGCATTAAACATCCTTGTGAGCTGAGGTAACCTTATAAAATCATGCTTAAATAATGTAAAACACGAGGCGGCACAGAGCAATATGCATTTTTAATTAGTAAAGTGACTAATATCGAGTGTGTGCTTTGAGGTTTTTGTTTCATTAAAAATGTATCTGTTTTTCCTGCAGCTGAATATCTATATTCTACACCTGAACAGCTTTTTAAAAGGCTTCAGAATTTCTGCAAGAGACCAGATATTGTGAGGAAACATCTCTATAAGGTAGTTGTTCGGAATAGTTTTAGATGATATAATGCCATATTGAAGTACAAAGGAAAAAAAAAAACCAACCCTTTAAAAAACAACATTTAATTAACATACTAATGTTTAAAGGAAACATGCTAGGGAGGGATATTAGTCGTTACACTAACAAGGATTAATTAAACTAGATGCCAGTTGTATTAACCTAGGTCTTATGAAATACGTGCACTTAATGCATGCTACATGCTTTTTTTTAATTTATTGTTTTCTAAAATGACTGTCCTTTACATTTGGACCCAAGAGGCTTATAAAAATGAACCTGGATTAATGCAACTCATTAGTTTAAAAGGAAAGATCCTACAATTATACTAATGAGGATAAGCCTACCTTCCTATCCTAATTTGATCTTCAAAAAAATGCGGGTGACAGGTATCAGGTAAGATTTCTTTGGCTTTTGGAGTGATTTGAATGATTTTCATAATTATGATTGTTTTATTTTTTCGTAAGGTGTGTTAAGCATAAAAGTTTATCAGGAGTATAATTTACTGGTATTTATCATGCCCTCTTCAGTTATTTCTGTAGAGAAAGTCCCGTTTTAGTGACAGATCCTCCATTCAGGTTTTGCTTGAGTGTTCATTGCTAGACCAACTTTCTTGGATTTAAGTTGTGTATTTATGCTGCTGGGAGTCACGCTTTTTTTTTTTTTAAATTTGATTGTAGATGAAGCACTAAATATATTATTCCAGTGAAGAGCTGTTATTACATGATGCTGCTTTTAGGAGAATAACTGCTATTTTCTGCACGCTGATATGTACATTCACAGCGGTTTATGACTTTTACTGTCCTGGCTCTGCCGTGGGTAGGTTGGATACATGTCACCCCTGCATGACAGAGGTTTTTCAGTTGTAAAAAAACCTGAATTCAGCTCAAAGTCCTTAAAGGGGTGCATGGAAACACTCCCTGTGTTAACCCGTGCAATACAAACGTGGTTCCTTGAGCATTCCCTGGCTGTTGCTGTCCAGGCACATCGTTAATGAGCAAGGCGAGTAATCTCCTCCTTAATTTGGAGTCTCATGCTGCCAGCAGACCCAACCTCACCCCTCCACCTCCCTCCCTCTGGGGACCAGAAAGTGTTGGGTCCTGCTGTGTCTTGTCTGCCTCTCGACCCCTGGCAGGAGCAGCGAGGGTTCAGCCCCAGCCTTGACTTTTTTTGTGACCTAAAAATAGACATTTACATAATGACACATCCAAGATGATGTTGTTTCTGCAGGAAACAGTTAAACCTCAAGAAAAAAGGAGAGAACCAAAAATGCAATTTAACACCCAATTTCAAGCTCATTATCTTTCATTGTCTATTAACTTGGCAATGGTTCAGAAGGTAGCTCATAATAGTTTAAAATGCTGACTGAACACTTCCAGTGTTCAGCATTACTTCTTGAGTCAATAGTATCGTAGAGTTATACATGGGGGCTTCAAAGGGAAAACAGTCCTTAAATGTTTACCTTGACATTTCCCAATGCTTCAAGCTCAGCTAATAGCTGTGTTCACGTGGATCTTCACCCCACGTGTGGCTCCCCAGCTCCTCAACAGAGCAAAGGCGTGCAAAAAACGGAAATAGCAGTGGACAAAATACTGGTATAAAATACAATGGGGTGAAAATGTGTGTGCAAGCCCCGCAGGCAAAATGCTAATTTGCTTCAAGGATTCTTCTCCTTTTTAAAGAATTCCTTGAGCTGATTTGAAGGCAGAAGCTGGAGGTGTTTATCCTACCCCTCGTACATGGGCTTGTGCAGCCCCGTTCAGATCTTCAGAGAGTTCGAACTGAATGTCTGCAACAGGTAGCAACGGAGCTGAGTGGGGGATCGTTTTAAAATGAGTAAAGCAGAGCCTAATCCAGCACCTGTGAGCACCAGAAGAAAGATCCCTGTTGTCTTTAATAGGCTTTGGATCAGCTCGGAGAATGCTGTTAGAGTTGTCTTTTTGTACCTACACCCACGTACGCCAAGTCCTCTTTCACAGTGGAACCATCCGTAAAACCTCCCAGAAAATGCTGACTTAGAGCTGTGCTGTTAGTGTCATTATAGGTGGAACGATGCTGCCTTTTTTAGGAAGCTGAAAAGAGTGAAATCAGTAAGGGTAAACAGCACTTGCACCATATTATTGCTTCTTTTTCAGATCACTATAATATTATCTCTGTTACAGTGGAAAAGGAAGGGGACCCCAGCTCAGGAGTCCATACTAACCAGCTCCTTTTCCTTCAGAAACCTTCCTGCCACACACTCTGCCTCAAGTTTATAAAGTATCTGTGAAATTTTAAAAGTAAGCATGCTGTAAAAGCAAATAGTGCTTTTGCTGGTTGGGGATTCAGCTCCATAGGCTGGGAAGTAATCGCCATCAGAAGTACCTTGGCTTATCCTTTTACATATTGTTGGGATTTTATTACTAAGGATATCTACAGTAATTAGACAGTGGACTAATTAAACAGGCAGTTTATTCCTTCAGTTGTCCTCAGTGCTTGTGCTGACAAAATTAGGGGCAGAAAGGAGATAAATGGCAGCGGGGCAGTCGGCTTAGGTTCGGGACACAGGGAGTATCCCTGTGAAAATGCACAGACCAAGGCATTAAGCTATAATAGCTTAACTACACAGAGCAGATTCATGCTGGCAGACTTTCAGAAGTGTCCATAATGTAAGCACCTATGAAAACCTTTCCAAATGATGTATTGCTCACCCTGGGCTTTCTCACAGCACCGAGGGCTGGCTCATCTGCATTTCAGCCTTGCCTTCTACTGGTTATTAGCAGAAGATTGAGATGAGAGGGAAGCAAATCTCATTTGTTATCAATTATTTGTTCTGTTCCAGTTTTATGGAACCAAACTCTAGTTCTGGGTTTTTTTTAGCTGCCAAAGTAAGCCCTGAAGTGAAGCAAGTAACAACTGGGCATTGGTTGGAGTACACCACAGAACCTGTCAGTGCTTGCAAGCACCCTATCTAGCAGATTTAAAGTTAAAAAAATAAAATAAAATGGGTCAAAGCATTTGTTTCTGCATTATTTTCTTTAAGTTTACCTTTCAGTTCCCTCACTTGAGTTTCTTAATTTAAACCAGCATGTATAAAGAGTATACAGTGGAGAGGGACAAGAAGAGTTGCCAAAAGCCAGGCATGGAAGGAGCTGACAACTTTAAATAATCTCTCCCAGCCCTCCCAGCTGAATGAGTGCTGGTTGACATGCTGTCAGCTTCAGTTCCTACAGAAAATCCTACTCTCACTCATGCTTGTTTAACGGGGAAGAGAATTTGGCCCACTTTCTGACATTCATCTTCTCATTTCCATCACACTACAGAAGCTCACCTGCCTAGGAAAAGACACATGGTGTGATTTTTTTTTATTTTCTTACACCACTGTAGAAGGAAGTCTGCTGAATTCAAAGGGATTAAACTGCTGTAAAATCAAATTAAGATCCCGGTTAGACCGTAGACATCTGAATTGTTTCCAGTCTCAGAATTTGGCTGTATAGGGCAGTTCTAACAAAACTTTCTTTTTTCTTTTTTTTTTTTCCCTTTTCTTTTTTCTCTGATTTGAGATAAAGCAGTATCTTGGGTATTTCAGGGAAACGTGCAGAAGGGAAAACTGCTCCTGGTCCAGCTTTCATACTTAGGCAGCAGGAGACATTCTCAGCCTCAGGATATGGCCTCTGGACACGTGAGGATGCAGGGGAGCCTCACACCAGATGTCCCATCAGCCACTCAGCCCTGTTGCAGGGAACAGTAGCTGTTCATAGTTCTTGTACAGGCCATGCAAGAGCTGGGGACGATGCCTCTGCCTTTATCCTTACCCAATCCCTAGCAAAACTCCATGAGAATTTAATTTTTCCATAAGCAGCGTGGTCTAGTGGAAGGTGTCCCTGTGCCTGGCAGGGGGTTGGAGCAAGATGGCCTTTAAGGTCCCTTCCAACCCAGACCTTTCCATGATTCTATGATATATTTACAGATGTTGGTAAAAGCATTTCCTTCAATTGGCTCAGGTTTTCCCCACCTTTAGTTGCATTGACTCTTGTTCTGGAGTTGGTCTCCTGGAAGCAGGAGCTCCCCATCCGTCTTTTGTATATCATTCATTATTTTGTAAACATTTGTAAAACATTTTCAGTATCCCAGTCTTTTAAGTCACTCCTTGTGAATGTTATTCCATGTTTATATTCTAATCCCTCCTCAGTCAAGCCGTTTTGATGCTTGAGAGCTGTTTTTGTGCTGGTATGATCATTGCTTTACAGAGTATTCTAGGCCGTGCCATTGGTTTATGTGATGTGTAGTGCTCTGATAATTTTCAACCTGTTCCTTATGGAGCAAATCCTACTGTTTACTTTTTAATGGTGAATGTATATTGAGCAGATGTTTGCTTACAGTGTTCTCCAGATCTTTTGTCCTGAGTTGATAAAGTTAATTCAGAGCTTTATAGGGTATGCAAATAGTACAAGTATTTCCATCCATCCTGCTGGCTTTCTGTTCAGCAGCAGAACATGTTTGCAGAGGAAAAAAAAAGAAGGAATTGTGTTGAATTTGTGCTTTTACCTGGTTAGCATTAGGTGCAGGTCAGAAGGAGGTTAGAAACACAAGTGAGAAACTTGTGTTTTCCTCCTGAGATTTTCAGTTTCCACTGAATTTAATTTGAAATGGTTTCAGAGATGGTTTAGATCTGCTTCTCAGGGTCTGTGTGGGGAGGCTGTAGCAGCTTGGGAACTCTGGAGTGCAGTGTGCTGTGTCCATGCTCTTCCACCTCTGTTTCAGTGCTTAGGCGTGGGATCCCAAGTAAAATGTACATAACGTTAGGATTTCTTAGGTGAAAGAAAACTTTGGTTGCTTGGAATCACAGTGTAGTTAAGGGAGGTGTCTCTGGAGGTCACCTGACCAGCCTCTGATCAAAGCAGGACCAGCTTCGAAGCAGGATCTGACTTCAGAGCTGGATTAAGTTGCTCAGGGTTAGACTGAAGTCTTGCCACTTTTCTTTCCCATATGTTTGGCTGATCAAGGTGAAATCCATCTCTAGCTTAGGAGCTTTGCTCAGGTGGGAAGGTCTGCTGGACTGTGAGACACAGTTTAAGCATTTTGGGTCAACCTTAGGTCCTCATACTGTGTGTGGGTCTGGAAGGAGCTGTGAGATCTGCTAGCTAATGTGAACCCTCACTGTGGAAGAAACGAGCTGGCTGGAAGGCTGTTGATGTTGCCTGATAGCTCGTTTTGGAGTCCAGCCATAGATGTATAGACGTAATGTATGTGTAGATATGTGTATGTGTAGGTGGCCTGTACCTGAATTTCTCCCACGGTTTGCCTTGCTCTTGACTCTCAGAGATACATGTCCAGGAGACTTCAGCTCTTTGAAAGTCACAGAATCATACAAATGCATAGGTTGGGAAAGACCCTTAAGACAATTGAGTCCAGCCATTAAGCCAACACTGCCCTGATCACCACTGACCCTTGTCCCCAAGTGTTGGTCCGTAGCTCATAGCACTTGGCTGCAGTTGTGGAGCAGGATTAAAGCATTCATTAGGAAAGCAGTTGTGGGTGCAACTTTCAGCAGAAACGCCAGGACTTGGAACTTTTTTATTCTGACAGTGTTAGATAGCTTCCAGGGTAGTTTTAGAAAGTAAATGAAAACTGGCAGATGAGCCACAGCCACTTCAAAACAGTGGATGGAGAAATGGGTCAGAGGAAATACAACTGACTTGGGAAGAAAAGTTGCAAAAAGCATGAAAACTCTTTTTTTTTTTTTTTTTTCAGTAAAGTTCTTTCAAAAGTACCTTGAGAAAGGAAGCCTGAAACTGTTTTCTTGCTGTTGTAGTTGGTCAGAGTGTTCTGAACCATCCTCTGCAAGGTACCCACCAGTGTGTCCTGTGTAGATTCACGTCCAAAATTGGAGGGTTTTTTGTTTAAAGACATCAAGAATTAAATAAGTTTTAAAAGGCCAATATAAGAAACAGTTTGGTCAGGGAAATACTGTTACTCTACTGAGGAGTATTACATAGCTCTGCCGTGGGCCTTACAGTGCACCCAATTAATGTAAAAGCAACGGTGACTTTTGATGGTGGTTTCCAAAGGTGCTTGGAGTTTGAAAACTGAGCTCCAAAAATAATTGCCAGAAGCTGTTTTCCACCTTGTTTCTCCCCCTTAACTCACAGAGGGAAGGAGCTGGATCACAGAGTAAATCTGATCTGATACAAACTGGCTCTGTAAATCACTTTGCTACCTTGCCTGCAAAATCTCAGGTTTTTTTGTTGAATAATAGTCTCTAAATCTTATTTTTTTTAAGATGATTTTTTGAAAGGTGCATAAAGTGTGTGCCAAATCAGTACTGTCTGCTTGAACTCCAACTGTCCTGAACCAGCCGGTCTGAATGGATGAACACTCCTTATTAAATTCTAAAGGTTAATTCTGGGTCTAATGATGGCAGAGTAGATATTAAGTGTTTCAGTTCTGATCTTAGGATGCCAGAAACAAGTTGATTATTTCATGAAAGATATTGTATTGCTACTGACATTATGCTGCCAGTTCTTTATGGGGAGATCTTGCTTTATGTGAAAACATTGCTTCTCTTTATCTCTGCATATTTGGTAGCTGTTGATGGAATGACTATTCCTTGAAAAAATTAATGTCCAGACCTTTGCATATTTATCACTCTCCAAAAAAAGGAGGTTACTCTCAAATAAAGCCCAGACTGATGATGTCTGAGCAGGAGAACTAGGCCCTCGCTCCTGCTGGCTCGTGGTTCTGCCATGTCTGAGGGTGAGAGGGGCAGGTTGGTCCCCATGGGTGTTCCATCTGTGGTGTGTCTACTGAGACCAACGAGTAAAGCAGAGGGACATCTGATGGTGCTCATCCAGGAGCAAATAACCTGGGCCTAATGACCGGCTTACCTGTATTTAAAAAAACCCACTGAATTCACCCTGGTTTTAGATAATGCCATGTAGGTGGTCCCTGACCAACCGGCTTCCACCCCTCCAGAAACCCTTCCCGTGTGAGCGACGTCCCCTTTGTGTCCCAGCTTCTAACTCAGCTCCGTGTGCTTCTCTCTTGTGCTTCCTCACAGGGCGAGACGGACGGGTTTTCTTGGGCAGCGCTCGGCAGTAAATTCAGGTCTCTGCTCGCAGCAGAACCGAGGGAAGATTTGTGACAGATGGGGCTAAGTCACAAACTTGCAGCCTCAGGCAGAATTGTGGAAGTTTCCAGAGTGTGCCCATATTTACCTGATCAGAGAGAAAAGAAAATCTGCAGAGGAAGCCGAGCCTGGCTGCTTGTCATAGCTGACACAGAGCCATCTGCCACAAACCTGTGGCGGCTTCAGATCTCCAATCCCTGCCACCACCCCAGCTCAAATTAAATACAGATTCTTAGAGACGTTATGATGGTTACACATGTCCTCGGCATCACATGCAGGAGACTGTTCAAAAAAAATATGTGGCCTGTTGTGTAACCGCACTCATGTATCCCATATGTGGTGCCACATTGAATTTCCGGTTGAATCTGTTTTTATCCTTTGTACTGGATGACATGGTGCCTGAATTCTTTCTTTTCGCCGACACGATGGCAGCCAAGCTGCAGCTTCAAACGCTCACACTTGGCTGAGTTTCTACCTAGGTTGCCAGGTTATCATTGGAGCCTTATTGTGTCCTCAAAGGGCCACAGGGCCTGAAAGGAGGATCCGAACGCTGCCGGACTAATTGGGCAGCCATCTCCGGGTTGTTGGGAGGCAAAGGGCTGCTTGAGCACTTCTCTCTCTCTCTCTCTTTTTTTTTTTTTTTTTTTTTTTTTTTATTGCAAATTAATGACTCTCTGGCACAGGGGTTTTTAAGTGAAGGTATTAATAAGGGGTCTGGCAGGTAATCCCATGATTCGTGGAGTTACATTTGCATTTAATTAATCTTAAAGAAAGCTGAAAGATAAACAGCTGTAATTCAAACTAGCATGGGAAATATGCTACATGGTGCCATCTATCCGATAAAATGAAAGCCGAGACACTTGTTTTATTTCTCTCAAGGATGGAGAACAAACAGATAACAATCAAAATACTTCCAATAAAAACCAGTAGTTTAAATGTAATGGCAGTTCATCAAGAATCTTTGCATCCAGTTGCAAATACAGTCTTTTAAAGATAAATCACTTATGATTCCAGCAGTCAAGCCGCTATATTTGTTGATGTAAAATGTTTTGAAGATGTAGATTGTACAATAAATTTTTAATAAAGTGCCCACTGCAATTTTTAATTAGCATATCTCATTCATGTATAAGTGTGTACATCTATCTGTATGTTTATCACCATGCATATCCTTGTGTCAGAGTCAATGAATGCAATTGTGTCTTTATCTGATGAAGTAGGATCTGGTTTGCAAGTGATAATAAAACCTTATGGCAATTCCAAGATTTTCATCTCTGCTCTGGCAAGAAGGAAGAAGAGGACTGTGGGTAAGATGTGAAGCCTGGTAAGACTTCTCTTTGTGGACAGGTATGGTCTCAGTTTCCCTTGGATCAGGCAGGTCCTCTCCCTGTCATGGCAGGTTAAGGATGCAAACTGGTCCCCTTCCACACATGTGCCTTTGTCCCTTCTGACACCATCAAGATGCTGAAATGTCCTTTTTCATGTGCAAGAGAGAGCATGTGGTACCTTTCCTTAAAATTGCTCCATTAAGCAATCAAAAAAACCCAGGGAGGCCCAGTGGTAAGTGTTGGGAATTTTCCTAGCACTGCAGAGTTGTAGATTTGCAGTAATCGTCTCTTGTATGTGGATTCCTCCTTCTTTGTGCTCCGCCAGGGCCCAGCTTGGCTGTAGTTGTTGCATGTGGTTGAGTAGACATGGTCTTCTCAAGAGGGTGTGCATAGGTCTGGTAGTCATTCTTGGAAGAGCCAAGGACCAGGACTCACCATGCAGTTCCTACCAGAGTGTGTCATTAATGTACACCAGTGTTATCACACCTTGCTCCAGGAAGAATAAATTGGAGTATTTTGGGTCTTTACTGCTAGGGAAACTGAGGCATGGTACAGTTAAACCAAATTGCTTCAAGTGCCACAGTGAGTCATTCTCCAAACCAATAAAAGGGAAAGAGGAGATGCTGTAATGCTGCACTAGGGCTTGTGGTGAGCAGACTCAGTACATCAAAGCTGTGTGGTTTCCAGTGTAAAACTCCTGCTGTCCTCAGGGCATGCCCTGAGCAGCCCCACAGTAAAAGGGGTTTCGCCCAACCCCTTGGTGAGCTGGTGCTCTGCCTTGCTTTATTACTGATCAGTGAAACTTCAACCATGCCCAGCTCTGTCTGGTGAGCGAGGCTTCATGTTGGTGGAAAAATTGCTCCCCAAGTTACAAACCTTTGCAAGTGATGTTTTATAATAGAAACACTGTAATTGCAGGGTAATAAATAGCAATGCTGGCTTATCTTCTGGTATTTCTTTACATTCTTAGCAAAGATGCACAGCTGCTCTAGAGCAGGGATGAAAATTCCCCATCCCTGGACATGTTCAAGGCCAGGTTGGATGGGGCTTTGAGCAACCTGGTCTAGTGGAAGGTGTCCCCTGGCAGGGGGGAAACAAGATGAGCTTTAAGGTTTTTTCCAACCCTAACTGTTCTGTGATTGAGTGATTCCATGTCCTTACCACATCTCCTAGAACCTGCAGGTTGGGCTTGTGTTGGGGGCCACGCTGGCCTATGTTGAGGTCCTCATTCAAGAGAGGCTTGTGGGTCTTCCAGGTAGTCAGAGGTTATTCTTCCCCCAAGCAGTGTCCCCCAGCAACCTGCTGCAGACTGAAGCAACCTGCAGAGTTTTGCCTGCCAGTTGCAGCAGAGGAAGGGAGACTTGTCGCCCTGCACTGCTTCATTTAAACCCTTCACTTCAAAAGGTCAGAGAGACAAAGTGGGATCTCGGTCCCGTTGTTCCTACACACGTGAGTAAGCGGCGAATGCAGAGACCTGATCCTATGAGGAAAGTGGCAGAACCTTGACTTACTTTCATGTTTATTGACATGACACAGCAGTGCTGAGCACTTTGATACAAGTTTCAGTGCAGAGTCAAAGCCGGGTTCTCCCGACTCGTGCCAGCCTTGCCAGGCAGTGCCCCGACCAGACAGCTCCTCCTGCATCAGTGACAGGCCAGGCACCTAATCCTACAATCCTTTTGTCTTAGCATTTGAGATCACAGGAAACACAGGTTTATTCCACATGAGAATTGCCTTTTCCCAGATAATGGAAAAGAAAATCCTAAAACAACTGGGGAATTCTGTGGCAAACCGTTTCCAGCATTCCTACCCCACCCTGGTGCTGCAGGCACGGCGAGGAGCCGTGGCACAGACCAGCTTCCATCCCTGTTTGCAGCAACGATACCTCTGCCTCAGCTCAAAGCTGTTCTGAATTAGGAGGTTAGATTTTTCTAATTGCGTTTTTAAAGACCGAGCCAGCAGTTCATTAGAAATCACGGAGCAAATTCTGCTTCTCTATTACACCAATATAAATCTTGAATGAATTTATATCAGGATAACTGGGAGGGTAGAATGTACCTCCCATCTTGTTCCTCAGATTATTAAAAGTTAAAGGGCCTTGAAAATTAAATTCACCTTTCCCTGTTCAAGCTGTTTACTCTGGTTTTTATTCCAGAAAGGACAGTTGAAAATAATTAACCAACCTCCTTTCTGCTCATAGGCACTTTTAAGTTGGGTTCTCATGTACTAGCCCAAGACTAGTTTGTGTGGAAAAGACCAGAGGGCATTTTCTTTCAAACAAATTGTTTTCATGGGAATAATTTCCTAGAGAATTATATTAAAACCTTTTCATGAATCCTTGATTTTTTTTTGGGGGGGAAAAAAAAATTAAAAAATTGGAATATTTTCCTCTTATATATCTTTGATTTGGGGGACTTGGCAATTTATTTGTGGATATAAATGAGCACCTTAATGAAAGTCCTTGAGGATTTTGCCTTCTAACAGGCTAACCTTATTTAACTGAAATACTTCTCAGCGAGGCTTCATCTTGCAGGAAAATTTTGCCTCTGAGTTACCAACCCTTGCAAATCAGGCTTTATAATAGAAACACTGATAGAACTTTAATTATAGGGTAATAAATAGCATCGCTGCCTGATCTTCTGATATTTCTTTAGATTCTTAGCGGAGATACACAGCTGTTGCTGGAAACTGATAATCAAGTGCTGTAGGGGCTGGGAGTTATCCCCCCGCTCTCCGTGGAAGCAGCAGCGGGAGCGGAGCGGGAGGAGGCGGCGGGACCCGGGAGCGGCGGCGGCTGATGCGGGGGAGGCCGGGAGGGGACACGGCTGGGATGGGAATGGTGGGGGGGGGGAATCGGTACCCTGGCACCGAATATGCCACCCGGGGAAAAAGGTTCTGCCATCCCGAGGAACGGCCGAGGGGATGGAGGTGCGGGCAAGAGCAGGTTAAACGGGGCCAATGGCAGCTCTAATGATAAAAATTTATAAATAGCGAAAATGCAGCAATAATAATGCGATGGGCGTGAGCCGGGGAAGATCGCTGCGGGGCGGCCCCGCGGAGCGCTCCGCGCATCCCGGCGCATCCCGGCGCATCCCGGCACAGCGCTGCGGGCGGAGCGGAGCGCAGCGTAGCGTCCGCGGGAAGGAGGGGACGGACACGCTGCCCGCCACTTTTTATCATCGGTATTACCGGTAATAAAAATACTGTTTTGCAAATAAGATGCTCTTGTAGCATTTCTGTACACACACGGCAAAGAGAAGGAGCCTCCCCCACCCCCGCAGTGGTTTTCCGCGGGTGCGGAGCGGCTGCTCCGGTGCGCAGCTTTCCCCCAGCCCTGCGCGCCTCCGGATGCCCGGCTCCATCTCTCCTACGGTTCCTCCAGTAAGAACTCGAACCCAAAACCCACCAAACGAACAGAAAAAAAAAAATACCCCCAAACCCCGCAAGAAATCCCGGGCAAGGAGCACGGCGCTGGGGAGGGATGGGAGGGATGCGTGCGAGGGGCTTAACCCTTGGAGCTTTGAAGGCAAAACAAGGAAATACGTCGGAAAGGCATGTCTGTAAACAATGATAATTAGCCTTTTCAAAAATCATAACACTGATTAAAATCTCGGATTCATTATTTATTCATCACAGAACCTCTTTGCAGACCTGGGAATAGTGATTAAAACCTAAGTGCTTCTCAATTTTGCACAGCTCGAGAGGAGCCTAAAAACGGGTTAAAATGGAAAGGAAAGAGGAAACCAAGCAAACAGAATTCTTCTTTTAAGAACCAATACTTTCTTCTTCCCTTCCTGGCAGGAATACTCTTATTCCCCCAAATTTTGGTATTATGAAAATGTTTCTCATACTAAGTACAAGTGTTAGACTGAATCCAGTTGGTACTAAAATTGCAAACACACTTTCACTCCTAGAAAAGCCAACAGAAAGGAACTTCTTTTAACTCCATAATAGCAGGTTACGGAGTAAATGAACAACTGATGGTCAACTGGCCAATTATGGTATAAATATCCGTTGTTTACAGTGAGGTGTTAAATGAGCCTTTCGAGCACAAAGGATCAGACTGTCTAAGCTACAATTTGTGCTTCATCCCATTATGTCTCCCCGAAAAAGGCCCGTGCCGTTGTAGGTAATGTGCGGCAGAACATATTTCTCTCTGTTGATTTTAGTTTGCTTTAATTCAATACACACTCTTGTTTACTTTTGAAAATTTAAATAAATGTCAGCATTGTATAATTTCTATGTTAACAAAGCAGTGAGCAAAATCCCTTGTATGTTTATAAAATATTATTGTTTAATTCACATAGTTTAGGAATTCCAAATGTTGAGAATAGGAAGGAGGCCAAATACCATCTGTTTATAACTATGATGCATCATCATATGTGTACTTTAAAAAAGAAGAAGGAGGAAAAAAAAGCTTGGTCAATCATGCCACTGTTCTATCTGTGAGGAATATGGTGAGGATTTAAAATTGCTCTGTGCGGTTCTCAGGAAATTTTAGCGTGGTTTAATTCCAAGCAGGGATGTTACAGGAGTTGCTCGTGTCTGTGTTCCTGTCAGAGGAGCTGCAGGAAACACTCACGTGCCCCAACCACTGCAGGCTCCAATTCAATCACTTTCTCCCAGCCTCAATATTCCCCACTTCCAGAGACTGAGAAACAAAACCTGAAAGATTTATTTAAACTCCTTATAGGTTTGAAGGGGGTTGGGGGGAGAAAGGGAGGAAGGGAGAAGGAGGGGTGCATTTGGGGCTTCATTTTCAAGTGCTCCAGACATTCGTGGATTTTTAAGGACAGAAGGAAAGCATGAGGATTTTGTAGCCTGTCTTGCAAAACGCAGGCTATAGACTATCATTCAGCTGATTCTGCAAATAGCTTATTTAAAGAAAAAAAAAAAATCAGAAAAACCAACTCTCTGTCAAATCTTAGTAGTTTTAGGTCCAAGTTAAAATAGGTCCTCGTTAAAAATAATACATTCCATACTCCGGAGTGGTACGTAACGTGCATTTTAAAGAGAAGGTAGTCTGCAGGCTTAAAAACAAAGAGAGTGTCTCCAAGTTAAGTAGATAAGAAGATTTTTTTTTTCCAACCCCAAGTTAATTAGCTAGTACGTCAAGCCTCATAGATGTCTTCCTACCTTTCAAGGGCTGAAGAATCCCCAGTAAATGTACTTAAACTTCCTAGCGAGGGCCAGTGAGATGAATGCAGAGATTAGGGCGAGTATTACCGTGCCTTCTCAGTGCATCCCAGCTGCAGTTCATCCTACTATTGATAATGATGCTCGGAGTTACTGAGGTGGTTTCTGAAACTCACATATGGGGTCCTTTCCCCAAGGATGAGGAATAATAGCGGCACTCAGGTGGTATGGGGAGGGTAAGAGCAGATTTGCAGTTATCTTTGCCTGGTGCGTGGTGACTTTTCGGTTGTGCTGATTTAATAAATGGAGAGGTACATTCAGGACAAGGGCTGTAATTCTCTGATGCAGATTTTGGTTTGTATTAACAAACAGGAAGGGGGGAAAAAAAGCACAGGTGAAAGGCAAAAACTGTCTGGGCTTACTGGAACCCAGCCCTGGCAGAATGCTGGTGCAGTATGAAATGTTTTGTGGCCAAACTCTCTGCAATTTCTGTAATACCACAATCTAGCATACTGTGCACTATGCTGAAGTGTCTGGGACTTTGTTTTTTGAACTTCTTCCTTTCTCCTGTTACATTTAACTTGCAGCATGTTGAATTACTTAGCTACACCCAGATAGAAAGTTACCGTTTCTTTAGCAATACACACTGCGCTGGGCTGTCACTGCTAAAAACTGCCCATCAGGGTGGGAGAGCCTTTCCAGCCTTTTCCTGTGTGTTTTCCAGTCTTTTAGGTAACCCTCTGAGACAGTTTATTATCTTGAAAGACTTTAGTATTTTTAATTAGAAAAAGGAAATGCCTTACACACCTTTCTTAAGTAATCTTTGTGGAGCTGGCTCCGTCAGCAGGGATGATTCGCTACCGTGCGATGAGTTTAATCTGCTCACACTGACATTACAGGAGTGACAAACAGGACAAAAGGCACCTTCTGTCACTGCAATTTGGAAAAGAAAAAATCGTAAATGTAAAATGTATACAATCCCAGATTGAAAAAAACCTGGAGCCAGTTTCAGACAGCCAGGCATGCATTCCTGCATATTACTTCCTATTTTCCATGGCTATGTGATCCTGGGTCTCCCAAGCTGAGATCGCAATCAGGAGGGGCAGACTGTCCAATTGTGATGTGCATACCTGTCCAGGAGGAATTATATGGAACCCTCACGCTCGTTCATCACTTCGTTTTTACACGCTGGAGTAGTTTTATGAGATACACTGATAGAGGCTGTTTCAAAGGTTGCTAAAGACCATGTTCATTGCATGCTTGGTTTCATGTGGCTCCTGGGCACTTGGGGTCGGTGGAGGGAGGTGGGTGTTTCAAATCTCACCCAAGCACAGGTATAAATCCTATACAAAGAGCTGTGGTTGAGGTTATATATCTGGGACATCATAGTGGGCAGCCATCAGTACCTGTTTTGGGGCCAACAGCTGCACATCCTGCACCCGTGTCTGAAGGGTGCCCGTGCTGCTGCCAGAACTGCAAACAAAACATGCACCAGGCATGAAATACATATTAACTCACAAGGAGAACATATTCCCTCGTCATCACACTAACTTCTTTTGGGGTCTGAACACCTTGTGTTCCCCTTTTCAGCAGTAGCCGAGGGCATTGATCATCTCACAAGCTCCCGGGCATTAACATTTAACCATCCTATAATTTGGTTTTTAAGTGAAAGCGGGGAGATTAATAAACTTAATCTAGCATTCACACAGATTTGAGGACAGCTGACCTCTGCCCTCTAGAGACTCAGGCTCATTTAAGAATCTGCATCTGAGAGAGCCCCTACAGTTGTCGGGTTGCAGCGAGCCCCCCATGCTCTGTGGCATATCACCCTTGCTGTCTGCAGCAGGAGCAGTGGTGACAAGGAATTTGCTGCTTTTATTTATGTCTCCCTACTCTAAAAGGGGTCAGTGTTAGCAAACACAGCTCCTTCCTGCAAGATAACAGGCTCGAGCAGCTCTCCTGTGGGGCAAGCACTGCAAAAGCAAAATCTTGGTCAAAAAATAGTCAATCTTCCAACTTGGAAGGAAAGAGAAAAAAATCCAACAACGAAACCAAAACCAAACCAAAACAGAAAAAGCAAAAGGAGTCTGTAATACCATGTCTTTGTTTTGGGGCACAGGTTTGCATATTTTGGGTATTACCTTATAAAAATCCCCAAACCAGCAAAGCCTTTCATGTTGGAACATTCAGCCATGGAAACGCTGCCCTGAACTGCAAAGCATTATCATGGATTTCTTTGCACATTTCACATCATGCAATTCTTTGGGAAAAAAAAAAATCTGGATAGGAGTAGTTTGTCAATGCTATTAATAGATATGTTTAATGCAGAAGTGTGCAATGTGATGAACAGCCTTGGCAGGAACCATATCCAGCCTGATTGTATTGTAATACTGTTTGATGCAGCAGTGTGTTTGATCAGTTACAAGTGATGAGTATCATATCACATCAAACAATTTAATACAGTCTCATTGTATGGAATTATGGCTGCTGTCAATCAGCATGTGGCCTATTCCTTACAGATCTGTCTTTGGGAGCTGGAATACAGTGGTAGCTTCATATGCATTAATAAATAAAGTGCTGCTGAAATTCCATACAGACCTGTTGAGATTTTTGTTTCTCTTTCATGGCCTTTTTATTTTTTTATTTTATTTTCACTGTTATTTTTCGCTCTCTTCTTTTTGAATGCTGCATGGAGGTGAGTACACCTGGTCAATAGGACCACCAAGGGTGGGGCTGGCATGCTTTGAAGAATGTTTGGAAAACACCTAGATATATATATGGGAGTTGTGAATTTTGTTTTTCTGTGAATAGCAGCCTGAGTATAAATCCACTGAACTTGTTTTCAGCTGAAGCTTCACAGAGTCTCTTTTCTTGGCTTCCTCAGGGGGAGGAGAGCCTATCTATTAAAAATGCATATGTTTTGTCTTACTGCTTGGCGCACCTCACTTGATAACCCCCTACTTTGGTTTGGGGATGGCACTCTTTGAACTTAAAGTCTCTTCCTTAGGACTGATATATTCAAGGTGCTGGAGGGGAAGCCTATGTCAGATGAAAGATACGTATGTAAATAACAGTGTAGAGGTGGGGTTTAAGGCATCACTCATTTTACTATCGGTTTCAGACATGTGCTGCTCTGATGCTGGCTTGCCTTGCTTCCAGTCCCTAAGACAGGGGATGGTTTTTTAATGAAGTCATACTCTGCTGCCTACAAATGTGGGGTCATGCTGCACTTGTACGGGAGCGGCGATTCCAGTAATGTTGCTTATTGTGGTCAGAGAGGGCAGAAGATTGCCTTTTTGCATCGTGTGGCTCTGGGGTTTTGGAGCCTGCACAGACAAATTGATTACATTGCAGTGGGGCCACACATTCGGAGAATGGAGGTGTCACGCTGGAAAGCCAAATTTCAGCAGCTGATTAATCAACGTAATCACTGGAAGTTTTTTCACCTTTTGCTACAGTCTCAGCCTGCAGATGTGAATAAGATCAGCACTTGAAAGGGAAACCTCAGAAGAAATTTTTGTAGATGCTCAAGGAAGTGGTTGTTGACTTAATAAATGACACATTTCCTTCTACATCAAAAATTATCCTCGGCGGTAGAACGAGGCCTGGTGAGAGATAGGGACAGGAGCAGGGATAGCTGCATTTAAGAGACATTTCTAGATGACTGGAGTGGTGACTGAGTTTGAGCTCACAACTGAGTTTGGGGGGATGCAGCCTGGCTTTCCGTGGCACGGATTTCCCAGCAAAACTGCGCTGATGGATCCCAACAAAGGACCGGGAGCAATCAGGGCTGTGGAGCGGTCGGGAGGAAGCTTAGCATTATGTAACTCCAACAACCTGAACTCAGAGGCACCCATATAAAGCAAATAAATAAAGACCTGGCTTGCTCCTATAATATCATCCACCTGATAATTCCTGAGCACTGCTCAGCCAGGTATTTCCTCTGCCTCATAATCCAAGCAAGATAGACAAGACCCCATATGCTCCGTTTTCCATATAGGAACAGGTTGTCCTGTTACACATATCATTCAGGAATCTTATTATTTTTATGGATTAAGAAGGGCCACAATTATACCCTACTCTTGCAGGTGAAGCTGATGATTCAGAGCCAAAGAGCTCCGTGGTGTCTGACAGTCTGGGCCTCACAGTGCAAGGTAATGTAGAGATGGCAAGTGTAAAATAATATATATGTGTCTTTATAGCAAAATCATTTTACTTCAGACCTGGCTTGTTACGTAGCTGCTCATGACACTCCAGAATCACACAGCACCTGAAGCAGAGCATGTCCTACCCCGGTTTATCTCATGTCTGGCATTAATTGGCCATGGCTCCGTCTGAGACCGTGATCCAGTCAAATCCTGTAGGCCACGCAGGTCTGGATGGTATTTAGATCAGAAAACTCATCCAAGCAAGAGGAGCATTGGTTTGCCACTAATCCACAGGAGAGCGGTACCTCTACAAGGTTATTTGTAGATTATAAGGCCAAGAAAGGACTATTTGGATCATCTGGTGTCACGTGTATAACACAAGCCATATGACTTCCCTCAATTAATTCCTGTTTGAACCAGAAAACCTCATCCTCTACCGGTCTAAAAATTGCCAGCCATGCAGAAGCCACCACAAAATTTGATATTATTAGATACAGTGTTTTCAGAGAGATTTTCTCTCAAACAAGGAGTCGAAAGTGACATTTATCTCCTGATTATTAGATACTTGTTGCTAGGGCAAGGATGTGAGTCACAGCGCTGAGACTGAGGTCCCCAAATACCCATACCTTTCACCTGGGTTTCCCTGATGGCCCCATATTCATCTGGAATTCTCCATTTTGCCATTTTCCTGTGGTTTCTTTTGCAAATGGCAATTCTTTGTTAAACACCACAGTGATTTGGTGCACAGAGTGATGGTCTATTGATAAATAGTGGTCCCTGCACTTATTGGGAGGAACCCACCCAAAATCACCAGGAATGGCATTACTAAAATGATAACCAGATGTATAGTTAAAGGGGTTTGATTTGATGTGCATTTTAGGGGGTTAAATAAAATGAAATAAAATTATTGCCATTAGTGTAGGTTGTGAAACCAGTGCTGCTTGCTGGGATGAAAGGCACCATATGTGAGATGTGTTGCTGATTTCTTATCTCCAGAAAAGTGTTCTTAAAGGGTAGAGGGACAGAGTGGTTTGTTCCCGCTGTAGGGGCAGCGTTTCATGGGTTGGTAGCGTGAATTGGGGTTTAAGAGAATGAGGGTGGAACCCATTCCCTCACTATACACAACCCGAATGAGCTCAGGATTAGCATTGCTGAACTAAAATGTCAGATTTTAATTACAAGGAGAAAAGCTTTTTTGAAAAATCCTGTGGAACATTGACACTGATCTTTGCAGGAGTTCACCTTGTTTGTACAACACATCTCCCTCTTCCAGCTGCACAGCCTATGGAGTCTGTGAGAAGAGTGTTATTTCTTAAACAGTGAAAAATGCTTTCCAGCTAAGGAGATATCCACATCTCCCCCGTCACAATAATAATGAAAAGCCTCACAAAGCTGCAAAATTCAGACCCTCCTTTCCTTTCTTGGAGGGTGGAGGGAAGAAAATTCTTAGTGACTGTTGTGGGGAGAGTGAGCCATGGGGCAACAGGGCATCTTTCCCCTTCCTCCCAAGAGGTCCAGAGCGTCCTGCACCCGAGTGACACGGCTCTGGTGTGAAGTGAGGGACCCCCAGTCGTGGTCGCACAGCGACACAGCCATCCCATGCTCGTAGGATGCTCAGGAGACAGCTTGCTTTGTGCACATGGTGCACAATCCCTGGTGTATGTGCCACTGATCCCCAACACGACATCTCCAGTGTTGTCGCCGCGAGGAAGATCTTAAAGGGCTTTCCCAATATATGTAATTCCATGACTTTCCTACCCCCCTGCCTCCGGTGCAGGACCCCCAACGAGTTAAAAGTGTAAGAGCTGCTCAGAAAGAGGTCAGCTAATAAATGATACTGAAATCCTAGTCCCAGATTTTCTGTTTCCAACATGCTGCGCAAGTAACACTGTGACACTTTGGCAAGATGATGGAGAAAAATCCTGTGCCAGCTGACTGATGAGCACCCATCTTTTTTAATTAATTGGGTTGAAAAATGTCTTGTGTCAGTTTGAATGTAGGGGCTCTTTCAGCTGCGTTTTTCTGGATGCATGTATAGATATATCTAACTGCAGATTTGAGAGCCCAGCGTGAGGCCTCATAAATGATAAAAATATGTATATATTAGAATTATACACACACACACATGCACATATTGGATAAATTGATACTTAAACATATACGTGTGTATGTAATGTTCTGTTCTCTGTTCTGAGAGATATTTATAAATAGATTTTATATATATCTATCTCTATTATGCACAGCTCTATGTGCATGTGTATTGTAAAATCTGTTTGTTTTTTTATGTTTTTTTTTCCTGGTATGCTTTTTAGTTTTTAGCGGAGTAATATATCTGATTTCGCTTTAAATTAAATGAATTTATTTGTCTGCCTTCCCTTAATGGAGTCAGTTTTGATATACTCTTTGTTCATGCTGTTACAGGCTTCAGTCTAAGGGCTCTTTGTATTAACTTTTTTAAGTTACATTACAAAGAGGTTTTAAGATTTCCCAACAGGCTTTTATTTAACCAGGGCTTTTGATCTCAAACCTGCTGGGGCCTAGTGAAATCCTTACCAATTCTCCAGTAACTCCTCACTATTGGAATTTGAAAAGACCCACCTGAAGGATTTAACTCGCTGTATGGCTTCAGCCATCCTTTAGATGCTTCTATTCATGCAGACAGCGAGGGGGTCGAGGGCACCCTTTGTGATCCTCCAAGTAGCCTAAGGTGCCCTTTGCATAAGTTGTACTCCTGAGGAAATAAAAATCAGGAGGACACAAACCTATATACCTTATTTCCTGCTATCTTTACTTAAAGGAGGAGCACAGGGGGTCTGCTTAACATCCTTTGCTACCTAAATACCTTTTGGACATGGGAACTCAATAAAGGAACTTTCATTGCATCCATTACCCTACTGCGGTGCATAGCAAATTAGATTTAAAAGGGTACTTTTTCCCTTACAGCTATTTCTATCATTTTCTTTAAAATTTCAATTTAGTGTCTAGTGACAGAATATTCTGTAATGTACATTAGAACTATATAACACCAATTATGCTAACTGTGAACATTATTTCAAAAGAATTAGTTATATTAAGTTATAGATAAACCATTGGGGGAAAAAAAAAGGTCAGGTTAGGCGAAAAAAAAAAAAAGGAGCTATGTGATAATGTTTTAAAGGAGCAACATGAAGTGAATGCTCTTTTTGTTTTTTTAATCCTTTCCTTTTGCTTAACCCACACTGAAAATTCGGTACTGACTTGGTTATTTAGGCGGGGGGGGGGCTGTCATTGTGTTAGTTTACAGCTACAAATCATGGTGTAAAACCTACAGCTGGGTCTTGTGGTTGTGGAGAAGCATCCTTTCCTCCATTTTTGGGGAAATGGGATTGCAGAAATCCACAAAAAGTCTTTTGGCAGACACTGATGACCAGTACATAGAAAAAAAAAAAAAAAAAAAAAAAAAAAAAAAGGAAAAAGTGCTGGCAGACCAAGCTTGAAAGAATATAATAACTAAGCACATTCTTGTCACAGTTTTGGTTGTCTATTTTTCTCAAGACTGTAACTGATACGTCTGTTACCTGCATTTTGTGTTAGCCTTCTCAATTTTTTTTTTTTTTAAATTTTAATTTGGTGTTATAATAAAACCAAAGAATGCAACAGAATCTAAATCCACCTTCTGTTTTCATGACTCTTATTTCCATTTGTCTGTTTGCTATTGGTTTGTGGGGTGGAGGTTTTTTGAGTTTCAAGACCTTAGATGTTTGGGCTGCTCCTTTGTGTGTGTTTGATCTGGATATGTATTGCATTGGAATTGGTTTTGTGCAGATGAATAAAATAAAAGTTCTCTATTTTAGTCCTTATTTTTTTCCTTCCTTAAAAGTTCTTCAAGACTTTTGCTGGAACTGCACAAGGTTTGGTTATTTCAATTTGTAGGGATTCCTGGCAAACCATTTGTGTTTGTTTGACGTCCTGTGGGATCAAACTGCCATGAATTTTGAATGATCTAAAAACTGTGTAGTTTACTTCAGCTAAAACCACCTTCCACTTGAAAACATAAATCAGCTCAGTTGAAATCTAGTCAAGGTCTTTTTCTTTTTTTTTTTTTTTGTTTTTTAACACTTGGGACTTGCCTCGGCTCCAGGTCGAGCTGGAGCATCACTGTGCTGGTCCCCTGCATTCAGAGGAAGAGCTGGATGACATTGCCACAAGTCAAGTGCCAAACTGGTGAGCAGAGGACAGTCAGGACTGTCCTTCATGTCTCAGCAAATGCTGGGTCTTTAGGCAGACACTGCAATATGCCCTGCCTGGGATTTCAGCTTCTGCAGGCTGGCTTGGGGTGGGTTTTGCTTTTTTGGAGGTCGTCTTAGGCAGGTCTGGAGTTCAATAACTTCACAAAACCCACTGGATTCCAAGTCAATCACGGAAACATTTAGGTTGGAAAAGACCTCCAAGATTCATCAAGTCCAACCTTTGGGCCTTTGGTCAGGACTCTTTTAACTTGCAAACACAGCTTAAGTGGAGCTACAGTAGGAGCTTTCACTTTTTCTCTAGCAGTGAAGTGAAATTAGAAGCAGATGTGAACACTGGCATTGTCTCTGGGGGACAGATGATGTTATTTCACCAGCTTGACATCTGTTAAGACTAGATTAAACCCAAAATGTGCTGGGCTGGTCCTGTTCTTTAGATCCTCTGAACAGGGATTTGTCACATCAAGTGTATTTGGGGATTCAAGCCTACCTACAAACCTGGAAGCCTGAACTGGGGCTTCAAAATGGACTTTTTTATGTTCAGAAGATGAAAACAATCGAAAAGTTTATATCTTTGTGTTTATATACCTTTGATGTGAGACTTTAATGAGTCCATCTTTATAAGACAGTGGGAAAAAAAGGTAAATTGGGAGGGGAAGAGGGAGCTTGTGACTGGCAAGGCCTGATGATAATGTAGAATGCTTGTCCGTGTGTGCCAACAGGAAAACACACCAATCCAAGACCTTTGTTCTTAAAAACTTCCTGAGAACTTTGCTAGGCAATGTCATCTTTGCCCACCCCAAAGAGGGGAAGCTTCTCAGCTGCTTGCTTTCCCCAGTGCTGTACCCATGGCTCTGTGTCTTGGGGGGGTTATAGAAAACCCTAATTTCCATGTGGATGGCCATGGGTGCCTTTGTGGAGGGAGCAGCACCGGATGCTGCCCGGATGCCTGAATAGCTACCAAGAAACCAAAGCATCCCAAGTTTTATTCTACTGACTCCCCCTGTGACCTTTGGTAAGTAACTTAACCTGTTGTCCTCAGGATCCCCAGTAAAATGGGAGACCTTAATACTTATCTGGTGGGATAACAGTGCTTAATACTTACCTAATTGGATGACAATACTTACCTACATACCTCACAGGGGTGTTGTGAGGATTAATTAGCTAATGTTTGTAAAGTGCTTTGGAGATGGAAAGCGGTATATAGGAGTGCTAAGCACTATTACTCTGTGTCAGCACCAAGACCTTAAAATGGCTAAGGCTGTAATAAGAGTTTTTATTTCTTTTAAAATAAGCCAATTGTTCAAGGCATCCGGATGCTGGACTTATTTTTAGACAGAGATTTCTAAGAAAGTTGGGAAACAGAAGGGTATAATTACATGACCTGAAACCTTTTGTTGTTTCTTTTAGTTGCCCAACTAAACAATCTTAGGTGTCGTTTGATGAATTGTAAAAACTGCTTGTTGGAGTTTTAGACATATCAGTGTTTACTCTTGCTGATCAAACACTATTTCTTGAAATAAATATCTTTGCTACAATTTGGACAAGCAAATATATTAAATAAGCCAGAGGAAGTATTTATTCCTGTGTTCTTTCTTTCTGTATTTCTTTCAGCAAGCAGCTTTTTTTATCAGTGTAATTCTGCTCTTGTTCCCATTAGGGTAACTGAAAGGTAACACCGCTGCAGTAAATGGAATTACACCAGATACAAAAGCATTATGTGAGAGCAAAATTATATTTATATGTGGTCCAAAATGCAACCTGACACTTGCTTTTAAAGAAAAATCAAACCAACGGTTCCTAGAAATATATATAAATGCAACTTTAACAGAAATTGTCAAGTTCTTTGTTGAATCCTGCTTGTTTCATGGCAACTCCTAAACAGATTTTGTAAAAAAGAAGGTCTGGTATAGCATGGACCATATTTTTCCTTTCACAGGAGGAAACTTTGCAAGATTTTTGCCTTTAAATATTTTATTTGGTTTCTTATATGGGCTCTTGGTCCAAGAAAGCAACTTTATAGTTATCAAAGCACCCATTTGTATTTTTTTTTTGCAAGAGCATTTCTTCAGATCTTTTACTCTCCAGCGTTAAAGCGAATTCCCACAAATTCCTAAAATCTGTTAAAATGCAGAGCAGAGTGCTTACATTGGTATGTTGTATGTTGGCTGTCCCTGCTAAAGAGCCTGTGCATTTTCATCCTGGGTATGCAGAAGAAATCTGATATACTGCTGGGCTAAGCACCAGGATTTGGTTGGCTCTAGGACCAATTCTTACATTTCTGCATCAGGCAGTCGTAAGGATGAATAACACTTGAAATACAACCTACCCCAAAGCCTTTCGTATGGATATCAGGTTATTTGAAAATGTAATAGAGACCTTTCACTGTAATCAAGGGTGAGTCAAGGAAAATGGCATCAAAGAGCTCAAAGCAGCCAAGAGGAAAACTTGACCCAACCCCGAGCGCGCTGTCGGTGTCTCAGCTGCCCGAACGACCGAGGAGACTTTGGGGGAAGTGAGCCAGGAAGTCAGGTGTGGTTGTTGGAAGGGATATCTTCCAGATTAGCTGGCATTTGGCCCTTCAGCGAGCCCAGCGTGGGCCCATGGGTGTTGGATCCAGCTTTGGACCACAGGAGGAGGATGAAGTGGAGTCTGACTGACGCTGTCATGGGCAAGCTCGTCAAGCTAATGCTTATAATATATGCGTGTGAATATAATAGCTGTCTAGAGCTTTGCAGTTGGCTGTTCCTGAGGAGGAGCTGAGGGGACAAGGGGACTTAGTGTTTGGGGAGAATTATCGGTATCTAGGCAGCAGAATTTGCAGACTTGGAAGCTGGGTAATTTGGTTGAAGTACAGGACTTTGCTAACCCCTTGGTGCCTGCCGTTAACATTTCCCAGAACAGGAACTGTTGCCAAAATACAGAGGATTGCCACAGTTGGTGCCTGGAGCTAAGAAGGTGAAATGTAGATAGGGAGGGAAAAGGTGGGTAAAGAGGGGGGATGCAATTGGAGGCTGGGGGATGAAACAATGGAAAAAAAGTCAAAATCTGAATTTCTGTCTGCCCTCAATGACCTTGGGCAAATCATATAAGCTCAGTGTAGGACTGGATAAAAGCCCATTTGTACTGCACTGTAGGAATGAATAGAGATAGTGCAGCATCCAGGTCCCACCCTGATGGAGACAGCGACAGGTACGCAGAGCAGCTCCCACCCTGGAGTGGGACAACACACTATGTCCTGTTATGGAAAAGCACTTTTCCCATTATCTCTGTTCTTGCTGCCTCAGGAGACCTAAAGAAGATGTATCAGCAGATAGTTTTGTACACCTGGATTTAATATTTGCTCTCCTGCCTTCCACAAATCAACTCCATCTGATGATGTAGAGCATATTTGCATCATATTCACCAGTTTGAGAGCACTCCTTAAAAAAAGTTCTGGGATGAAAGCACTGGACCAAAGTCCACCTTTCTGAGCAGACTCTGCTTGCTGCATCAGCTATGATGTGATGTGTAGTTCAGGCAGTAACACCTGAAATTGCTTCAGTGAAGTCTAACAGAAATTGTATGCCAAAGATTTTGGTCCTAGTCCAATAGCGTTCAATGAATAGCAATTTCTATTAAAAAAAAAATAGTGGTCATACAAATAAGACATTGCTACAGAGCAGGAGAACTTTGAGGTGACACAGGGTACCTGGTCACTGAGGCTGCCTCTGGAAACCAAAGAATCACAGAGTCACAAAATGGTTTGTGTTGGAAGGGACCTTAAAGATCACCTTGCTCCAATGCCCACAGGCATGTCTGGGCTATGATTCATTCTATATTAAAAAAGCTCCGTGGTCACTTCCTCACCTTTGGCCAAGTATTTACTCTCTTCCCTTTGAGCAGCACTGATGTCACATGATGTGTGACCACTTTGGGGACCTGAACTGGCCAAACTCACACCCTGGGAAATCAATCTCCAGATGGTCACTGGAGGTGTCAGCCCCAGCCTAGAGAAAGGATGTAGGGTGTGGGATGGGGGACTTTGGGAAGGGTAGAGGCAGAGCAGCCTCAGAAGAGTCTGAGTAAGGCACCAAGAAAACACCCAGTGAAGATATTTTGCTTACTGGTTTTAATCATTGCTGGTGCTGTAGGTGATCATATACAGAGGACAAAAATTATGACAAGAAAGGAATGTCTTAAATTAAGCATTTGTTTGGAGATAGCCTAAATGAAGCAAAGGACACCCTGTGCAGGATGCTGAAGTCTGTGGCAGACACAAACACTCTTGTTTTATGCCTCAGCTTCATCCTCATCACTCCAATGAAAAGTATTTGTGCGCTGCTCAGCGTGTGTGGATTTCTGCAGCCCCTGAATGGGATTGTAGGAAGAATCAAAGTGAAGTGTCCTCTTTAGGTCCTCAAGAAATAGAGCTTTCTGCTGGTTAACCATTACTTTGCATTTTCCCTTCCTTACAAAACGACTGAGGTTAAACATTAAGCGCCTGCAGTGAAGGACACCTGTATTTGCTGGTCCCATTATGCAGCTCTACTGAAAAGGCTTTACAGCTGTCTAAATTAGCATAATTAAATCCACATCAATTAAAAAACCTCCATCATCTCTTTCCCCTTCAGATGCAGATAGTCGCATTTGTCTAAGGTGCTAAGTGACAAAGGAACTTTTTAACAGTGGAAGCCCGAGCTGAAAGGAAGAGTAATATGGGTTGTATATTGGCCCGCGGTTCACCTTAACACCAGTGGAAGTGATTAGTGGGTGCTGCTCTGCCTAAAGAGGTAGAGCTGCCTTTTGCATGACAATGATGCCAGGACCCAGAGCCAGGCATTAGAGATGTGCATTTTACAACAGGCTTTGGCTTCTATTGCTCCTTTATACCCCATTAATGGGGGGAAACAAAGCCTGGCATGATTTGGCCAATTTCCCCCACCCTACTTTCTTTCCTTTTTTGTTTTTTTCTTTGGGTGGGGTTTTTTTTTGGTCTTTTTTTTTTTTTTTTGGTTGTTTTGTTTTAGGGTTTTGTGTTGTTGTGTGTGGGGAAGCCCCAGTGACCCCAGGATAGCAGCAAGGCTGCGCTGTGTGATGCTAGCGGAGAGAATTCCTCCAGATGAAAACTGACATGGGGTTCAGGGGTTAATTTCTGGAACAGGCGCATTTGCATACAAATGAAAAATGATGGAATTTCTGTTCTCCTAAATTTTCAATGTCATCAGCATCAAACAGCAGTCAGTGCTCCCTTGCTGTTTGAAGAATATTCATTACTTCAGAAGAAGGGGCACCTTGTTTGGTATTAATCTCCTCTTCAGGTCAATGACTTAATTTGCTAAACTCCATCTGAAGTGCCACTCACTTTTTGATTTCTCTGCTATTCTTTGTTATTTTTCATAACATGTTCTTAATACTTTTTTTATTTGTAAGGGGATACACCTCCCCAGCAAAGGCAAGCCGGGAGGAAGGACTGCCTTTATTTATTTATTTTCGCTCGGAGAACTCAGCACCCGTCTGTTTCTTTTGTAGCACATTTTGGTGTCTGCTCACCTTAAGATTCATGGGGCTTCTAGCAGAAAGAAAATAACTGCAGGACCCCAAATGGGAAAACAAACATTTTTCGCTCAAAACTGATATTTAAATGGACATCTGGTGCCTTGTGCAACAAGGTTACGGGGTGTCATGCCTCTAACAAAAGGTAACAAGCGGCAAAGTAATTAATCCCCCAAAGAAAATCATAATATTCTTTTAGTTCCTGCCTCTGGAAATTCTCATCTGAAACCACAGTGGCTGAGGACGTACTCGAGGAAACTTTTGTGCTAGCTCTTATTTCCCCATTGTCCTCTCCGTGTCTACCAGGGGCCTGAGGAAGGATCCCATTTCCCCCCGTTTTTGCCCTTCATGGTTATAATTCTTCTCCCTGAATAGGATTATTCAGGGGATCTTTAGATCTTCAGAGCTTGGGGGTGTTACAGGGTAATTGGGCCGGGGCTCTCAGATGGCCATTCCCACCCTGTGGCCTGGGTGCTCCTGGCCAAGGGTCCCGGGGGGAAGGTGGGTGTCCCCCCCACTGCACCAAAACATCCCCCCTTTGGGATGGGAACCACCCAACTCATGTGGAAGGGCTGTAACAAAGCCTCAAAGTCGGGATTTGCCCTGTAACACTTTGTTTTTGTATGTCTGGGCCTTTCTGAACTTCCTGGCCAGACTTATTCCTGATTCTCAAGATAATGGGTTTTTTTGTTTGTTTGGTTTTTAATTATTTATCAAATCTGATTTTTTTTGGCATGAGCACTTATGGAAATGAAGCAATTGCACTGTCTGTTCTTCTGTCTGTCGCCCCTACTAACTTTTGAACCTCTTTGCCAATATCTCTCCAGTTTGTTAACAGGCTAGAGAGCTCAAAGGTGTGAAGTGCTTTCCAGTTTTCTTTTTATTTTTTTCCTTCCATATCTGACTCTGAAACGGCAACATTTACTGTTTGAAATGGTACAGAGAGCTAAGCTTGTCTGTTGGGGTTTTTTTTTCGTGACTTGCAAAGTGGAAAAGAGGTCTCTATGAAGCCTGTTAACAATTAACCAACTTGCTCCGGATGCCTCCAAGTCCAGCTGGGTGAGGTTCAAGATCCATTGCAACAAAAAAAAAAGAAAACCAAAAAACAACAACAAAAAAATCAAACAACAAACTATTTGAACATAGTATATACAAACGATTTGCATGCCGTTGCCTCTCACTGCCTTCTCTTCCTGTAACCTTTTCTTAAACCGAGAATTTTTGAGTTTTTTCCATATTTATGCAGTGTATCACTCGGCAGGGCTGTAGTCCTGAGCAGGACCTTGAGCTCTAGAAAAATAAAAATAAACAGGGGCTGGTGGGGGGGAGTTTTATTCCTACCTGGAGCATTAAGTTAAGAGTGTCTAAGGGCCTTGATCCTCAGCCCCAGCCAAGCTGGATTTAGTGTAGGTCATATTAAGGTGGGGCAAAGGGGGCTTTGTGTCATTTTTAGATCCCCTTATCCCAGGCTGGCGAGCCCTGGCATGATGGGAGGGCGCCCGTGATGGGAGGTTGGGATGGCAGAAGGCTGGTGTCGTTGGCCCGGCGCCATCCGGGGATCCTCTGCACCGAGGGCAATTCCGGGGTGATGGGATAAGCCAGCTTTGCACAGGCAGCTGCTTTGGGAGCCCGGATCTGCCTTGTTATCCACAGAGAACGTCCTCAGCACAGAAAACTTTCTCTGTGGGAAGGTTTGCATGTGGGAGCGGATCCTGCGCTGACATGCCTGTGGTGAGTGGGGAGATGTTCCCCTCCAGTGCAGTTTGTCATTGTCGGAAGAACAAATCAAGAAACTGTCAGAGAAAGCTGAGAGAATCAGTAAAAATCAGCATCATCCAAAATTCAGGTCCAAAGAGTTACAACTGTCCATGTCTTGTGCTGTGAAATCCTCCTACCGGGAAGGCTGGATTCCTTCCGATTCTCTTACGTGACAGAATACAGGCGAAAAAGTGACTCTCATGGAATGCTTTTGTACTGGAAAGCTCAGGATTCTAGCTGAGGAGCTGAGTCTTAGTCACATCTGTCTATCTTGTTGTATGAATATTGATAATAAAAGTCAGAAGGAGAGGCTTGTCATCGTAAGTGCATCAGACTCTGGCACTTGCCTGCTCAGAAGGAAGCAGCTCTGCTGCTTCGCTGCTGTCGATGATGTCGGTTTGTTGAAATAATATGTCTCTGCCAGCTGAGAATCTGGCCATAAAATGAGAAAAGTTGAGATTCCCATTGTTGAATTAGTTTGGCCACATTAAGAATACGTCGCTCTAGAAATGTGTATATGAATATGCTAATGTTTATTTTGCTAAATGTGCTTGCCAGGATGTGCCATGTGGCTGAGTTAGTGTTACTTTAAGAATCCTAATTTTTTGCCTTTTCAGACTTTGGAGCTTTTAAACTTGTAAACACAGCATTTTGTTGGCATAAGTCTCTATGATTTTATGCATACAGCTGACTTTTATCTTCACTTTTTACATCACCTTAATACTGTAAGAGAGAAAGCACTCATCTGTTTATGATAAGTTTATCAGAAATACTCCAAAGTTTTCCATGACTAAGATATTATAGTGTTACAGTGGCTTGCTACAGGGTAATTTCGAGACAACAAACAGAATATTTCAAAGCCCAGATGTCCTGTTTAGACAAGGGGTTTTATATTGATTAGAATCTGCTTTCACCTAACATCGTGTAGTAAATATCACAAAGACGTAATTAGAAAATTTGGTACAATATTTAGTCCTAGTCCCTGTGTGCCAGAATTGTTTGACTACTGAGAAACTGGAGCTTGTTTGCATCCCAGTGTGTTGTGAAATGCAAACTTCAAAGAAAATATTATATCTCCCAACTCCAGCTCGTGAGAGTCTTGGAAGTATAATACAGAAAGGCTTAACAATCCCTGCTGAGGAAAGGGCAATTTGACACTGAAACTACTGTTAAAGCACCGTTGACACACTGGTGGGCAAAAAGTGCTTATTAGAGGAGTCTAGTTACAGTCTCGGGAGCCAGGGAGAGAAAACACACCCGAGTCATTGTGAAAATTGGCAAGTTGCACCAAATAGATGTGTTTTGTGTATGTGTCTGTGCTGTTTTTTTTTTTTTTTCCCCCTCCTTAACTACGTATATCTCCATGTTTGCTTCGTAGGCTTTCCATAAGATCGGGGCCCTCGCGGTATTCAAATAAAATATTTAGATTTGCAAAACTTCTGGAAGCCAGATTTTAAGGGAAAAAAGAAGTTTTTTGTCAGATTGTCAATGTCTGAATTTCATCACAATCTGTTCAGCTGTTTGTTGCAGGCAGGCGTAAAACATAGTGGGTAAGTGTGTGTTTGTACTTCTTATACATATTGAAAGAGGGCTGCCTAATCCCCTTGATGAGGAAAGCTCTGTAAATTATATACATCTGCAGGCACTGTGCACGGGTAGTACAGAAGCAAAGAGGCAGATCAGCAATTTGAGGGAGAAAATATGAGTTTTCTCCCAGACTCAGCTCTCGGGAACCTTGGAGCAGCCCAGCCTCCTGATGATGTCATTTACTTGTTTGGGTTTTTTTTTTGAATGACCCGACTGTTTTGCCTTGAAAACTTTGCCTAGGAGGCCCTTCTACACACTTAGGATTCCTGGCAAGAGAAAAAAATATTTGCTGATGACAGCTCTGAATATATTCTCTTTAATTGTCACTTATGTCTCTGTCCCATCCTCTGCACTCTGCTAAAAATAGTAACTCGGGTTGATGGTTTCAACACCATCTAATGTATGTATATTATTGCATACAAAACCTACATAAAAATGTCAAGAATGAGACCTCAGCCAGGAATAAAATTGAAAATCACAAACATGAGACAAGACCCAAATAATGAGGGTGTTGCAGGGAGATATTATACTGATGTCTCTGTGTAAATACATGCGGGCAGAGCTGTAAAGATCCTACCATCTCCTATGAATAGAGGATTCCTAGAATAATATTTGCCTTTTTTTTTTTT
>VXAY01004756.1:690758-703758 GCA_013399855.1 Oxyruncus cristatus | reverse complement strand
TTTTTTTTTTTTTGTAAATAACTTGTAGGTAGTGTTTATATTTATCCTCAGCCTTCCCCTGCTTCCTTTAATAGCATGATTTGCTAATCATACCACAACACTTGTAAGGTAAGTGCAGAACATATTTTCCTGTCCATTTTGCAGAGGATAAATTTGTCCAAATTACACAGCAAGTGTCTGGCAGAAGCGAGACTAGACACCAGGGATAAAATCCCTTTGATTTCACTGAGGCGAGGATTTTATTCCAGGAGTTTTGTCTGCAGTTCTCCACTCTGTCTACTATGCCCTGCATATTCTGGGCTTTTGTTGATATTCGATACAAGTCTTGGCTCATAGGGTTAAAGGAAAGTCTGACAGAGAGGCAGCAAGAGTAGTGTTAACGTGACACTGTAGTTATGGTTTTGTCAGCATTTCCATTATAAACTTCTGTTTGCAGCAGTTATAAATCAACCATGAAAAAAAAAAAAAAGAAAAAAAAAAAAAAAAAGAAAAAAAAAAAAAAAAAGAAAAAAAAAAAAAAAAAGAAAAAAAAAAAAAAAAAGAAAAGAAATCACTGTGAACTAAAACTTGGCATACCAGAGTCCAGGAGGGAATTTTGAGCTTTTGGAAATAATGGCTTCTGATTACCATGGACAGGCATGACATGATGTGCAAATATACACTCCACACTGCACTGGAAAAAAGCAGAACAAGTGTCACCACTTTGCCACGGCCAAGAATGTGAGGAGAGAGGGTCTTTCTGACTCTTGGAAATGGCAGAAATATTTTATTATTCCCAGAAACATCTGATTAATGCCCAAAATGGCTTCTTAATTCTTCCTGTTTACTTTGTATCATCCCATGTCAGGGAAGGAGGATGGCTGGCTTTGGGGTTTGCAGCAGATCAGACAGTCAGCTGGTGTTGATCAGCACAGCTCCACTGAAGTCCAGTGAAGTTAGGTTGACTTACACCAGCGGACAGTCTGGCTCCGTATCGTCTTTCCACAGGAGGCTGCGGCATTTGCTACCCATTTGGGGCACTAGTTGATGTTTGCTTGACTTTGAAAGTCCATTCTGCCACACTGATTGAATTCCAGTTGCAGGATAGGCATAAGGTGACTTAAAAGTGTTTTCGCTGAGGACGCAGTTGGTTACTTTTAAGTTACATTGTGCTCATATTTATCGTGTCGTATTCCAGCCTTTCTGCTGCTACGCAGCCGAACGATGGAGCAGGTGGTGCTCGGCCGGTTTATGACCGCAAGGCCGGTCCAAGAGGCTGTAACTATCTTCTGCCCTACACCCAAACTGTGATTTTGCATGACGAAGCTGAGTCACTGACCATTCTGGGTCAGAGCTCTGGGCTGTCCCCGGGACGAGCTCCCTGCTGCATCATCATCACTCATGAGTCACCGGAAAGAGGAGCCGTTGGCTCCTCGGAACGCTTCCCAGCGCAGCATTCCCCAACCGCCGAGCTGGAACCCGAGTCCGTATTTCTGCGTGCAGCTTGGAAATAATTACAGTGCCGTAGTAGCTTTGGCTTTCGGTGGTGCTGCTAATAACCGAGCGCTAAATGTGGAGCAGCTCTGCACAAGTGCCCCAGTGTCAGGTTACGGGGAGCAGACGTCAAAATATAGGTGCAGCAAACTCGAGGTAATTCGTTTAATTGCTCGCCGGGGGGTTGGGTGTAGGAAGGAGAAGCAGCAAAACTCCTTGCTGGGGTTTTTTTAGATGTGACATTTCAGTGATGTACCAACAGAGGAAATTTTGCTTGCAGAATCCTGTGAGCAAAACACTTCTGAGAATGTATGTATACAATTGTTTAAAAAAACACAGGGTTACTGACACAGATGCCAATTTGGTAGGGCATATGGAACATTTACACTTGCCTTTTTCATTCTTTCTTGCTACAGCTGGTACTGATTTAGTATGTGAAATTTTACTAGCAGGAGTGCTAATCAAGACAGAGATTTCTGTGAGGATTTAGTCATTTATGTGGAGGAAAACTATGGGTATCATTAAAAAGTACAAGACCATCTATGAGAGGAACATTATCATTAGCAACCTAATTTTTAAAGCAAACAGAGGGCAAAAAACTACTGTATGCCTTGAACTGCAGCAGCAGAAAATGATGTTCTTGTAATGTTCAGAGTCTTGTCGCCTCTCTCTAGGTTTGGGAGAAGAAAATTTGAAATTCACTTAGAAAAAAAGGCAGTGGATGATCCAAGTGTTTTTTCAACCGGTGTGATAGCCTGCTCTGCTACATCAAATGGAATATGGCTGGGAATGGGATTATATCCAAAAAGCACATCCAAATCCTGGATCTGTGTTTGAGTCTGAGGCCTCCATTCAAACCTAACTCTGTGATGGGCCTGCCTTTTAACATCTCAGCGTTTGAGAAGGGGCCAACAGTATCCCACATCTAAAACCCGGAGTTTGTAAAAGTGCCCTTTTTTCCAGGAACTGCAATCTGGGCCTGGAATGGAGATATTCAGATATTAAATGCCAATTCTGGCCCATTTCTGATGGGACAAGAAATACTGTATTCCACGAAGAAGGCGAAGAGAGTATATTACCTATCCAAAGAGGTGATTTTGCATTACACACGGCATAAAAAATTATGCTCGGGTTTAAGTACCCTTTCCTGCCAAGATTATTTCAGTGCAAACAGCAACAGAGTAACTGCTGTATGTTAAATATGTTGTACAGGTGGCCCAGTGATATGGGAGACCTGAGCTATAACAGCCGACATCTGCGGCCGGAGGAGCCCGGGCGCGGTGGAGCCGCGTGCGGGGTCTCCGTAGGCGGCCAGCTGCCCGTGCTCACAGCATCCCCTTCATGGAGAGATGCGGGAGGAGCCCTGGAGTGGGCTCTGTGCCCTTTTCCTGCTGCTTTCCCAACTAGTTTTGGGACTACGGGGAAAGGCAATGTGAGGAGGATGCCAGAGTGATGCCCTGGGTGATGGTGCTCTGAAAGGCCAAGAGATTTGCCGGTCAGTATGACCAGGAAATAAATAAATACCTGCCTGCAACTACACAAGAATTCATCTCAGCTTCTCAGGGGTTGGCTTCATATTGAGCCTTCTGAATATCTTTGCAAGCTGCTCTGCTTTGGTGTGACAGGCACTCTTTCCTGAGGCAAGATAAGGGTTTGGAGAATGAAATCCAGGAACCTTCATTTGTTTCAGGGGTGTTAGCGTCGTCCCAAATGCCTCCCTTGCTGATTAAGGCAGTAAATTTTAGGCAGATTCCCAGATATCACTGGATTCAGTAGCTTTACTGTAGTCCAGATGTCAGGGGTCTCCTTTGACCCCTACAAGTAATGGCTCTGTTGTGGTAACTTCATAAATGCTGCAAGGTTGTCTCATGTACTTTGGGATGTACCATGGCTTAAACTTTCAAAGAAGCCCCACTAAGCTAGAATTAAATCCCTTTTTTTCACTCTCACAACCCCAGATTTCAGCAGTTATGACTTAAAGTTTCCTAATGTTATTTTCCAGTATCACATCTAACTTTAGCTACTAGCAGAACACCCAAAGACATTGTAGAGCTTAAACAGGCTAAATGACTCCTGGATATGACAATGACAATTTCCACTTAAAAAGCTGTTTTCCCAAAATACATATACCACTAAACATGGTATCTCCAGGGGGTAGGGAAATGGCCATCAGGCTAATTATCTCGAAGCAAGTGAAACCATAGGGGAAAAGGAAAACCAGCATTTAAGTTGGCTTGAACATTGCTGCTTGCACTAAAATTGCTTGGATGTCTGTGAAAGCCATGCAGAGATGCTACTGACTTTGTGGGCTGTGGGAGTGGGTCAGCTTCTCATCTGATGGCTTTGGAACATCCCAGATCTGATGCTGGCAGCAGTGGAGCTCCCTCCTCCAAAAACCTCAAGCGTTTGACTTGTATTCTTACAACTGTCCAGACTTCTCCCTAACACAGCAAGGTGAAAGAATCTGATATTGGGTCAGAACAGGACTTGTCTCTGCCTCTGTCTCATAGGACTTGTCTCTGCCTCCCAGGAAGAAAAAGAAGTGAATCATGATGGAGATTTCACTGTTACCGTCGATAAGAACAGTTACATCACCAAAAATGCGCAGTGCAGCGATTCGAAGTCTCAGACAGTTTGTGATGTTTAAACATCTTAAGCACTGTTGAGCGTTTTCTCTACATTTCTTGATATGGCACTGCGGTTTTATTTAAGCAATCCCGAAAATCGTGGCCAGCTGCACCATCTGCCAGAGATGATGCAGGATGGGTGCCTCCAGCATGTCAGCGCTCAGATGTCATTTAAAAGGGAAATGCTTTCTGCACTGGGAAGAGGGCAGAGACAAAGAGCCTGGGCAGGCAGCAGGCTGTGCTAAGTGGAAAGAAGAATTGATACCTTTTCTAAGGCCTGACCCGAACATCTGAGTTCCTTCCCTTGGGGTTTCTCGTCCCCAAATGTTCTTTTTTTTTTTTTCATGTGTGTGTCTTTTTTTTTTTTTTTTGCCTCAGCACTTGCAGATCTGGAAAAGGCTGGGAGAGATAAAGACTCCTCTGAAGTCGAACAGGTGGCTCATCCAGGTCATTGAGCGCGATGGTGGCTGTGAAAGCGCAGTGTCCGCCGGGTCCCACCTCGGCGCAAGGCGCGGGGGCGCGCGGCGGGGATGTGCTTGGCATTTAAAGGTCAGTCCCTCGCAGGTCCTCGGAACATTCCCGGCAGCAGGTGACCTCCGTGACTGCTCTCCCATCTCACACATCCGCCTCATAAGGAAGCCAGGCTGCACCTTTATGAAACTGTTTGCAGAAGAACGAGGCGTGATCACAACTAAGCTGAAGGGTGTCATATTCACTTTACCGCCGACATGAGGACCAGTGGTTGAATATTCGATTACATGTCAGTCACAGCACATTAGGCAATCTTCCAGTCTGCCAGCTTTGCCCTTCCCAGCTCCAAGCTAAGTGTCATCAGGAAAGAAGTAGCACGGTGAAGGAAGGAGGTGACTGGAGCTTCGGTCCCCATCAATAATGTCCTTTCCTATCTTTCCAGTAGGTCTGTTGGGTCCTCCATACTCTGGAGAGGGTAAGGTTGTTCGTGCCTCCTGACTGTGGATTCAAACCGCTCATGGTGCAGTGCTGCTCAATTTTATCTCTAAATCCAAAGGTATAAACGTGTGCAAAAGCAGCAAATGGTGTAGTGAAAAATTAGGGAACTGTCATTCCAACTACATTACCAGAAATATTCTGCTCTTTCAAATAAAGTGGCTATAAAAACGTGTTGCTCTGACCAAGCATTTTCTGGACGGTTTTGCCTGCAAATTACTTAGTGAAAATATGCTAGAAGTGGAAGTTAAGGGCTGTGGACAATTTCCCACTTTGCTAAAGCCAGAAAAATTCCATCTCAGCTCCAAGAAGGAAACTACTTTCCAAAATGTCAACTCATGCAGAAAGTCCTGGTTCAGCTGGAACGAGCCACTCCGTTTGCGCTCGGTGGTTTCTGGAATAACAAAATGCCCTGCACGCCCATGCTGGGAAGCACGGGCACCAAAGGATAATGTGGGCAGATAATTCACGTTGGCACTGGGGACTTATTATGGTTTTTGTTAAGCATCCTCCACCTGTTAGCACCAGCCACGTGAGAAGTAAAGGGGTGGCGTTCCCATTTTGCATCTTCTGTTTCCAAGGTTGAGATGCACCTTCTGCTTGGAGACTTTCAAAGTGAATTTGAAATCAAAGGAGACAATACTGCCTTGACTGGGCAGGACCTTCATGAGCAGAACTTTAGCTTTGTCTGCTTTGATTTCAGATTCACTTTGAGTGTTTTTCTGACAGGAGGTGCAGCCACCACAAGACTCCTGGTAGCAGCATCACCATTAAGTTTTCAAGTGACCGTTACTATTTAACTAGAGAGACAATAAGATTGTGGTAGGTGTCTGTGGGAATAACCTTTATGATACTTCCAAAGCTTCAATTCTGTCCTCGGGCTCCACAACTCCAAGAAATACTTAGAGGGAGAGAACTGCCTGCGGAGTGAAGAGTTCAGTGTGATGGATGAAACAATAAAAATGACACCGCTGGTAAAACTGAAAGTTTATGTGTTGTGTATATGATTGATGTCAGGGCAATGGCATCTGGACCCTGTGTCATTACGGGTGCAGCATGAGACCCTCCGTGTGGCAGGATGGCTGGACCTGTGGCTGGTAAGTCCAGTAAGGTGAATTTGGCCTGTGTGATGTCTGATGAAAGAACATCTCCCTGAGGAGTTGTCTGCAAGGATTGAAGGCAGCTCTCAACAACAGAGTGAGGTGGGAAAGGCAGGACTCAATTTTGGGTCACACCTGGAGAAAATGGCAGTTTTCCCCCTATATCACCCAGTCCTCCTTGACCATGTTTGAAAAGGGCATCTTCGGCGCTGAGAGCAGTGTTGTTACAGACAGAAGGACCGGGCTGAGAGCAGCCAGGGAAGTGCACCTTACTTTTAAAAAGAAAGATGTGCCTTGACAGCTTGCCAAATGCCACATCTGCCTCTCTTTGCACCTCTGCGGGTGAAGCTGAACAGCAAGGTGGTGAAGATGAGCAAACCTATCCCTGAACCCTGTGAGAACCACTCTCTGCTTTTCCATCCAACAGCTGTGGGTGATTCCTGATGGGAAGGACCTCCCTGAAACCCCATCTGCAACACCTGGGGGGAGGCACAGCTGTGAGCTCCCTGTGGTGGGGTGAGGAGGCACCACGCCACTCACACCTCAAATGGGCTGAGAGAAGGGTGGGGGAGTATGGGCACTGTTAAATACTTGTTGGTTGGGGGTTTTTTGTTTGCTTTTTTTTTTTTTCCTTCTCCCCCTATTGTTAATTCTTTTTTTCTATTGGAGTTTTTTTTTTTTTTTCTTTCATGATGGATCTCTGTTGGGGAATGCTACTGAGACTGTACAAGCCAAGATGATCTTTGTCTGTTTCTCAAGTGTTGAATCTGTCCTTCAGTCAATCAGGCAAGTCTGTCTTGGTTTATCTGATTAGGTGTAAGGATTTGGGGGCTGTATCTCTAGTGTTTTATTTTTAATTCCTGCTTACACTAATATTAAATCATAGCTTGCTGGTCTGCAGGTATCTTGGTGAGACTATTTTGCCTGTGACACTGAATATTTTGCATGCAGTGCATCAGCGTTGTGTAAATTTTATGAACAACTTCTATTATCTTTGAAACCACAGAAACAGTTATAATTATAGTCTGAGGATGCTATAGTATTTCAAATATGCCTGCAGTAGTAGTATTACAATGAAAGTGTGGTGTGTGCCTGCAGCTTTTGCTGTGTTCAATGACATCATAATTATGCTCTATTCGAGCTCAAACTTCTGTCCTTAAACACAAACAGCTTGTGTGAACACTCTTGGGTTTTCCTTCTCATTTCTTGTGATAGTCACTGGACTGAAATTGGTTGAAATAGTCAGTAAGGTAGGGTAGTGCATTTTACAGGCTTTGTGTTGGGATTTGCTATGGATAAGTAGTACGTAGTTGATGTTGTAGGATTTGGAAAATGAATGAATGCTGTTTAAAACCTCCAAATGGGTATCTGTTACTTGTCCAGCTGTGATCTTCTGGTCCTGGGGTATTTGACAGTCTTGTGATTTGTGATAATGGAATTACTGGAAAAAAAACTATCAACAAAGACATGACACTGTGAGAGTGCAAAACAAAGCTTTTATTTCTGGAGTTAGTGCACTTTTAAGGGTGAAATGCCTCATGCAAGTGTCCTCAAGCATGGCCTTAGATGTCAAGATACCTGAGCCGGCTCCTGGGTGGTATGTACGACCACATCCCACTGGCACAACTGTGACATTTACAAGCTGAAAAGCTGTCCAGGCACCCATAGGCCTCCACCTTCTTTAAAGCTGACTTCATACCTATCCATGCTTGTTCATGAAGTTCCAAAGAAGTTTTTATCTTGTTTCAGTTTTTCGTTTAAGTTGTCCCAAAACACAAGGAGCTTTGTTCAAACCACAGTCACAAGATACTCAGAGGTTTCAGTTTCTAAGGAAGACCTTTGCAGCCCTAGACCTGAATTCCTTGTTACTCTTGTTACTCCCTGGCGGTGCAGCAGTGTGTCCGTATCCCTCTCTCCCACTGGTGAGCAGTAGCATTGCTGATTCAGTTCTGCAGCACTAAAGCTGTCCAAGCACATCTCCAACCCATAGCCAGAGGTGTTTCTTATGAACACTAGGAATAGCAGTAACACCTAAAAATAACCACAGTGCAAAACTGGTTGAAGAATAAGGCAAGAATTTCCCAACAAATATCTAATTACTATATTAAAAATATTTCTTTCATGTAAGACTTAGCTTAACTAACTCTGTAAATTGAACGTGGCATCTTTCTAACGCTTCTCTGAGTCTCTGTGATTGTTTTCATTATTGTTATGATTGTAACTGTTACTAGAATGAAATTATTTACACATGGAGCTAAATGATTATTTTCATTGCTATTCAGCTCCTGACTGCATTAGACTGGTACGCTGCATCCACAAAACGCCCATGCTCTTCAAAGCTGCGGGTTTCCCCATCTTTGGGAGTGGCTGTGACACGATGTTCCCATTGTTCTTTACGTTCAGGACGTATCAGGACGTGTCAAGTGGAAAATGGCAGATAAGGGGTCCTCTGACATCACCTGACTGCTGTGGTACCTTGCACAGTGGAGCTGCTTTGGGCTTTTCTGCTGCATGGTGGGCACTCAACTGCTGTCTGCCCACCCTGTGTGTCTTTTTTGGATGCCCTCACTTTAGCAGGCTCTCTTGACGTGGGGCCACCTGGTCATCCTAAAAAAGTATCCCTTTATGTGTGAAACACCCCTGACTCCATGCAGGCTCCGAGGCTGTTGGTGCTCTAGAAGTCACTGTCAAATTTTAGGACCTTTTTGCTATTTGTCTTCCCTTTTGTTTGACTTTGGTAAACCTGGATAGCATGGAAAGAGTGCACTGGAGCGCTGGTGTAACCGCTGGGTGGTGGAACACTGACCAGTAGGGCCATAAAAGTCAATGAAGTGCATAAGCAGCAGAGCACATAATGACCAGTGAGTCTGCGGCAGTTCATCTTTAACACATGGACAGATACAGTCCAGTGGTTAAAGTGCACGTGTGAGAGCCAGGAGAACTAACTTTGGATTTTGGATTGGCCCCTGATCTGTGTGTGACAGTCGCTTCCCTACTGGTGGATTTGCTATTTTCCTGTTTGGGGGGAAGGTGGAATACAAGTGTCAGGTGTGTGAGTGTGGGGGGTGCCACATCCTGATTTATGAGCGGTTGTAAGGCTCGTGTCTGAGATCCTAATGGGAGACTCTAGAGAAGTGCAGGGAGTTGGGCAGGTGCTTGGTTGGAGTAAATCAGCATAGTTCAATTAAAATCAATAGATTTATCCCATCTGGAGTGATAAAGGCTTTCCCATCAGTTAAAGGACTGGCCCTTAGTATGTAAGAGGAGTTAGGGATGCTGATCCTCCTCTCCCAGGAAAGGTTGTGCCCAAGAACATGTATTCACTAACAAAAGACCTTGGACTATGGGATTTGTTACCAACAAGAAGGATACATGGAGGCGAATCATAAGGCAATTTTATTTAGGAAACATGGAAAATTAATTAGAAACTCTCCAGTGACCTTTGACTCTTTGGCAAGGACACATTAAAATTGCCAACCCTCTGTCTAGCAATATAAAAGCGTTGACATCTGCATAGCTTCTGTTGGTAAATTTATGAAACAGAGAGAGTAAAACTGATGTAAAAATGGGACAGGCTTTGGATATGAGCAACTTTCAAAGTAGGTGCTCTTTCTGGAATTGGTCTGCAGCTTGTACTGGTTTAGTTAAATTTGTTGAGTTGACCTAATTCAAACCTCAACCTGGATGTTCTTAGATCAGTGCAAAAAATTTTACCACCCATTTTCCAGAGGTAAAACAGACTGACATAAGCCCAATTTCAAAGTATTCACAAAAATTAATAAGTGTTTTAAAAACATTTCAGTTAAAAGAAAAATCACAGCTTAATCTAAGGAACTTTTGCTTAGGCTGGGCCTTCATTTCCAAAATCTGTACAGTAATATCACACAATAGACTGAGGTGCTGATTATGCCACAGATAATGTAGTTGTTAATGATCAAGTTAATGTTAAAAGCCATTATTGCTCATTGACATAATTCTCAGAACATTATACTGGAGAAGTGCACCTTTTGTGTAGCAACAAAATGACAAAATTGAAATGTTAAAAGTTGAGTGCCTGAATAATAGCCTGTGAAATCATTTAGACAAGATCATTGTTGTTGCTATTGTAAAAGAACCAGAGAGTGACAGAATGAGACAAAAAAAAAAAAAAAGGAAGGGGAGGAAAAAAAAAAAAGCAGGCACCAGAGTGTCTCTTTCCTGAAGGGAGATGTAAGGTACAGAGGATTCCTGCTCCTCTGTTCTCTCTCTGCCTCTCCAATTTGGAAGGTCTTCATCTAACAACAGAGCACCCTCCTCTGGCAGCTCGCCAAAAATGAACGCCTGGCTGGAAGCCGTCGGGATAGGGACGGGACCCCTCGCACAGCATCGTCCTAACGCTGGGGTGGGAATCTTTACCCGGCGCGGAGAAAGGATCTTTTTTTGACTGCTTGCCAGCGAAATCTAGGACAGTGGCCCCAGCGTTACGTAAAAAAAAAAAAAAAAAAAAAAANAAAAAAAAAAAAAAATCATTCGTGGATGTTTTTGCTGTTTTGCCCGGAGAGGGGGTCACTGGTGACTGCAGTCGCTTGGTGTGGTGGAGGTCATGGGCTGGGACTCTTTACCTTAAACCTGAAGGATTTGCAGGTCACTTTAGAAAACTTTCTGAGCCCCGTGCCACCCACGGGCATCTCCTTGAGTCTCTGGGCTTTAATAAACCCGAGAAGGAGCGCAGAAGTGTGGTAATGGGCTCCGCAACAGGCAGACTATTAAACGCCTGCAGTGGAGGGACACTTTACTGAGCAATATACTGTACAACAAGCCTGTGTTAAAACATTGACCCACAACATTTGGTCCATAAAAATAGTTACATTCGCAGGGACTCCTGGCAGTGATAGTTTTAATGCAGGGTCTGTGTCATGGTGTAAAATAAATGACTTCCAACATTACGGTAAACGCTTAAAAGCTCCATTGAAAACCTTTCTGTGCAAAGCAATGAGCACATAGTGCAACTACCTGCAAGCCATGGCAGTTTTGTTCCTGAGCCACCCACAACGATCTGCTTTTGTGCAGAAAAACCCTCCAGCCCAGAAGCCAGTCCCTCCCAGCTCTCCTTGCTATCCTTGTAAAGTTGGGCAAGTCACCATGGAAAAGGTACTGAAGGGCACTTCACTGGATTATGTTTTCATTCTGGATTTTCCAGGAACACTGTTTTCTGCTTTTTTAAAGAGTTACCTGTGTCATAAATGGCACTTTGAACGTGACTTGGTTTGTTTAGCATCTTCCAGCACCAACATTTCATAGGAATATTATGTGGCCTTTTACTATGTTTCCATGTGCTTTAGTAAGAGCTGTGGTTGCCTGATAAATTTGGTCACAACCGGGTGTAGTCTCATCTTATGCAGTTTACCACTTTTTCTCCAGCACAAATCCGTTCTGACCATTTTTTTGCGTTCAGGTAGGGACGTTCAAATCCAAGAACACCCATCTCAAACCAAAGCACTTCTCCCTCCAGGTGCCAGCTGCCAGCCCACACTCCAGCCTTCACCATTTTCCTCTTTAATGCATTAACTTTCCTGGAGGGCTTTGATTCTTGTCCTCCTACGGTTACTGTAAGCTCCCACAAAACCATCCGGTATATTCTCTGCCTCCAGTGCCTGTCTTTCTCAGGATATCTTACTACAGGGTCTGCTACTCTTGGCACCCTCTTCCTGTGACCCCAGCCACTATTGAATTAAATCTCTTCCATGGTTTGGCTATGAATTGCAGCCTAAAGTCCATAACTAAACTGTGCATGGTATTGGAATTCAGCAGGAGCTGGGGCCAGCGATTAGGGATGGTAGACCCTGCCACTTTATCTGTCATGACAGGAGGGAAATTTTAGAGAAGGAAAATTACTGGCAGGTCACAGTTTGGAAGGAAGGTAGCACTAGTACAGGGCTTCTGTTTCTGCTGTGCTCATGGCTGTAGTATGAGGGATTGTGCAATTCCTTAGGAAAAGTTAGGGCCCCGCAGAAGGGATTAAGCCTTCCACTGCCTCTTGCTGTGCAGATATGCTTGTGTTTTTTGTTTTTTTTTTAAAGGTGTGATCTTCCAGCTATAAAGAAAAAATAATTCTGTTTTCTTCTGTTTTCAGGAAAGATAAATATGAATTAGGAAATCTTTCTTAAAATCAGCCAATCTTGTTACAGAGGAAGATCTCTACAGCTGGAGGTTTTCCATGAAGGTGTCCTCACCTCTCAGGACCAGATTGTGCACTTGACCTGCCTGGATGCAGCTACTCCCAGGGACTGTAGAGAGAGTAGGTGACACCCATGAGGCTGGATCAGGGACACCAGTGCAGGGCTGGACTGGTGAGGGTGTGCAGAGCATAGGGGGGGTTATCTGTGATGTGTTTGTGATTTCCTGGCAGGGAAAAAGGGCTGTCATGGAGCTTCCTTGTAGTCCTTGGAGATACTGTTACTGTGGTACCCCTTCGATGGAAGGGGAGAAATTTTGACACGTGCACTGCGTGCAGAAGTAAGAGGTTCAATCCTCCCTAAGGGCTGAAACCTGCACTATATCTGGCTAATTTTGCTAGCTCTAGTTCATAAAACAGCTCGGATGCAAGAGCACATACCAACCTGTGCACCCTTTAAACAAGCACTACTCAGTAAAAATGAAATTATTGCTCCTGCCAGTTTTCCCGTTCTTGCCATTTCTTTCTTATCTAACTTTGAGCTAAGGCCAGCTGCTCTTCACCTAGATATTTATTTCTCTCAGATACTAATCAGTTGAGTAATACCTGGAACTCATCAAGTGGAGCTGGGAGTCGTAAGAGCCCGACTGTCACCGAAGCCCCCGTTCCCAGCCTGTGCC
>VXAY01004756.1:675758-685758 GCA_013399855.1 Oxyruncus cristatus | reverse complement strand
AGGTCTGGTCCGTGTCCAACCCCTTGGTGGTCTGGTTCAGCATGCACGGCTGTGAGAAAAGCAACCCAGCAAGGAGGGTTAGAAACATGCAGCTGTGACAAGGAGCTGAGCTAGCCCTCTAGCAGAAACAGTCTACAAGGGCTCAGCTGTCTTGGGAAGCCTCACACTATTGATACCCATGTGGTCTGAGCTCCCTCTTCTAGAGCACTCCATGGGAAGGCTTAAGGCCTCCTTCTGGAGGCATGAATTACCACAGAGCTCTGATCCTAAGAGGAGCTGTGCTGGTTCTCCTGCTCTGAACACCTGGAACATCTTATTTTTCTTTTCCTTAACAGCTATCTCTTAGCTCAGTTAGAGGGAGTGAGAATGAGTTCACCTGGTTTTAGAAGACTAGATCAGAGCTGGTTAACTTGGGCTTCCTTTAAACCAACAGGGAGAAATAGATCCTTTAAAATGCATTTCATCTGGCCTGGTTTTATATCTACTTTAGGATGAGGTTAATCCCACATTAATGACATCTCCTTTTCTAGCCTGAACGTGAGAAGAGCCTGGCTCAGATGTCTGCAAGATAGACATCTGCATTTGGTCACATAAATCCCACCCGTAGAGCCGCTCCACTAATGTGACGAACCCAGATGAATGGCTTCAATTAATAACAACAATAATAATATAGACTCTATAGTCTAAATATAGAAAATAACTTCAGTTAGGTTTTTTTCAGATGTGGGCCAGATCTTTCCTTGGTGTTGGTCACGTTATCTTTGATTCAGTGGGGCTCGCGGTGAGTAGTTGTTTGCAATGGTGGTACCTCCTTGAGGCAAACTAAACTAATATACTCTTCCTGCTGATAAAAATAGAAGAATTTTCAAAGGTGAGGATTGGTTTTGTTGTTTTGAATGAGATTGGAAAGCAATACCTCTGTTGAAGATACCCCTTGTAAAAACACAATGGTTGCGACCTTCTGGAACTACTTGTGACCCCCAAACTTACTCTTTATTAGTGTTTCTCACTCAGCTGAAGCTGAAGCAAACAAATGAAACTAATTACTCTTGAAGTTGGGTATTGCCTTCTCGAGCTTTATGAGCCTATTTTTCTGAAATTAGAAATTGCCTAACAATGTGGAATGTTTCCAGCAAAACTGCTTCCTACAGCTACAATTTTTACAGTCACACAAGTGCTTTGTGGGCTACCTTTGGGTAGGCAGCAGTGACATCCAGTGGCCAGCGACCTGATCACAGGTCTTCTCCCAGAGCCTGTCTCACCTGGGAAATCTCTCCCTTGGATAACACTGTATGAGCCCAGTGCGATTTGATACACTTACTCTGCTTAGTGGTTTTGGTTGGTTTGTTTGTTTGTTGGGTTGGGTTTTCTTTGTCCAAGAAACTCCAAAGTCCTCAGGTAGATCTTCTCCAGAACTCCAACAAGGACCATGGAAATCTACTGATTAAAAAAAAAAAAAAAAGTATTTTTTTAGATTGTTGGCTTCAGTGTAAAATATTTTAATATGGTTGTCCATAGACATGAATGTCTAAACAGGTATTGAAGGACCAGGTGTAGATGTCGATGTTGGAAAAGTTTGACCTTCTTTGGATTCTCTACAGAGTACAAAAATCCTATGGGAAATACAGCATAGCAGTAGAGACCCTGAATATACTGCTGTAAGAGTAACTTATTTATTTTCAAGGCAGTGGATCTGATCCCACTTGAGTCAGTTCATTGCAGACTAAGAATGAAGCCTGGGGTTTTTCTATTTTGTTCCCCATGGTAAGCATTTTCAGGATTGGATCCATAGTTATGCACCTCTAAATGGAGGAAAAACAGTTGAACTGGTGGTGAATGTTCAGATGACTTGCACCTCCTCCGTGCTTATATGGTCTCTGAGCCTTTCTAAAACAGGAACACATGGTCCACCTTAACTTTAAGTAGTTACTCCTTTCAGTTATGTCAGCTACTTAAATTTATTTGCAGACAGTCAATTCATATTGATCATAACTCGACCTTACAATGACCTTGAGCAAAGGTACTCTGTGACTGCTATAGATATTGTGATCAATACTGGAGAGCAATTGACTACACCTAGTTACTGATAAATGGAGTTTAAAAAAAAAAAAACAAACTAAAAAAAAAAGGTACACTATTTTCAGAAACAAAGATAACTGCTCATTTAGTTGGCTGTTTGTGAAGGTTTAATATTGATACATGAAGTTATAATGACATCCTTGGGCATTCTCAAATGGTAGAAAACAATAGGGTGCAGAGTCACTGTGGCACATTAAGGAGAAAGAATCATTAGTTCCCAACTTCAAATAAGGAATTTCATGATATTTATGACAACAACACTGAGAACAAATACACTTACTTAGCAGTGCTCATTGGAGAAGGCATGTGTCAAACTGTGCCTCTTTTCTCTATGTGTGAGCCAGGTCTAGTGAAATAAAACACTGCATTACTGTGCACAGAACAAAGCCTTTAGTACCACTTATTTTACTTTAGTACCACTCTCCTTTGCACATTTGTGCCTGAATTGAATTGCACATCCCCAGGTATAACCAACTGTAATCATGAGGAAGAGATCACTGTGGTCTCAGCACATCTGCTACACATTGATACCCCTCCCCACACTGCCTGAAGTTGAAAGGGAAGATGCAAGGGATGTTTTCCCCTGATATTCCTCTCACTTAACTCAGAGCCCCACTGAGCAATGGAGCTGAGTATGAGCAGCTGAGACATAAGATGGAAGTCCATTGGCAAAATGGTAGCAAGCTGCATGGGAGAGTGGCATTATCTCCAAATCTGCTGTTTTTTGTACAGAGGAAGCCACGCCATCATGTGCCTGGGGGTGAGGTTTGATGCCCAGAGGATGCTCTGGGGATGTGGGAACAGCAGAGCTCGCAGAGGTACAAGTGAAGCTTATCCCTACCAGCACCCCTGAGCTCACTTTCTGTCAATGCTGTCTGCAACACAACCTGAATGGAGTTTAAAAAATATTTTGGGTTTGTTTTTTGTTTTTGTTTTTGTTTTTTTTTTTTGAGGAACAGATTTCTACATGTGTGAAATTCTTTACAAAAGAAATTAATTAAATGGTGGGATGGTTCAAGCTACACAAATCAGAAACAGGAGGGGAAACGTTTTGCAGGCACAGACCTCCCATAGATCTCCCTGCGCTCTTTAGCGTTTCCCCCAGGCACTTCAGTTTCTCTGCCCATTCCCAAAGTTAATCTCCTGATCATATTTCTTCAGTCCCATGCAGTAAGTGTGGGGTTTTTTTTTTTGTTTGTTTGTTTTTGGGTTTTTTTCCTCCCCCTCCCTCCCACTTCCCTGGTTTTTGTAGAGACAGTGTCCTTCTCCAGGCTCCCTCTATGTCTTACTCTTCAGTCGAATTATTTAGTAATAAACCAGTGTTTTCAGTGTGTTGCTACATCAATACAGTACAGAGTGGCTCAGTTAGCTGGCATTCTGGGAAATCCTTTGCTGTATTGAAGAACTGTAAATCTCCATTATTGCTTTCCATAGCACAAATAAAGATTCCCCTCTTACCTTCGCAACATCCTCTCAGTTAATTTTTAAGGGTGAATGCGTTGCATAGTGCCTAGCAAAGAGGATCTGGCTGTGCCCAGCCTGGACTACCAGGCATTTTTTGGGCTTTGGGTTGGTTTTTTTTGGTATAGCTTCAACTGCTACCTGGAAATTCAGCAACAGCAAAGGGAAGCCAGGGCGAGCGCAGCAGGAAGCAATATTGAAACGTTCGGCTGAAAATAATCATCGAGACTTTGGGATTTTTTCCAAAGTGAACCCAAACCGGAGGCTTTGCCGATTAGTCCATGACTGATTGAAGAGGTATGTCACCTGCTACTACATGGCAGCACGTCCTGTCGCACCACAATTGCCTGCCTGGAGTCATTATGGTGTATTACATCCTTTTGTTATCAAACTGTGTCATGTTGCATCACAGTCAGGAGCAACCGGATGGAGACGTGGCTGACACGGTGCCTGTAACAGATGCAACGAGACGCAGCATCCAAAGCACATACCTGCTTTTAGTCAGGGCTCAATTTGCTCAGTGTGTACTTTGACATATCTACAGAGGGTTTGGAGTCGCAGGTAATCCCTTCTGTGTTTTGCTCTCGCTCAAGAACACTAGTCCTTCTGTAGGACTAGGAAGAAATGCGAGCTTTAAATTTCCCTGACGTGTTGCACTGTCATCAAATAGGTATGAAAACTTTCTTAGTCTCGCTAGTGCAATAAATGCGTGAGAACTGGGACCTTCAGGCACTCTGGGACTGTTGTTTTAAACCGTAGTCCCAAAAACTTGAAGAAATAAAAAAGTCTTCTAGTTACTTTTGTAAAAATGAAGAAACTCTTGTAAAAGTACTAAGACTGGGATTCCAAGCTATGAGGTGTATTAAGATAGTGATATAACAAAAGCAAAAAAACAAATTCTTATATTAATTAATCTTGAATGAAAACAAATTTTTAATATGAATGCATATGATGTTCGTGGCGTGCCAAATGAATTCTTTATGATCAGAGCCACTGCAATTGATACTAAATTAATTCATAATAAGACATTTAAAATACAGTGTTTTTGTAAAAAAACAAACAAAAACCCCACCAAAACAAACAAAAAACTAAACAAACAAAAACAAAACCAAAACAAACAAACAAAAAACCACAAAAACAAACAAAAAAAAGACCACCATCAAAACTGCAGCCTAAATAAAATATTACCCAGGAAGATGGTTTTAGCTGTGATGGTAAATGGTAATTATTTATTCTTTTGTTTCACTTCTTTCTCTCTCTCTTATTGGAACCTTCATACAAACCTTCTTGAAAGGTAGGACAATGGTGTGAGAGGTGCATGGTGTGGGTCAGTGGTGACTCCAGAGTCAGGGGGCAGCACGAAGGGGTGGCTGATGAATGGGGATGAAGAGACAGCAGGGTGATATTATCAAGGAGAATGGCAGAAAGTATGAAGGGAAGAAGAGCAAAATAAGAGAGAAAGATAGGCAAGAAATAAAAAGGGAATAGGATCTTCCTCTAGTAGTGGTTGGTGGGTGGTAGGAAAATGCTCTATAGGACACATTAATTCAACACACTTTTTTGTTGGTAGTGAGGCTTTTGTTTTTTTTTTTAATTTTTTTTTCTTCTTATAAACTAATACTTTAATTACCTAGTCTCTTGAAAATCTTATGGACCTAAAAAGTTGGAAGCTAAAAGTGCAAGGTAACCTGGTAGAGGCAGCAACCCAGAAGCACAGGTTCCCCTGTACTTTGGCAGCATGTCAATATTTGTTTTGCTATGGATGTATTTGCAAGGTGAGGAAAAAATACTTTCAAAGCATGGTCTGTTCTAGGAAATCCTCTCCACTAGGTACGTTACCTACCTGGAGCTGTCATGCAACCTCTGAAGTAAAAGGAATTACCTGTGCTGTACTGGTATAGCTGACAGCTAAATCTGCCCTAATCTGCCTTAATTATACTCTTCAGTTCAGGGTCTTTCTGGTGATTTGAGGGCGGGAGGTTCAGCAGGGAATAAAAGTCAACTGCTTTCTCTTCTAGTTAGAATAGGGGGGAATTAGCTGGATGACATTAGGAGAGTTTCTAAATATCTTTCCTGCCAATATTTGATTAGGGACTTTAATTTCATTAGACAAACTGATTTTTTCATTAGCCAAACTGATTTTTTCATGCATTGCTCTCTCCTTTTAATGTGTAAATTACATGGGATTTGACTCTCATTACTACATTGATATGGGTGATGCCTTCAAATGGACACCGGCGCCAGCGCTGTGTTCACGGATGGGTCTGCTGAGAAGAGCTGCTTTGGGCTTTGCTTTGGGAAGTAATTTCTGTAGATACCCAGTTCAGCATCCTCTTGCACACTCTTTCTTAGGAGAGTAAATTCTAGCAAATGACCTGGTTATGATATGAAGTAGGATTGCATCATCTGAAGCATAGTTTGGGTAAAATTGTGGTGTGGAGCTGATGGAGGACACAGCTCAACAAGGACGTGCCTACTTTGAATCTGAGCAGTTCAGTTGCAATGGTTTCAGGGCAGCCTCTGCATTTCCAAATCAAGGTTGCCATAATCTGCTATCTCTTCTTAGTATTCATTTTGACCGTTTACATCTCATGTCATGTGTGCGTCAGTCTTGTAGGAATATTTTCACCATTTTATATTACTTTTATTGAACAAATGAAGTATCTAAGGAATAACGTGGAAAGGTATTTCCAAATCAGTTTTCCTGGGGTCATTTGGGGTAAAATGAAGCTGAAAAAGAGAAGCAAGATGAAGTTTCCAAGTACTTCTGTAATTATGAATGAACTGGTTCAGCTCCAGTCCTAAAGTCTGGAGCGCTGCAGATCATGGTGCATCATGTTCCTTGCTGCCTGGTGCTGTATATGCCCAATAAAGCAGGGGGGGATGTAACTGTGCTGGTATTAAGCACATGAGATAAAAGTAAAATCAAAACACTTTGGTTCCAAAGGCACAGCATTTGAGGCTGAGATTGCATTAAAACTCATGCATGAAGTTGAATCAATACTTGTTTTACTGGCTCCTCAGAAAATACAGGTGTTGAAGGAAGGGAGCCCAGTTGTTATTGCCGGATAAAACTCTCTGCTTGGAGTGGAAAAAGTGGAATTTAAAGCAGTGTTTGCTGTTGTTGCATAGCTTTTTAAAAAGGAGAACAGGAGCTTTTATCAAGGCTGTTATGGGAACACCCATCATTTTTATAGGCTTGTGCTTTGGTGAATAAACAAGTTGACAGAATTTCTATAATTGTTTTGAAAGTACTTTTATTAAAAAGGGCTTATTTTGTGCAATACTGAGTAGATCTGTTCAGAACTGAAGTAGAATGAACTTTGATTTTTTTTTTTTAATTTTTTTTTATTTCAAACCGTTTCTGTCTTGGGCAAAGCTGACCTGAGCATCTCAGCAGAGGTCTGGGTGATACTGTGCATCAGAAGAGCCAGGGAAAGACAAAGTGTCTTGCTTATTGAAATGATCAACAATTTAGCATTAACAGGGTTGCAATATTGCATGGTTTAGTCAGATCATAGTGTTCTGTTTGTCAGAATTGTTAAAAGTTGAGTTCTTGATTCAGTTCTTTGATGCCTGCAAAAAAACCCTAATCCAGGTGTGGAAATACTTCAGCTTAAAGTTTCCAAATGTTTGTGAGTTCTCAGGAAAGAAAAGTCCATTTTGGACTATAAGAAATGAGCAAAATTTCTCTATCAAAAACTGTTTTTCTGCAAACTGTCCTTTACATTTCTGCAGAGTCTCTACATTAGACAAAGTATTTTCCCCCATATTATATAGTAGGTATGGGTTTATTTACACTAAATATAACATCGTTATATAATAAGTTTTCTTGGAGTGCTTGGTACTGTACAAACCACAAAAATTTTTGCTCCAGTGACCTTGTAATATAAAACTGAGGGAGCAATCACATTGCATTATGTGCCAGTGTGGTGAAATTAGTTTTGCACTGCCTAGGCAAAAGGATCTCCCTTGTCATCCAAATTACAGGACTGGGGCCCATATGTATGCACTCTGCCTGTTTGTTTATGCCATACAAATGGTAATACCAGGAAATATTTTTAAGAGTTGATGTCCCTTTTCCCGCTGCATTTGTGGGTTTTGTTGTTTTGGTGGTGTTTTGTTTTTTTTTTTTTTTTTTAAGTATTTCTCTCCTGGGTAAAATGTGACTGTTCAACAGAGTTGAAATGAGTTATGTTAATCTTCCAACATAAATATGAAACACTTTCAGTTGTTTTGCTGTCATTAGCTGTCCAGCTAAAAAGCAGAGAGCAGTTCACAGGCAGGTCTCGTAACATAGCAAGTGTTTGTTGGGGTGAGGTACACAGGAATAAACATGGATGTCTGGCCAAGTATTAAGGATGAGCTTTGAACTTGCAGAATTTTGTCTTCATTGGCTTTTCTTTAAATGCAGACTTAGTTCTGACTTATGTATTTCAAAGCTCATGCTAAAGGAGGGAGATTTTCTAGCAGTGGGGAGTGACCCTTCTAAAAATTAGAGAGATTCTCTTAATTGAAAGGTGCAAACAAGAATCAATTTTCCTTGCTAGAGAAATTGGTTGAGTTGCAGGTTCATCTAGAGCAGGGTGAACTCTGAGAGAGTTAGCCCAGGAAATGTGAGATATACAAAATTAGAGTTCTTCTTTCAGCTGGAGACTAGGAGGGCTTTGTGGGACAACAAAGAGAATTTCGCAGGTTTTGCCTCAAACAGATGAACAGAAAGACCTCAAAAGATACTCGGTTGTATATTTTCTAAGCAAATAGTTTTCAGTAGATAATAGAATCCTAGAATGGTTTGGGTTGGAAGGGACCTTTAAAATAATCTCATTCCAATCCCACTGCCATGGGCAGGAATACATTCCAATATCCCAGGTTGCTCCAAGCCTCATCCAACCTGGCCTTGAACACTTCCAGGGATCCAGGGGCAGCCACAGCTTCTCTGGACAACCTGTGCCAGGGCCTCACCACCCTCACAGCCAAGAATTTCATCCAGATATTTAACCTAAATTTCCCCTCTTTCAGTTTGAACCCGTTTCTCCTTGCCCTTGCCCTAGCTGGGCACTTATTTAATACAACACCCAGTGGAGCAGAAAGCTGTTCCAGAGACTCAGTTAGCTGGGATGACCATGATGACCTTCAGGGACTGATATTACCCCCTCTAAACACCGCTTTCCAGCTTGCCTGCTGTCTCAGAGATGGATTTTGTGCTTGATGGGAGCGTGCACAGGCCCCACTTTCTGTCCCCGGGGAAGGCGTTGGGTTTCCCTGAGCCCAGAGGATTAAGCCCTACAGGCCTCTTCCTCCTGTTTGAAGCATATGATATGGATATCGATGTTTTTGGTGGGGCCAGGGCTCTCTAAAACACGTATCGCGCCAGGCTCCGCGCAGTCTACGCTCCGTGGAGATGTATAGGCAGGGATGGAGGGCAGCCAAGAACGGCTGCTGCTCTGGAGGGCGAGTGCTGTGCTGTGTAATGGCTTAGATTGGTTTCAGGGCCTTCCTTTAGCTCATATTCGTTACTTTTCCGTGGAATATGGAGGCAGGTTTGCGTTTCAGGCTAGCTTGGGCTTCTTTTAACCTCAGATCATCTGGGTTTCATAGGTACCGGTCATACCATAGGCTTAAAATGTTCTTTTTTTTTTTTTTTTCTTCCCTCACGTGTTCCCTTTCAGAGTCAATGCAGATTTTTTATTTTTAAACATTTGGAGTTTGTTTTCATAAAGTTTCTCCAATCAAGACAGTATCCAAGCCATCTTGGTTTGTCGTCGTACATCCAGTATTACTACATTAGCTCTTAATAAAGAACTCATGCAAAAACCAGATTCCCTTCACACTAACTACAGAAACATGTTACGGGAATGTGACCATAGAGCTGTGTGGAAAATGATATTACTTGCAGAAGATTTGTTGTCACATAACAGCCTCCTCATCTGCTGATTACTATCTTACGTTTATTGTGCATCTTCCTTTGTGTAGCGACTGTGATACTTTCAAAAGTGTTTAAAATCTCTGCAGTAAAACAAAATAATAATACCAAAAAAAAGAAAAATAAATAAATCCTGAAGTGCCTCTGCTAGCATCGAGCTAAATCCAAACTAAAAGTAAATTTATACATATGCTGTATATTAAGCTTAACCAGGGTAACGCCCCTTTCCTTTGGTTTTTGGAAAAGAGTCCCACATTGTCACATGTAAAGGGACATTTCAGCACTGATTTTCATTTTCATGAGATTAAAAGTGAAACATGTAACCACAAAGCTGGTTTATGTCATCCCCTGTTGGAGCCAGCAGTAATGCCAAAAATTAGATATTTGATAGGTTTGTGAGAGAAACAGATGCAGGAGGGATGCCATTCCCACAATTTTAAACTCCTTCTTATCTTTAAGCTAGAAAGAACATTCCAGATGAAGAAAATCTATCTTATTGGCTTTAGAAAATAGAGGAAGAAAGTTGCCAAAAAA